>BMAV01003544.1:161946-179035 GCA_019973955.1 Trichonephila inaurata madagascariensis
ACTATCGGGCAAGAAATTTCAATGTTCCCCAAAAATGAAACATTTGTTGTAAAGCTATACTTTTTAACACAATGCAGTTACTTTGTTTACACAGTTCACAGAAGAACCGAAAGAATTCTGAACGCTAAAAACTTAAAGTATGTGTCGGAAGAAGATATTTATGACTATTGATTTTCTAGTTTTGGCTCCCGCTCTCCACCGGGCCCGCCCCCGTTAAACCGTTTCTGGACAAGAAAATTTCTCAGCTGCAGCCATACTGCTCGTGCGTTTGTTGATAGATGTTGCGAGTTACTTTGTTAGTGTTACTTTTATTTAGTGGATATCACCAAGTACCTGGAGAAGATTTATACTGGAGAACACAAGATTTATCACTCCTGATTGTTTCTACTGTATAATGCTTAGAAGTAGATTCAGAAAAATAAAAAAATTCTTTCATATTATCGATAATAAGTTGACATCAGGAGATAAAAAGGGAAACATTTCTTTTTTACGCAGAACTTGAAAAAAATTTCCAGCAGTTTGGCATCTTTCATTCTAAACTGAGTATAGATGAATCAATGGTTTCTTATTGAATTTTTAAGGCCCATTTCAATGGTTTGTCAGGTATCATGCCCTTCCCCGTCCCCTACAAAGGAGAATGATGAAACCCTGTGGGGAAATGTTTAGTGTCACCTCTGGTTTAGATACTACTTCTTAAAACTGTATGTAATAATTAATTTTTGAATTAAAAATGTCATTGATCATACTTTTAAAAAACATGTGAAAAAACTAAATAGTACCCACCAATGTTCCATTTCTGAAACATTCTAAAAATCCTAAAAAAAAATTTTTTTTAATGTTTTTTTTTTATGTTACCTTTCAATCATAGTGCAGTGTTTAAAAGGTTAACAAAATTCCTTCAAAAATCACATAAATTTTTATCACATAATTTAAATCAACATATACTTGAAAGTTCCAAAGTGCAGTATATTTTTACATGAAATTTTTAAATATTGTTTTAGGTCATATAAAGAGATATTTGGAAATTTAAATTGTAAATGCAATGATATAAAGATCGAATTTTAAAATTAAATTATGATTCCTGCAATTTGATATATAAAAACATATGTAAAAAATTGTGTAATGATTTAATTACTGTAAAATCTGGCATATAATGCACACCTATACTTTTAAGCTGTATTTTTTAATTTTTAGGTATATTCGCCGTATAACGTATACTTCCTTTTTTTGGAAGGGACCCGAAATGTACATGTGCAATAAACTTAAGTTTTGAAGTCATTTATTTGAAGTATTATCCCAAGCTTTTAAAAAAAGGATATACTTCTAGAAGTTAATAAGAGGAATGCGATTTCTTTAAAATAAACAGTATTCCGATGCATGTATCGTAAGTAATTTTCTAATGCTCATTTCTTTATTTTTAAAGCTATCATTTTTATACCTGGTGTATAATGCCCACCCATAAATTTCGATCTTATTTTTGTATTAAAAGTGCACATTATATGTCTGATTTTATGGTATTTAATAATTACACAAATTATATTGGAAATTACACTTCACATGGTAAAGTTTAAAATAAAGGCTCAAGTCAAAGTTCTATTTCCCATTCTTTGAAACAAATTCAAGTCTCTTTGGAAAATTTTTTTCAGCAGCAAATAAATTGTTGACAAGGCTTTCCCCCATTGCATTCCGAGGTACAGTGATATAAGTTTAATTTGAAAAATGACCGAAAGATCGGTTAACACGAAACGAAAATCACAAAACAAAAACCAACACGAAAAGATTTCCTTTCTGGGAATGAAGAAAATATGCAAAACACCAGAAGCACAGGCTAGATTTAAGAGTGATGTGAAATGAAAGGTCATTTCACATGCTCGTAACACCTGGCTTTGAAATATCCTCAGAATAGCCTGTGACATGATCCAATTTCATTTATATAAGCTACTTTCACTTTCCACCACTACAAACACACATGAAAACATCTAATCTCTCAACAGTTGGCTTGAAATTCGGTGATGAGTACATCACAGTGCAAGTAAAAATCAGTGAGTTTGGTTTGCACAAGTACTTTTTCTATTTTTGAAGAATTTTTTTACAAACACAGTGGAAAAAAGTCAGGGGTAAAGCAAACTGCTATTATGCTTAAAATGAAGATGAAGTTTTCTTAAGGCTGTTGATCAAACACAGAAGGCAAAAACTGAAATCTCTAAAGATTTTGGTATTGCTAACTCTACTTTATCAACAAAAATTTTCTTTAAAAAAAGAGAGCCAATTATGTAAATGTTTGTTTTTATTAAATGCATGCAAATACGCATATCTATGTAAATAAAATGTACCCTATAAACTTTTTTGGAACATGTTTTTTTTCCCACAATATTCTTTAAAAGGAAAACATATTTCAGTCCTCTCAAATTTGTGCTAAACGATTTTCACTGTATGTGCCTCACAAAATGACGAACTATCAATCTCAATCAGTTTGTACATCTCTAAAACCTAGTTCTTTTCCAAAGTATGAATTTGATAAATAACACTACCAGAGTAACTATTTTCAAAATAACTTAAATCACTTTCAGAATCAGATTTTCATTAAAAATATACATTCTGTAACTTGTTGAATGTTTGCAGAAAGCCACATCTCCTCATAATACACTACAAATAAGAATAGGAGATTTGATTTGCTAACTCTATGCAAATATGTGAAATTTAGTGGGAAAATTAACCCTTTTTCTGTTGACCCAAACTGGATTTAAAATTCACTGCACACAATGTATTACTGTTAAATGTTGAAATTGCAAGATATGTTTTTTAATAAAGTAATAAATCTATGCCAGTGGATATCATAGAATGAGCAAATTTTGATAAGCTATCTTTATGTTACTCATGGGAGGATATAATAGGATAAGAAGTGAGAAAGTTAAGAAAACAATATTTACCGTAAAATCCGGCGTATAAAGCGCACTTTGAACACCAAAATTAAGATCGAAAATTAAGGGTGCGCGTTATACGCCAGGTATAAAAACGATAGCTTTGAAAATAACAAAAAGATGAGCATAAGAAAAATTTACTTCTGTATGTATCGAAACATTGTTTATTGAAGGGAAAGGACTTGCCTTAAGAACAAAAAGAGTTGTAATTCTAGAAATATACCATTTTTTCAAAAGCCTGAGAAAATACCTTGGATAAATTACTTCAAAACATAACAATGTATACTAATATTTCAGATTTCTTCGTTAAAAAGGATGTATACTAATATTTCAGATTTCTTCGTTAAAAAGGAGGTGCACATTATACAGCACAAACATATTTAAAAATTTAAAAATTCAGCTTAAAAGTATAGGTGTGCATTATACGCCGGATTTTACAGTACATAAAAACAGAAGTAATAATGATAAAAGACAAAGGTTTTTGGAAATATCAACGCATTCAAGTTGCTATGCATTTCTTTTCTCTTTGAAAGGAATCAATGAATGCACAGTTCCAAGACTTGAACTAATATACTTGATAAAGAAAGAAACCGAATACATTTTTAAAATTAAAGTAACAATTCTAAAACTCATAGTAAGAAATTGGGGAAAAATAAAATGTTTATAAAGAAAATACTTAGATTGCTATGTATTTATAAATGATCAAAAGGATAAAATCCTTTTTATTTTAAATAGAGTAATTTAAAATATTTTTGTGTACACATTAATAGAAAGAAAATTATATCCAATGGATATCATGGTAATAATAAACCTATTTTTAGTATAACTTTACTAAGTCAGTACAGTATTTTTTAACAAGGTATTCAATACGAGAATTTTTACTGATTATATATTTTTACAAATGCAGCACATTTGTTAAGATTTTTTTTGAACAATCACATTAAAAATATTTTATGAGAATGAGTGTGAGTTACATTAACGTCGCACTAAAAAGTAACACAAATGTTATTGGTAATGGACTTCGTAATTCTGAGCCTCAATCAAGAAACAAGGATGACACCTCTTTAAACTACCACACCAACAAGAGGATTTTGAACTTCACAGATTTAATGTGCATCAGCCCCCTCTAAACAATGGATTTTCAGCAGCACTAGGACTCTAACCTGGGATGCAGCAACCACAAGTTCTCATGACCATAATCATCTCTCGTAATTATTAGGCAACAGCGGCAACTTCACAAGAATGATAATAGATTCAATATGATTATAATTGGTAGAAGATCTAATTTTTCAGAGTCATGACAAGGAGGATTTCTAAATAATTTGCTTAATAAGTGGTCAATGTGACAAAAGAATTAAGTAAATAAATAGCTATTCAAAATTGATCCAGAAATCTGTTTTGTAATGAGACAATTTAAAATACTTTTCATTTGTATTTCGGAGATGCAAAGAACTTTTTTTCTACCATGATTGATGTGATATGTTTTTATAAATGTTTACACAACAGCTCTTACACTTCTTAAGAACAGAGAATTCTTAAATAAATGCTTATCCTAATATTAAAAACATAATTGAGGTAAAAATTAGTTTATAAAAACTATTCCTTGAAACAACTTGAATTTATCCAAATAATTTATTTCAAAAAATAAAAGATAAGATTCCATCAGAAAAAGAAAATGTTGTAAACTGTTAAAATATTTTTTTTTAACAAAAATAAAAATTCCTTACCTTTCAAGTACATATATAAATTATAATACTAAACCTATTAAAAAAATTTCTTTTTGTACATATATAGTAGATATTTACTAAATTTTAAAAACAAAGTATAGTACAAGATGGAATTGCAATTTAGAAACACTTCAGAAAAGTCCCCATTCCTTAATTTCTCCAAATATCTTCATTTAATTGTAAGAAAGAAAATTCCTAATTCACATGCAGCAATCAAACATATAGCATATCAATCCTTCGTATTACTATAAAATTACATATAGCAATACAATGGATAAGAAAAATAAAATTACCAAAGAATGCATAATGTAAGTATTTAAGTAATTATATTGTAATTTTTATATTATGTGAAAATTTCATTTATGAATTATGTATACATATAGAGAGATTTTGAAGTTAATTTTAAAAACATGAAATTATCAAAAAAAGTAGCCCAATAAAACAGTTTTGATATACTTAATTCTCAACTTTGGAGTAAAGGAGAAGTCTAACCAACTATAAGCTAATGTTTTAAAACTAAAATTAATAATATTGTTTCCTTTTTGTACAATTAGACTTACACAAGACTTCACATTTTAGCAAATGGTTTGTTATGAAAAATCTATCTCCCCTCTCCAAATAATGGTTATGTAAATAAAAATTAAGTATATAAAAAATGTTAAACATATTAACTAATTTTACATGTAAAAAGTCTTATTTTCATAAATCAATTACATAATTCATATATTTATGGCGTATGTGTCCACATATCTCCAATACCACCAATAATTCTCACACACACACATTAAAGTTATATTGAATTTAACAATTTCTTTCTGAACTCCAAATCAGTCCTAAAATTGGACTTTCACAACGAAATAGTATTTTTGCCAAATTTTTTTTAAAAAACTCACCTTGGATTATCAGAAAGCCGCAAATAGCATCGTATTACATGCTTCAATAACCTCGCCGATTGCTCTTTAGACAAAGATATCACCATTTTACCCTAAAAATTGGACAGTTTTATTTTGAATTTTGAATACAAATTTTAATTTGAATTGTTTTGAAGCATTTTTATAATAGAAGTAACACAAGGGTACCATGTACCTCATAATTCTGAGTAACATTTCCAGTAATGAGAATACATGTAGCTGCTACTTCACTTGTCCTAATTCTTCCAGATACCATAATTAATATGTTTTGAAACAAATATTTTATACTTAAGTAATTATAATTCTTAAAGCTAGAATATAATTTTAGGACTTATTTTCAGAGAAACCAAAGGAATTTTTTTTTAAATCTTAGGAAGCATATATTTAAAAAAAAATTATACATTTTAGTATGAAGAATGCTAGACATTAATTCAAAATGTATTTTTTGCATCATTATCCATTACAATGTAATATTTGTTATTGAGAAGAGATCTTCAGATCTCTTACAGCTGGAGAAAAATAATGTTTGATATGTATTGTAATGATAAGAATAAATTTTAAATTATACATATACCTAGTTTTTCCAATTACATTTAATAATATAAGACAGCATATTGTGTGTTGACAAAGTCAATTATAAGTAAGATCAACTAACAATGTAAAAAAAATTAAACTACGCAAAAATATCTATTTGAAAAAAAAATGTTCTTACATATGTACACATTTTATAGAAAGCCAGTCTGTGTAACAAAAATTAGAAGTATTTTTTTAAAAGTATTTCAAGATATGAATTCTAATTGAGAATAGTCATTTGAATTAGGAAAAAAATTCAGCTGTAACTGCCAAGAACTGATAAGCATAATTAGTATGAAAAATATGAAGTTACAAAAAGATTAAGTGATATTACTAAGCAGATTAAGCTTTCCCATCACTTATGTCGTAAATCAGAAAGAAAAGAGTTAAAAAAAACATTTTAAGTTTCGTTTCTCTCTATAAATTCTTAGATTAGGGAAGTGGTGGAAATATCCAAATTTTTTAATGTAATATGAAAGGTTTCTTAAAATCAAACTAAAAGTAATACTTACTAGTATCATTGCAACATGAGAGAATCTTTCATATGTTTGGCAAATATAATTTAAGCCAGTTTCATCAAGCAAAATTTTTTGTAGTATAAATGTTGCAACCTAATAAAAAAAAAGACATCTGTTCAACGAATTTATCTAAAAAACAAATTGAATAGTATTTTAATTTACATTATATTTTGATGTATGTATAATACTAGGAGAAGTAGTAGTAGAGAGAGTAAGAGGTTTCTTTTAAAATTCTTTAAATTCTACTATGCTTTAAAACCCTTTTCATAGCATGCAGAACTTTCTCATTAAAGCACACAAATCATACTTTTGCAAATTTATAGTGTAACTTATTTTTCTAAAAAAATTGTCCAAGTTAAATATCTTGAAAATCATCAGCTAATTTTTTAATATATTTTAACTATGATGAACAGATATTTATAAAAAAGAAAACTGAAAAATAAAAACGCTTCATTTTCTATTAAGAGTTACTGTAACAATGTTACAAACTTACTGTTACAATAGTAACAATGTGATCATCAGTCAAAAGTCCAACACCAGCTCCACAGCCAGCTGCTCTTAAGTTGCATGCTAGAAGATACATGGCTAAACTAACCTATACAGTTCATCTTCTAGGTCCTCACATGGGTTCAAATCCAGGCAGTTTGAGAACTAAGGAAATACTGCAAACTCGTGCTCTTCAAACCACGCACATACTGTGTGAGCTGTATTCACATTGTATTGTCCTGATCGAAGATGTTATTAAGCTTAGAAAACTAATTTCCCTATAGAAGGGGACATGATTCCCAAGGAAGATGAATACTTCAGCTAATCCATCGTGCCTTTCACAATTATGAATACACCCAAGGAATGCCACAAAAACATTCCCCAGGTCATCACACTGCCTCTACCATTTTGGACCCTTCTCGGAATTGTTGGTAGGTGTTTTTTCAAGATGTCATATACTCCAAAGTTCAGTCCAAAAGAGCAAATATAATTCATTGGAGGAAAAAAAAAAACACTCGTCATCACTCAGTGGAGATTCAATCTTAATGCTGATGTGCAAATATAGCCTTCATTGATGAACAGTTATCGGCATAGGTACATTAACATAACATGTCCTGTGGATTCCCATATGTAGCAACTGCTATTTGCTACCCCATGCAACTGTTTCTGGTTTGTGTCACTTAGCTATGCATCATTCCCTTTTACCAGGAAGGCATGCACCGTTCACAAAATTATTCACTTTAGAAATGTTACCATACTGGGCACAGAAATCTATGATTAAACCCTTTTGGATATCAGAGAAATAACATTTTTGCATTACTCCAATGACTGCAATGTTTTCAACTTTCCTCTGACACTCTTTATATATTCTCAACTGGTAATGTAGCATCACATGTCTTCTGCAACTGGTTATATTGTACCAACACTGATAGTAGGCAGTGGTCACATTAATGATGTTGAAATTGCAAAGCGACTAAGAAAACTTTTTTTTAAACTTTTAAAGAAAATGGAAGAATGATAATTTTCACATCCAGACATGCTTAAAAACCATAAAGAAAATTTGTCTAGAATTTGGATTTAGTTCTAATCTAAGAGTTAAATACTGCTTTGGCAATATCACATTAAGATATTAACTAAATATTTAAGAGCAACTTTCATTGTAATAAAAAAAAATAATTAATGAGCCTTTAAAATTTATTTTTACTGATAAGACTACAATAAAGAAATTATCACATTGCACAGTTATGCAACATTAAAAACAAATTGTATGTATATACTGTTAAATACTTTAAATGATTTTTAAATTACACAATTGACTATTATTAAATATGACATGTAAATTTTACACTCTTATAAAAAAAAATTAACTTTATTATTTATGATTACTTTAATTTATTCTTCATAACTCTAAATATTTACTTTTGTATAAGGAATAAATGTTAATCATTCAGCAAAAAAAATTCTATACATCAGCATGGATAATCTTAACACTGAAATAAAAACAATTACAAACAAAAATAAGTATATATAGAGAGAAATATAATGCACATCTTTACAGGAAAAAATAAATTTAATTGCAAAAAATACTAATAAAAAAAAATAAAAGACATACTGTTTTTGAAAGCTCACTACCAGCTTCCATAATTCTTAAGCACAGAGGTATGATTTCAGTTGATAAAAGAAAATTAATAACTTCTTGTTCATCAGTCTAGAAAAAAATATTAAAAGGCAATTTAAGAGTTTTAGTTTCATAAAATGTAACATTTTTTAAAACAAAGAGTCAAGTAAAAAATAACCAAACTAAGAGCATGTTTAATGCAAATAAAAGTGTCCTCTCTAATAAATTAAAAAAATACTGATACCAAAAAAATCCAAACATCTTGTTCTTTTAAACTACCACCAACTCCTACATAATTTGGAAATGATAATGATTAAAGATTCAATTTAATAGCAAACAAAAAAACTTTTACAGTCAATATATATAATACAAAAACACAAAATAAGATTATTTAATGATACACTCGTATATTAAAAATCAATCAATTTGTTACATAACAAAAGCAAAATTAAAAAGTAATACTTATTAAAATCTTTCAAAAATTACTTTCACTAATGCTCCAATAACACCAAGACTAGTAAGCCTCAAGTACTCAAATGGCCTTGTCTTACTAACAGTGTGAAGAAATGGATAGAGGTAAAGTGGTGTATTAGCTGCAGAAAAAATACAAATTTATGCATGTAGTTTTTTTTTTATCTCATATGAGAGTAGTACAGAACATTACATTAATAATCAATACAGAATTTATAAAAGAATAAGCAATTATTAAAATGTGTCAGTTTATTTCATAAGTTTTAAATATTATGAGCAAAATGCAATACAGTAGGATTAGCTTATTGAAATGAATTACATTTTATGTCTATCATATTAATAACATACACCAAGCAAGCAAATTAGTACATACTATTCAAAGAAAATTTGATTTCATAACATTTCCAAGCAAGTTTATCATTCAAACAATTATACTTACCTTGAAGGAAGGTAGAACGTGTCTCAGGATGAGAAGCAACACACTGCAGAAGAGCTAATGCATTACAAACCCTATTAGATTGATGAGCCTAAAGTAAAAAAAAATAACTAAATATATTTATATATGGACACACATACATAGACTGTGCAGATAAAAAATTCTCTCCATACAAATGAATTAGAAAAATTGCCAAATTAGACACAAAATATACATTTTTCAATAAATACAAAAAGAGGCAACATACTACATAATTAAGATTTAAGGGGACACAGTACGATTCAATTGACCAAAATCGGTCAAAAAATCAAATTTAATTTTTTTAGCCTAAATTTTTCTTTATATACTTTTCTATAACCTCACAAAATTTGAAAGGTCTAAACTTAAAAAACGCAGAATTATGATAGCTTTTACGTTCGTTTTTATTCACATCCCTCTATGGCAAATCAAAACTTTAAACTGCCATATCTCAGAAAGATAAAATAACTATTTTGTCTTTATTTAAAATGCTAAGGCTTTTTTCTATTGCGCCTAATTCTTTTAATTTTTTTTTACCTATTCCCAATAGTACATGTAACAAAAGTTGGGATGCATTTTTGAATCAAAGCAATATTTATTTTTTTAAAAAATAATTAAACTCAGAATTTATACATTTTTTAAGGAATTTTCAATAAACATTCATAAAAAGAAGTATTGTAAGAATACCAATCACGTTAATGCAAAACCCATACCAACTTTTATTATACATAGTTTGATGTATTTGTAAATCAAATTTCATGTGTGTACGTCAATTTTTGTAGGAGGAGTAGCATTTTAAAATCACTTAAAAAATTTCAAGTTTTTTCCTTAAAAAATTAGATGGCTAGTTTTTTATGAAATTTGAGCACATAATATGTTTAACATAGTATACATACATAGGAGGCAACCAAAAAAATATTAAAAATCCTTAAATTAAAATTTTTTGCGTAAATCGTACCATGTCCCCTTAAATGATACAGAAAGATATAAGGATGGCAATTTAAAAATACATATAAGTATCAGATACATACAAGAAATTTTTTAAATCCTTTTAAAAGAAGAGAGAATTTCCATTACACTCTTGCATAAAATTTTAATAAATACTCTTCAACTTTATGTTGAATCAAATTTCCACTTCTTTCTTTTTTTAAACAAATTTTTCACATATCTCTCTACATTTAACTTATATAAAATTTAATTTTATTTGTTGAAGCCCAATGGCTGAGTGGTAGTGTATCGGGGTACCACAACACAGGTCCGGGGTTCAAATCCCAAGCTGGGCAAGGTTGACTCAGCCTTTTATTCCTTCAGTGGGTCGATAAATGAGTACCAAGCTTGTTTGGGAACTGAACACTAGGTATTTTGGATCAGATTTGATCACTTGACCAAAACATCTGCACATGCACCCCAGCGCCTAAGGTCATGAAAGCTGAGATAGTCACAGCAGGCCTTGGCCCTCATGGACTGTTGCACCACTGAGTTTGGTTTAGTATTTTATTTTACTTTTTGTAATTCCTAGAGTAAAGGTAAAAATAAAAACTGGAAATTTAAACTTTGAATTTGTACAAGGAAAATATTAATTGTAAAAATGAATTTCGTGAACTAAAACTGCAATTTGAAGAACATTAAATTTCTTATATTTAATATATTAAATTTATATATACAAATTAGCGAACTTAGAATTACTTACTGTAAGTGTTGGAGGATTGATAGCTGGATAAATATTAATGATTTCTTGAAGTAATGCAGTAATAGTACCAAATGAATGCCATAACATTGGAGCTAATTCAGGGACAGCTTCCCGTTTTTTACTGAAGAACAAATAAAGTTATAATGAAAGAAAAAAATACAGTTAATCATTTAAATAAAACCATATCATAGTATTTTATAACTAGATAAAAAATACCAACTTCATTAAAAATACTCATTAAAATGGATACCAAATAACATTTCAATGTTTTAATAGAAATCTGGACAAATCATTTATTTTCATAAAAATATTTATGTAAAAATAACCATTCCTAACTAATGATAGCAATAATAAAATGGTCTAATTACATTTAACGTAGAGCACTGTATCAAATGAACATAACTTAAAAAGGGATACAATTAATGTACTATATATATTACATATAGTACATTAATAATCCATATCAAACACAGATTTTAAAATGAAAAAAAATTTTAATATACATGCAAAATTTGACATGTATTAAAAAATTTAAATCTCCCTTATTTCATTAAACAAATTAAGTCAATTGAAGATACAACTTTACAATCATACCTTAGTTCTAAAAGAGCATTTTCCCTAGTATCTGGCCTTGCTAACTCACTAATCCATTGATAAACTTTCTCCTGGTCAGACTGAGATAATGTAGAATGTTGAGGCACATTCATTAGTCTCTAAAAATACAACTACACATTATACAATTATCATAAGTAAAAAGATTCCGCAGAATTTCATGTAAGTTCTGTGCACACACAATGATTAATATTAAATATATATTCTAGGTCAGCTGAAAATTACAGATAAATATCAGTGGCATCCTTCCTTAAGGATGGGGTTTGGAGGTTCAAACCCCTCCTACACACAAGAGATTTTAAATATTTAGCATAAACGTTATGTCTCAGCTCTTACACACACACATCTATTTGTTTTTTAAATGTAAGCCCTTCCCATGAAAATAATTTGTGTATGTCACCGATAGATACATTATAGGATCAGAAATGCACACAACAGGTATCCTAGATCAACACAACAAAAATAATTCAAACTATAATAGAAATATATATTGCTATTAAATTAATCATAAAATAAAATTAAAATATCATGGAAAAAATGAAATAGATGAACAAATTAAAGCAAAATTTGACTTTATTGTCATTATCTTACACCTAGTTATGCTTAATTGAAGACTAACTGCTATATCTATGAGTTCTGCACTTATATTTTGATCAAGAGAAAAGTAGCATACAATATTAATTTAACCCCACTATAAGTTTACAAGCAAATCCACTTTATTCTGTACATTTTTTTGTGTGTGTGTGTTTTATAATTATATGAAACAGTTACTTTAGCAAAAAACTAGTGTGAATATATTAGCTATTTTCTTCTACTACTAAAAAAAAAACCCTAAATAATTTAAAATAATTACTTTTTTATAAGAAATTAAAAATATAACCTAAAATAACATATATAAATATTAATAATTTAATACAGTATCTCCCCTCTGAATTGTACTAAACTGCTATGAAAAACCATCCAAGTATATTGAGTAGTAAAGCCAGAGTAGGAGAGCTTTTTTATCCTTACATAAAAAATAGAAATGACACTTTTTTCTGCTAAGCATTAATAACAAAAATTAATGTTTATTGTGAAAATGTATGTGATTTTACTGTTTTGATTTAACACTATATCAAAATTTTATCTTAGTAACAAATATTACATTCTAAGAATTCTCCTCAGAACTCACACAAAACTTAAAAAATTACATTAATACGACTTAAAATGCAGTGTAATTTTATTACTTAAAACAATTTTACCCTAGAGATAAACATGCAGCTAAATATTATAAAGATACAAGATAATTATGTTATTATAGTCATTTGACCAAATATAGAAAGTTACTTACATTTTAGTAAATTAATTCTTTTACTAAACAATTAAAGAAATTATGTAAAATTTAAAAAAAATAATAACTAATATAAAATTTAGCAAAACCCCCAATTTGATCTCTTCGACAATATATTTGTGTTTCTATATTACAAGTAAACATAAAAACCTAAATTTTCTTTTGGAACATGTATGTAATAACAAAATTAACAGGTTTTTTTCTGAATAGATAAATAAGTAACTTTAGGTAAACTTTACATGCAATAGAAACCTTTTTCTAGATGATTTTTGTATAGACAAAAATTTGAAATCTCAACTAAATCAATTAGGAACAAATTAAACACTATATCTTGAAACAATATATCAAGCTCATTGAAACAAAATATTATCGAATTTTCAGAAAAATCAATTGAAATTAAATCCATTAAATGAAAAATCCTAGAAAAAAATACAGTCTTAGAAATATTTTCCAAAAAACTCATAAAATATGAGGTAAATACATTGAATTTTAATGTGTCACAGAAACAAGATTACACAGTTTGCATGCACAGGAAATAGTTTTCTCCAATTTTACAAATTACAACTTTAATTATAACTATTTGAAATAATGCATTTATAAATAGAAAATAATTAACTTGCACAGGCTATTGTGCTAGTTTCTACATTAAAATAAACCATAGTGAAAAAATTATAAATATATATACGAATACGAAAATAAAAAAACCGATTTTTAAGCCAAGCACAATCTTAATTATTCGCTAAGAATAAATTTTTCCAGTGAAAGAATTATATATATTTCAATTAAATTATAAAATCCTTTTAACCTATTTAAAAATTTTATCATTTTTAAGAATTCTTCATTTTATAGCCAAATGTAAAATTTATCATTTTAAAGTAGCTGACTGAATTTTTTAAAGGGTAATGCAATTACAAGGTAGCCAAATACTAAGACGCAATTTTAAATGCAATTTTACAGTGGCACATATTTTAGCTTCAGTTTACAGAGTGAATGATATATATACATATGTATATTTTATATACAAACTTACAGGTTGTGCCACTAAGGGGTTCATATTGAAGAGATAAATTTATTAAGTACTATGAACACAGAGATAGTGGTGAAAAATTAGCACGCTAATAACCAAATCCGAATAAGCGAATGCACAAACAATATCCCAAAAATAAAAATTTACCAAGAAAACAAACCATTTTTTGTCGTTGCCATTAAATTGTGCTACTTAACATTGAAGAGGTCAACAGAAGTGGCTTAACAATTGCTATCTTTAACAAAACAGTTTTTTTTTTCAAGGCAGGAATCAAATTTGCCCAAAAAATAACATTTTCTGGGAAAAAAACAAGCAAATATTTTGAAAACATTCTACTTTTGAGGGAGATTTGAAATGCGCCACCATATCTGAATTGAACCTGTAATATTCAAATGTGCGAGTCGTCCTTTAGATCTTCATACTTCTCTCTACTCCACATCATATGTAAAGATATAAATGAACGTTGGGTGAGTGAGTGTTTGCTAAAGTCACACTATAAAGCAATACGAGAGCTATTGGTGTTGGACCTCGTAATTTTGAACCAGAATCAAGTGACGAGAATGACATTTGAGCTGGCACCACATCTTTGAACTTCTACACTACGCCTTCGCAGAAATGAGCATTGGGAACGAGTGCGGTAACGATGTTGGCTCTTTCACTGAGTGAAAAAAGGTCTAAAATACAAATCTGCCAAGTAGGTTGTTTTTTACCTGCTGAAAGATTGGTTGTTCAGCTTTTCTTTCGCTGATTGTTGATTCATTTTATCTTTTTCTTACCACCTTATCTTATCTTTTTCTTACCTTTCTTTCTTATGATGACCACCACCCAGTAATGGGAATCGTCAAAGAACCCAGTCTTAACTCTCTTGTCACCGAAATCAACGAATACTATACATTGGACAACTATGGTCTTAAAAAAGATAGAGGAATACATCCTAAAACTGAAACAGTTTCCTTTATCAAACATTGAAGACCAGAGTGCTGCATGTAGCCATCCTGGTGATTTTTTAGACGAAACAACGTTCCAAATTTCAAATTTTCTGAAAAAGGAACTAGAGGAAATGAACGAAATCCTGAATAACCAAATAGCTGCATGGAACCCTCAAAACTGCTTAAGCATCTGTTCCAAAATTTAACTAACAGTGGGGAAAAAAGGCAGAAAGCCATCCATTTCACTGACTGGAAAAAACAAGAAAAAAATTTAAAAAAGGAGAGTACGACTGAAGAAGCACCCAGCGAAAACCACTTTGAATAACTACTTTTGAAGATACTACTACTACCTTCTCCTTCACCCAGGATACTATAAATATCACAGTAAAGCCTCAAACCGGGCAACTCAAAACGGGCATCTCAGTGTAGCTGCATCGAAAAAAAAAAAACCCCTATGCGCTTCAGATCATATGAGACAACATTATGAACCACGTTGCTCTCCTTAAATATTTCCAAGGTATTGCAAAGCTCAATTCATTGTCTGCAGGATGAAAGAATTTCCTAAAATACTCCCTATGCATGCCATCAAATCCCAAGGAATACAGATCAAAGCAACCTAGAGAGCTTTATTTGTAGGGTTCCGATAAAAAGAAATTACATGTCATCATTCACGTGATGCCACGTGATTTCACGTCATCTATTCTCTCTAGGAAAAGAGAGCTCGAGAAAAGATTGCTCGCAGAAAATCTATGAAAATGATTAAAGCCGGGAATACCATATAGCATGATCAATAAAAATACGAATCAACCAATGTCGGTGTTTCTCCTCACTCTCTAGAAAACCGACAAAGATAAGAACGTCTATAACATCACAGAACAGCATTTCATGAAGAAAAAATAGACTCCTCCCCCCCCCACAACATCCCCAGTTCTTACACTGTCGTCAAGAGTTCTTTCATTCATTTAAGAACTGTGCCCGCCCTTGCAGATGTGTGAAGGTGGAAGCAACGATCTAGCAAAAGGCATTGACATATATAAGAAATGTTGCCTACATCCTGCCAAACTTGCTTGGTTGCCCAAAGAACTCTCGCTTTCACCAAAAAGCACCGGATATAGCTCCAGTTGCAGCTCCTACATAACCATGGATGGCTCTAGAGTCGGACAAACCGGACCTCTGTACGGGGCGGTAAATTTTAAAGGCGGCATTTGGACCAAATTTGAAAAAAAAAATTGTTACAAAAAAATTTATATATTTTCTGATATATGATTGGGTGGGAATTTGGTGTTTCATTTCACGTAGCTTATTTCATTATTTTGTATGTGTGTTTAGTATCAGTTTTATGTTGAAACTTGAAGGGTTCGAGACAAGAGTATATGTTAAATTGTTAAATCATGAAATTTGATATGTTCACTCATCTTTCATTGGTAACTTTCTCCCCATCCATGAGCTGGGATCACAACGGACATTTTTTTCACCATACGATGTCCGATATCACTTAATCCAAAAGGCGACAGGGATAATAAGAGCTCTTGATAGATAGAGAGCTATAGGAGAGTTATGATTTTAGTTTTCAGTGTAGCTACTAAAGTTAAAATAAACATTTGTGATCCAACACCATCAGTAGACTCTTTTTCGAAGAATTTGGCCTGCTGAAATGGGTGATTTCAGCAGGCCAACATTTTACTCGGTTGAAATAATAACGGGTAATTATGTCCTTAATTTCGAATTATTTTGTACTTGACTTACAATTATATATATATAATTGTTATGCCACCTTTTTGTTCCAAAGAATTGTTAAAAAATGTTTGGTGTGTATCTGTGT
>BMAV01003544.1:198817-214776 GCA_019973955.1 Trichonephila inaurata madagascariensis
AACAGGAACAGGAGATGTTAAAGTCCTTCATTTCTAAACTGTAAGTAAATTTAAATTAAAAAAATAACATTACCCACCATGAGTTTAAGATAAGAATTTATGGCTATTTTTTTCGGGTTGTAGCGAAAGTTTCCCTCCAAAGTCAGTACGCCGTCCAGAGTATTTTGCTTTTTGAATGTCATAGTCCTTTATTTTAAATTTTCAGTACCAAACATGCACAATTTAAGATGAAATAATGGTAGTACCTAAAGTGGTACACATGATTCGGTAGTATTCTTTAGCTGACTTTTTGAACAGAATTGGAAGTAAATCATGAATTTAATCTGGTAGCGTGATACTTATATTTCAGGCAGCTTGTACTTAATGATAACGATATTTTTTTACAGATTTTGCAGCACAGTATTCTAAAGCAAGTTTATTTTAAATTCCAAAATCGTCTGACACAAAATTAGCAACAATGCAATTTATTTGAGAAGGAACAAACAGTGGCAGGAAACTTTCTTTACAGCCTGATAAATTCTTGAACGCCAAAATTTAAATTCTAGTTCCCTATTCCCACATAAAATATGTATTCTTACAAAGTTCAGAATCTTTTTTTTTCAGAAAAATGACTTTAAAATATTATTACTTATAATAATTAGTATTTAATCATAATTGTGCAAGAGAAATGAAATACATGAAAACTGGTGTCATCAAGAATATTACGGCCTCCCTGCAAAGTAAGGTTTTGGGTACCAATCTGGGTTTTACAAATGATTGCAAAATCATAACATAACAAATTGGTTAAATATGTACTTGGACTCAGTCAAGCTTTGCCCCCTCCCTCCCGAACGATCGGGGATTGTGGAGGTGTACGTTGCACCACTGCAAGAAAAATGAACAGCAAAAGATCCCTTTAATTAGATAACGAATCAGTAGAATGTGTGTAAAATTATACTCTATTGTAACTATTTTAAAGATTCTTGAGCTATTGGGCTTACAAGTAACTTTTAAAGGATATTTAAATGAGGGTGTTACTATTGTTAAATTGCTTCGGAATTTGTTCTAACCATTCTTATATTGCCATCATTAGGCTTTAGTTCTCAATGTTTCTTTTATTTTATCGAAGCCTAACCAACACAGGGTTTGTTTGAAATACCAAATATGTCTTTTGTGCAAAATAAACGCACTTTACTCTAAATACTTTACTCTTCTGTTTGTAGCAATGGGCTATCTGTGAGGTGTGTCCTCTCTGTAATTCAGGTTTCCTTCCTGCCAGTTACACTACCAAATAGTACATAAATAGTCAGTGAGATAGACTATAATATAGATGATTATAGAGAATATTTGATATTTTGGGCAACATTGCCAGGTTAACTATTTCCTGAATCATAGTCTCGTAGCTACTTTAAGAGTTAGAAGTTCTTGGGAGGATTTCTTTTTGGCAAGTTTGGCGTTGCAGATAAGTATCCATTTATGCTTACCCTTTAGTGTTTTTTGTCCGCATATAACATATTTAGTTGTGAAGTTTAGATTAATAAAAGTAAGTTATTTCCCAAATAACCTATTTATAATTTTTTCGTGTTCTCTTTAATGGCTTCTCCATATTCATTCTGAGTTCTTGATCCCTCTGGAAGTACAATGATCAATGAGATCTCTACCTCAACCAACAAGAGGAGGAGAGGGTACCGCAACATGTTTCCATTTGAAGAAAAAATAGATTAAAGGTCTTCAATGGCTGTAGAAATCTTGTGAGGACAATGATATGTATTCAATCTCTGAGTAATGGCCGAGACGGTACGAAAGGAGCGATTTTGATGGATAGTGAGTACCAGAGGAGGTTAGAAACATTTGAAGATGCAGATTTGGAGGCATTCTTGACAAAGATTCGCTTCAAACCCAATAAGAATTTAAAGAGTCTTTGGGAATGATTCAACAAGCAATTTCATTACACCTCAAAGCCATGAGAATGATCCAAATGAAGGAAATTGGGTTCCAAACTATTTGGCCCCGAGATACGTGGAAAGGAGATGTATTACTTGCAAACAAATACTCCTGAGGGAAAGTGGAAGTGGTTTCGGCACATAATTCTAACTGGGGATGAATAGTGGATTCAGTGTGGCAACTCAAAATGAAAGAATTCGTGAGATAAGCCCAACCCTGTATTAACATCAATAGCGAGGTCAAATGTTTATGGATGAAAACCTCTTTACCTATTCTTTTTGGGGTCAGCTGAGTGTAGTATATTATGACCTGCAGAAACCGAATGAAAACATCACGGGAGATTGCTACCGACTGACTACAAGTAATAAATTTGAAATTAGCAGTAAGCGACCGGAATATGAGCAGATATTCAATAAAGCTATTTTGCAGAATGATAATGATCGACCACATGTAGCAATGTCAGTTACAAACTACTTTGAGACACCAAAATGGAATATCCTACCTCATCCCCCGTATTCTCCAGACACCTCCTTCAGTCTACCACTTGTTTCGATCACTGATTCGTGACCTGTTTGAATAGCCCTTAACTTTCCTAAAAAGAAAGTAAAAAAATGGGTCGAGTTTGTATTGCCCCTAATGTCTTTTAATCAGAAACTGTGTACTGCTAGAGGGATCGGAAAAATCTGAAGCTTGTGATATGGTCGTTCTATGGCGACCATATCTTTGATTGTCAGCGTGAATTAGAGGTGTGGGATTCTCGAAATGAATCGACATCTTAAAATTCTTAATATGACTTTATTAAGAATATAACTTAAATTTCTAATAAATTAGATAAACTTATATTAAGTGAGAATAAACCAAACACACAGCTGTAGTTAAACCTGATCGCGTAACTTGGATCACTTATCTAAATAATTATATTATCCACCTACTTTCAATTCTGATAATATTACAAGTCCTAATATCAAATAATCAGTCCTACCTTGATTCAAGCTAAGGTTCAATCACTGTTCAGAGACTTTTAGGCGCGCGTGCAATAGTATGCACCTTGTAGTAATGGCTAGAAATCTTGGTAATCTTTTGATAGGCCGTCAATTCACACTTCTATCTCTTCTAAACATAACTTTCTCTAAATTGCCATCCTTCTTACTAAAACTTCTGTTCTTTTAAAAGCTATCTTATTTGCATTTTACAATTGCATTTCAGTTCTCGGATCTGGGTTGGAAAAGATTTGCCATTAATCTTGGCCGTCAAAGAACCCAGAGGTTATGTTACAGAAAAGACGCGTGAGCCCGTCACAAGCTTGTGATGGACAATAGTTTAAGGAATCGTTTGGGTACAATTTTTGTGCAGTAAAACCCCAATTTTCACAAAAAAACAGAAAACAAATCCTATAAAAGTTATTTGTATACCACATATATTTACGCCCTTTTCAGCGGAAAACTTCAATCGAAAAAAGTAGTTTATTTAAAGTTTGCGGCATGTATGCTATGTACAGAAATGAGTTTGTATAAGAGGATTTCGAATGGAAAATCTTACAATTATGAGACAATCCATTTTGTAATGGGGGGGAAAATACCGTAAAATCCGGCGTATTACGCACACCGATATTTTCAAGCTGCATTTTGAACTTTTAGGTAAATTCGCTGTATAATGCCCCCCCCCCATTTCTATATGGATCAAAAGTCTGGGTTAATACTTGGAATAAATGACTTCAAAACATAAGAGAATTGCCCCCCCCCCCTTTTTTTTTCTTTTACGAAGAAACCTGAAATGTAATTATGCAATTCTCTTATGTTTTGAAGTCATTTATTCCAAGTATTAACCCAGACTTTTGAAAAAAAAACAGCATACTCTTCTCTTCTAGAACTCTACAACTCTTTAAATTCATAAAGTATGTTATTTCTTTTAAATAGGCAGTATTTCGATATATGGATGCTTCAATTGCCAAATAGATTAACTCCTTAAAACAAGAAGTTGAGAAAAATGATAAAATATTATATGTTGTTCTTTAAAATTCTTTTCAAATTAAAAATTTGAAAATATGATGTAGACTGTATTATTACAAACGCCTATTTGTTTTGACGACATATAGAAAGTATACGATGGAATATACTTGGAGTAATTGTTATTATTACTACAATTTTTTCGTGATTGGTGGAGTTAATCGATTTGGCAAGTGAAAGTAAATTATTAATTCAAATTCAGTCTTTGAATTATTCTTTTATTACGGAAAAATGTCATTATATAAACATATGTTTTATTAAAGAGTTTAGCACAAATGAATAATAACTATTCTGTTACTCGTACATAATATTACGAGTATTATTACTTTGTATATTGCGTTATCATGATTTGTTAGTATGTTTCTTCTACGAACCCCAGGGACGTAACTACCACAGTATCAACCATATCAGTGATAATGAGCTTCCAGGCTACAGGGGCACCACCATGCGTAAAACTTTTGACTCTTTCAAATAAGTTTAATAATACAACTATTTCTTTATTGACACTCATTCCCATAAAAGTCTATGCTCCAAGAAAGAATTGTCGGAATAAAACGAAATTTTACGTACGTTAGTACAACGTTAATGCAATTAAGGGATTACAAAATGAAAGCAAAAGAAGGATTTGTAATAGAAAAAAAATATAAATGAAAGGATATTTCAGTACCCTGTTCGGGTACCTCTAGCATGAATGTATGATGCGATTCTGTAGGGCATCGAGACATACAACTTCCGTATGATGTCTTGCGAAATGTCATTCCACAGTTGCTGTAAAGGCACCTGTAATTTGATCGCATTTGTAGGCTGTCCAACTTGCCGTCTAAGTGATCCCAGATATACTCCATTGGTGACAACCCTAGGGTTAAAGCAGGCCAGGAAAAGATGAAAATGGGGGTGGAGAGAGTCCTGTGAAACACTTGCTGTGTGCGGCCGAGCATTTTCCTGTTGAAAATGGCTCGAGCATTTTCCCGAGAGCCTTACCATGAGTGGCAACACATGAGACTGAAGAATGTCGCAAAAGGACCTTTGAGTTGTCATGGTGCCATGGATCGATATTAGGAGTGACCGTATGTCTTATGCTATGGAACCCAAAATTAACAGATTCAGAGTTATAATATAGTTAGTCCAACATTAACAGTAACAGTATAACTCTAATATATGCAGAGGCATATCACACCACTAGTGGCAGTGATGTGCCTCTATACAGCGAAGGCAGGATTGAGACGTTCACCACGGGGCCTCCACACACATACACGATTGACATCACTGCCGAAAATGAAACTAGATTTTGCACTGAAAACGGCCTAATTTCATTCTGTTGCAATTCAATCCTTTTCAGTACGACATCACTCCAAATGAAAGGGACGGTGAGTGGATTTCAATGGCAGTACACGTAATGGGTGACGCGATAGCAGCTATCCTTCAGCTATGCTCCTCGAGATGGTATGGACTGACACAGAGACCCATAGTGAAAGTGCTGCATGTGTATGGATGGCGGACAATGAAATGGTTGGTGCTATGAGTGCTTGTCATATAATGTGATGTTCTTCTCGACAACTGGTCAGTCGAGGGCATCCCGAAGCTTGTCGCAGTATAACAGACCTCTCTCTTGTCTATTAGTCCCAACACCTCCTACCTCCTCACAGTCAAGTCAGAATGGCCTAAGGGGCGAGATACCGAGCTTACCACCCAGTTTCCATCAGCCCCATGATTCTTCCCTTCTCAAACTCTGAAAACAGCTCATATTGTCTCCAATGGTGGCGCAATGGCATCTCCAATTAAAAAGCCTCCCCCTGCAGCAGATTGAATTCATGCAAACAAGCTCTGCTTACCTGTTTTATAATCCAAGGAAAACGAAGTTCAACTCTCCCTGGTGATATTACGCAATGCGTAATCATGCTGAATTTCTAATCATTTACATCAGTGGTCTTCAAACTTTTTCCACTCACGTAACCCCTAGAATTTGAAGGTGCTTTCGTGGAACCCTAAGGACTAGAAATTATTTTCGTGGAGCCTGATTCCATACATATACTTCGAATAATATATCTCAAAATAACATTTACAATAGATCAACTTGTTATAGGCACTTTATATAAAGGCAATTAAAAATGTATTGCGTTTATTATTACAAATTTCTAATATAAATTAAAAAAATTTATTTTTTGTTAATAATATTAATTTGCAACCCAAGTGTCACCTATCCATGCATTATACTTAGTAACTGGGAGATGTGCTTGCATTTTTTCTCACAAACTGTGGAAGTCTAGGCCAATTGAGATTAAATGCAATCGCATTACATATTCTGTGTTTAATCTGTTTTTATACTTTCTTTTTGTAGCCACTTACGTTGAGAAATTGAGAAACTTAAAGACAATGCTCCGAATAGCATTTAAATGTTTATAGCTGTGTGAGATATCCCGTGTATTTTGCATGAAATAATTTCCAACCTAAAATTTGAAAGCTGTTATTGCTTAAATTTATTTTTAAACTGAATCTGTTGATAAATTGTTTCCTCTTTTTCATTATAGGTGTTTTTTCCCCAAATGCAAAAAGGTGTATTTTCCATTGGATAACTATTTAGTTTTTCTAGACATTGTGCTAAATAACGAGTATAAAATTATATCGGGGAACCCGAGACAGTAAACAATAGAATATTCACAATATGTTAGGAAGTATATATATATATATAAAAGACAAAATGCGCGAGCGTGCGTTTTAATATGTTCTTTTATTATATTATCATAAACGTTTAAAAAGTGTTGCAAAATAAAGTTATTATATGTAAATAAAATTTTCAGTTTTAATGAATAGGGGATGAGCTTTAGTCACTTGTAACTATACAAACTTCATAGAGAATATGAATCCATTTTACATACATATTTATTTCTTCGATTTGTTTATTGTGACTCGTGGAGCCCCTGGGTATGTCTTGTGGAACACAGTTTGACGATCACTGATTTACATATTTGCCTGACACGTACCTTCATGCCTAGTTCAGTAACAATCAAACTCTTACTTCTTGGAGACCATATTTTTAATGCAATGAATGTGTATTTTCCAAAAAGGGGGGATCCAAAGAATTTTAATACTGAGCCCAATCAACAGAGGCTGCGCCAGTGACACCTTTTCACCATGTTTATCATGAGTCAGTGCTTACCAGCGAAAAAAAATTCCTTACGATGATAATTTTTCTATAGATGATGTTGATTCCTTGCTTTACAGCAATAAAAAGTTCCCATCTTACAAATCCGATGATATCAGCGTGAACGATGAATCAAAAGCAGATCAGCTAGAGAATTACGATACCAACGTAGAAAGATTACCTGATTGGTTGACGGAAAGTTTTCACGCCACTAGCGGAGTTTTGAGGAAAAAGTCGTTAGAAGAATTCTTGCCATTTTCAGACAATATACCGAAGAGATTCTCCTCCCGGAATTCGCGGGATTCTCCTGATGAATCTTTCGAAGAATCCCATTCCTCATTCAAAAGTTATCTACTTAACTCCGATGAAGACAACGAAAACGAGCTTTTAACCAAAGGTAATAGAAAAGATAGTACGGATGACTACGTCTTGGATTCACAGTCCACTACTACTATATATTGGACGGAGACCCTCCTCCTGAAACATAAAGAAGAAGCACTTCGCAATGAAAATAGCAAACTACATGCTAAACTGGAAGGTATATCCCAGTGGAACAAAAAACTGCAACATGAACTGGAGAAATTAAAGTCTTCCGCTTCTGAAATGTAAGTAAATTTAAATTTAAAAGAAAGAATAACATTAACCCCACCATGAATCTAAGAGAATTTTTAGAATGCTGAATATAAAAATACAAATTCTGCGTCTTTTTTCGCGCATAAAATATGCATATAACGAAAATTTCGTATATTTGTATATATGAAATAAAAATATTATTTATAATTATTAGTATTTATATAATAATTGTGTGAAAAATTAACAGCAAAAGATAGGAAACTTTAGATAGAAAATAAATCAGTGGAATATGTAAAACTACTCTACTTTAATGATCCCAAAACTGTTAGGCAAACAAGTAAGTTTTATAGGACTTACAGTACAGGGCGTTGCTATACTGCTAAATCGCATCGGGCCATATCCTACCCATTCTCGTGTATAAGTGTCATTACAATTTAGTTTTCAATACACTTTATTTTATCGCAGGGTAAAAAAAAAAACAACATAGGTTTTCTTTCTTTTCTTTTTCTTCCTTTATATATATCTCATTTTTCTTTCTTTCTTTGAATTTCAAACACTTTTGTGCGAAAGAAACGTAATTTGCGAAAATTTTACTTTTTTGTTTGCATTTGAAGAAGAAAGCTGCTGGAAATTATTTATTACTGTATAAGGTTCTTGTGAGGACCAAACTCTGTAAATTTCTTCTGAGTACTTGTTTACCCCTCCAAGCAGTCTGCACGTAAAATTCCGCCATTCCAGAGATGCTCTTTCTGCCTTCAAGCAAGATTTCCAAAAGTGGCCGAGCCGCATTCTTAAAAATACGGTTCAACCGCTTTTGAGAACCCCACCTGAAAGCAAAAAAATATGTGTGGTGCATTTTTGAAGCATCTCCAGAATGGCAAGACTTTAAGTGCAGACCGCTTAGAGGGTGAAGTGGTTCAAAAGTCATAATTTTGACACGGGGGAGGGAGATGAGGAATATGAGAGAAGGTCAGAAACTTATAATGATGCAGAATTAGAGTCGTTGTTGAACAAAGATTTGTTTCAAAACCAATAAGAATTTGAAGTATTTTTAGGAGTTACTCAACAAACAATTTCATTATACCTCAAAGCCATGAGAATAATCCAAAGGAAGGAAATGGGTACCATTCCAATTTAACCTAACAAATATGGAATGAAGATTTATTATTTGAGAACAACTGATTCATAGGTAAAAGTAGAAGGGCTCTGGACATCGACTTGTATGTGGTGATGAAAAGTGGATTCATTGCTGCAACCCAAAACTCAAGAAATATTGAGATAAACCGGCTATGCATCAACATCAATGATTATGCCAAATAATTATGGATAAAAACTTATTTTCTGTTCTTGGTGGGGTCAGCTGAGTATGTGTGTGTATTATGAGCAGCTAAAACCAAATAAAAATATCAAGGGAGATCACTACCAACTACAATAGAGGAGCTTGAATCTAGCACTAAAGGAGAAACGGCTGTAATATGAGTAGATATACGACAAAATGGTTTTGCAACACGATAATGTTCAATCCCATGTTGCAATGCTAGCCAAAAATTACTTTGAAACACTCAAATAGAACATCCCACCTCACCTGCCGTATTTTCCAGACATTCCTCCTTCAGACTAAAACTTGTTCCTGATCTATCTGAGCACCCCTTTCCATTCTTAAGAAAGTTAAAAAGAAATAGGTCGATTTTTGATTTCCTTTACGGACCAACCTCAAATCGATCCATCTTCGACCGGAATTTTCATGTACTGTTGAACTAAAGAAATTGAAAAACTTAGAAGCTTTTAATGACTTTAAGTAGTCACACACATTTGGATTCAATTTTTGTACATTAAAGTATTGACTTTCAAGAAAAATCCTTCAAAACTTACTAATACACCCTTTATATATTCACTATTTCAGCCAATAACTTACTTCTATCGGGAAAAAACTAGTTTATTTAATGTTTTCATTATTTAGCCTTTTATTTTATCGACACCTATTCAGTGTTTGAAAGTACATATATTTTGTGCTGAAAGGAGTTTTTATAAGAGGATTCCAAATAAAAGCATTTTACAAATATGGGACAATCTATATATTTGTGATAAGGAAAAAAAGTGATATTTATAATATCCTCAATTTTTTAAAAATATATCTATAATTAAACTATATAATTTTATGAGAGTCCCGAATATGAAGCTTAATTTGGAAAGGTAACATAAATTGAATATCACCATACTAAAAGAATTTCTAGACAATGATAATTTTTAATCAGGAAATATGATCTAGATTTTTCAAATAGATAAGGAAAAAAGTTTTGAAATAGAAGAGAATAACAATTTAAAAATTAAAAGATTGCAAAACACACTACTGGCCATTAAAATTGCTACACCAAGGTGACCTGCTACAAACGTGAAATTTAAACGACAGGAAGAAGGGGCTGTGATATGAAAATGATTAGCTTTTCAGCGCATTTAGACAAAGCAGGGCGTGGTAGCGACACCTACAATGTGTATAAATGAGGGAATTGTTCAGTCCGTTTCTCATACACAAATTGCATTTGAACGTTGTTGCCTGGTAAAAAGTTGTTGTGATGTCTCGTGTACCAGCACTCTTAGGACTTTGATAAATGTCGAATTGTAGCGTACCTTGATTGTGTGTGGTTTATCGTATCGCAGTATTGCTGCTTGTGTCGATCGAGATCCAATGACTGTTAGCAGAATATGGAATTGATGGGTTCAGGATGGTAATACGAAGTGCCATGCTGGATCTCAACGGCCCTCTATTACTAGCAGCCGAAAAGACAAACATGTTACCCGCATGGCCTTAATGGATCGTGCAGCTACGTCACGAGCCCTGAGTTAAGAATGGGGGACATTTGCAAGACAACAAGTGTTTGTACGAACATTTCGACTACGTTTGCAGCAGCATGGACTCTACTCGGTGACCATGGCTTCCGCTACCCTTGAAGCTGCATCACAGACAGGAAAGTCTTCAAAAGTGTGATCCATGATGATCGTGGACGCACGAATGACCAGGCGTTTTGTTTTTTCAGATGAATCCAGGTTCTGTTTACAGCATCAATATGATCTCATCCGTGTTTGGCGGTATCGTTGTGAACGCACGTTGGCAGCGTGCATTCGTCAGCAACATACTGGCCCATCACCTGGCATGATGGTATGGGGTGCTTTTGAATACACTTCTCGGTCACATCTCGTTTCCACTTTGAACAGTGCACGTTACATTTCTGGTGTGTTACGTCCCGTGTCTCTACTCTTTACTCGAGCTCTGTGAAACCCTACGTTTCAGCCGGATAATACACGACCGCACGTTAACGGTATTGTACGAACCTTTTTTGATACGAAAAGTTTTCGGCTGTTGCCCTGGCCAGCACGTTCACCAGATCTCTTGCCGATAGAAAACATCTGGTCCATGGTTGCTGAGCGACTGGCTCGTCACCATACGTCAGTCACTACGGTTGATGATCTGTGGCATCGTGTTGAAGCTGCATGGGCATCTGTACCTGTACATATCATCCAATGAATATCATTTTGTTATCTGAATTTCTTCCTGGTGTCGCAATTTTAATGGTCGGTAGTGTATTTCTAATTTATGCCAATGCCATGATTTCGTAGTATGTCCTCACAAAGTACCCGTAAAAACGAAATGGTTGAGAATCACAATATAAAAACGGTGGTCTCATAAAAAATTATTTATAAAAGATCTGTATTATTTATTTATTACTTTTTCTCTTTTTAAAAAAATTCTTTTTTAGATAAAGGATAATGTATAAGTTCATTCAATAAAATACTAAATTTTTATGAAAGTTTAATGTCAGTCTAATTAAATTTTATTTAAAAAACTAAATTCGTCATAAACGCAAGCCTAATTGTACAATAAATCGTTATACATTTCATTGGCTTTGTTTCAGAAGAAAAATATTTACTGTTTTTAAAAACTAGTAATTAAAAATAGTCAAATCTCAAAACATAGCTGTTTAAAAATTTTTAGAATACAAATAAAAGTTCAAACAGAAAAATACTTTGTGTGAGAGTATTACTTATTTTTAAATTCACAACGAGCATTACTTCCTGCTAAAATATTTCGAAATTTTTATTGAAAACTGCTATTTTTAAATTTTAATTCAACTTTTCCCCTCCATGTAGTTCAAAATTTTAAGGTACTGATTTTTTATTTTAAGTAAATTTTTTAACCACCGTAAAGCTGGCACATTCAGTACTGGATATTAGAACCCTACAGGGTTATTTACCCTGTGGGGTAAATACCACTTAACGAGAACCACTTAACACCACTTTGCCCCATTTACCACTTAACGAGAATATTGAAAAAACGAGTTTTATCTTAAATTTCTTTTAAGACTATCTTTATATAACTTTAAAGAATACGGGACCTGAAACCGAAGTATTTTCACCAAATAAAAAAAATTGTCGAATATTAATATTATTATCTGAATTCTCTGCCTTTTTTTTAGTGCTGCATATTTATTGCTACATGTACACTACGCACTACAACGTCATATTTATACGAAAATTCAAACATAATTTTTTTTGTCTGAATATAGAACAATTTTATCCATAAACAAGAATAACTTTTTGTCTGAAAAGGGGAACAATTTTGTCTGAAAAGGGAAACAATTTTGTCTAAAAATAGGAACAATTTTTGTCTGCAAAGGGGAACAATTTTACCTGAAAATAGAGACAATTTTTGTCTAAAAATAGGAACAATTTTTATCTGCAAAGGGGAACAATTTTGTCTGAAAATAGGAGCAATTTTTGTCTAAAAATAGGTATAATTTTTATCTGAAAACAAGAAAATTTTTATCTAAAACGGTCTAAGATATGCTCAGCAGAATCTTGGTGAACTTGACACTTGGCACAGATAATGTGGATCAGGGGTGTCAAACTCGTGGCCCACAGCGAACATTTCTGCGGCCCGGTCAGTATAATAGCCAGTCACAATAATATGAAACAAAATGTCAAAATTTCTACCGAAATAAGAAAGATTGTAGCAGAGAAGATACGTAAACATTAAATTTTTCTTGTTCTTTTGTTTGTTTATTATAATGTATTATTTGAAAGAAAAATGTACGTTTAAAGGAATACTGATTTATTTGCGGCCCAACTAAAGTTGAATTTTGTTTGTTTGGCGTAAGTTAGCTTTTGAGTTTGACACCCTTGATGTAGATTCTTCGAGGACAAGAGGCACTTCATGTGTGGCAAGACGTGTGAGAGCAATCTGGGAGCCTGTGTCATTGTTTTTCAGATGGTATAATTTTAGAAAGGTAAGGGCGGGTAAGGAGGGAGTAGGAAGATTACAGGATTAGTTTTGCTAATTTGTCCGCCATTTCATTGCCTGCGCGTCTAGATGAGATCCACCATAATTCTACCGAAAATAGATATCGTGTTGCAGCGAAATAAGTTCTAGCTTCTGTAGGATGGCAAAACTGGTTTTGCTAGCTACAAAAAGCAAATTGACAAGATACTGAAGCCAGTTACGACTATTGGAAAGAAGTCAGGACCACCGTAGTTTTTGGTTAGGATGGTCTCAAGACCTACATCAATTGCTATTCATCCACTTCTGGAAACCAAACATAAATCCGGATTAAACTGTTTAAGACAGCGTTTCTCAAACTGTGCGGCGCGCCCCTATGGGGGCGTGATAACCCTACAAGGGGGGGCACGAGCCCATTGAAAAGTCGAAAACAAAAGATTATTTAAGAAAATTATTAATTTATGGAAAGTAAATAAACAAAATACATTCTGACATAATAAAAAGTAAAATACACATTTACATTGAAATAATACACTTATAAATGTATCAGTACGGCACCAGTATTTTATAATTAATTTAACAATACTAAGTTAAGAACTAGATTAAAAATTACCAGTGACCCCATGGGTTTGTCATACAAAAAATTATATCCAAAAATTAACATTTATCATGATAGTTTGTACGGTTTATAATTAATCCCTTAACTGCCGGCTAAAAGTTACGCAACTCCTTCCCCAATGCCACCGTTTTCCACGTAGGCGCGCGTATGTGATAAATTGGGGAGGGAGGAGGGAAATAAAAGGAATAAATAAGCAACCTCTGAAATAAGTAAATCCTTCACAAACACCGTCAAAGTCCATTTATTGCATTCCAAAGCCTTCGGAATAATTTTATGGATAGCAGTGCACAGAAAAGATCGTACTTCGGAAAGACGCATATATACGTCAGGGGCAATTATCGTTTTGGTTGAGCGGGACGTTTATATACGTCGGTGGCACTTAAGAGGTGGAATCCGTGTTTTAGCTTTAGGGTCAAAGTATAGTGTTACTGAATTCAATACATTGTAATTGTATGGAAGGGGGGCGCGATGAAAATTGCGATAGAATATTGGGTCGCAAATAGTGAAAGTTTGAGAAGCACTGGTTTAAGAGTCAGTTTTTACTGGAGAAAGGTAACAACAAAGAAACCTCTACCCTTGCTTTGTAAAATATATTATTACCATCAGTATAAACCTTAAGGACGTTATTAAAGATGTTATTGACTTCCATTGATAATAGTCTAAAATGGACTATGACAAATTTTTTTTAATGACCGTGTGATACCGCCCCCCTATGGTGACCGTATCTTTGATTGTCAGCGTGAGCTAGAAGTGTAGAGTTTGCAAAAGGAATAGACATTTTTGAATCTTAATATGACTTTATTAAAAATAGAACTTAAATGTCTAAAAGACGCGTGAGCCCGTCACAACAGGAGCACGACTGTAGAGAAAAACTAATAAAATTACTTCATTATATAATACGCATTTCTTTTTTTTCTCATCTGATTTCCACATGTTTACATGAACTGTATTTATTATTTAGAGACTACACAATGTGCCTGCCTACTCTGACAAAAATTTATGAAATCACGCTAGACTGCTATTTGACCGCAGAAAGCGGTACTGACTCATTAAAATAATGATTATATGTCTGTAATTTGTAGGTCTGAATCTCGCTGCGTCTAAAGACCTTATCACACGTATACGTATTTGGAGCAATTTTCTTTAAAGCAACCCTTTTGAGAAATTTCTACTCAGTTGCCATAGCAACGGCTCCGAACAACTTTTTCCTAGTGAGCTGAAAGAATTGCTCGAAATTAAGATTGCTTGAAATTCCAACCAATGGGGTTCTACGTCTCCTTACGTCATAAACAAGATGACAGCCACGGTTTTGTCAAACGCATCAGAAATAGCGCATACTATTTTAATGGCATGTAATATTTTAAACAGAATGGTGCTCCTTTTTTGTTTAAGAACGTCAACAAAAGTGTGAGCGGATTAAACGAAATAATATCGAATGTTAATGGAAATAATAATGGATGTTCGTTTTCCGAAGCAGAAAAATCGGCGAGTTATTTTTCAATGTTAAGATAGGGCGCGGTGAATGAATCGTTTTGTTTACGGCAATCTTTCACCTTCACAGCTGCTCGAAAGAGATTGGAGTTGTTTCGAGCTATGAGGGTGTGATAAGGCCTTAAATCAGCATCACCAGTGTTCCTAAGCAGAATTCATTGACCCGGTCCTCTGAATTTTTTTTTTTTTATCTTACTTCAATTTTCGTAAATATAAGTTTATTTTTAATTCAGTTATTATTTTCGTATCTCTTAGATTTTTTTTTACACAGTAAATTCCTCAATTAATTTTCTTTCATTCTATATCACCAAAATTTTTCCAAATTATGCAATTTCCAAAACATACAAACCTTATTGTTTTAAAAAACAATATACGAACTTTATTATTTAAATTTCTAATATAAACATCAGTTTAAGATGAAACTATAAACTAAGGCAATTAAAAAGTCAAAGTAAGTTATGAACTGAACTAACTATAATAAAAATAAATCTTTTGTGAATCCAGCCTTTCATATAAGGAAGTTAATTTAACTGAATATGTAAATTTTTAAAAAATGTACCACACTAATTTATCTGCGGTACGCTGCTTCTGAAATAAAAAAAAGTCATAATGAGTGACTGATAAAATAAAGCTATAAGTGGATTGAAAAATAAGATTTCAGGGTAATACATTTGACTGTTAGTTTCCTAAGTAAAATATACAGCAAGTAAGAAAACAAATTTGTTTCCCTGCTGAAATCAGATACTGTGTGTTACCTTACTTTTAAATTTCAATTATTGAATATTAATCCATATTGTATATTTTAGAAGTGCAGGTGGGGAGAAGCAAACTTTTGAAGGTTCAACTTTAAAGCCGACAATGGATCCTGTTCAAAGTATGCAAAACTTTCTCAAAAACGAAGAACATGCTGTCAAAAGCATGCAGGGTCATTCT
>BMAV01003544.1:215114-233591 GCA_019973955.1 Trichonephila inaurata madagascariensis
TCCTGAAATCATGGAAAACGGAAATGCTCCACAAATCATACAAAACGGAAATTTTCCTGAAATCACGCAAAATGAGCATACTCCTCAAATCATGCAACACAAGCTCGCTCCTCAAAGCATGCAAAACAAGCATGCTCCTCAAAGCATGCAAAACAAGCATACTCCTCAAAGCATGCAAAACAAGTATGATCCTCAAATCATGCAAAACCAGCACGTTCCTCAAATCATGCAAAACCAGCACGTTCCTCAAATCATGCAAAACCAGCATGTACCACAAGTCATGCAAAATGGAAATCCTTCTAAAATCATGCAAAATGGAAATACTCCTCAAATCTTGCAAAACGGATATGTTCCACAAATCATGCAATACCAGCATTTTCCTGAAATCATGCAAAATGTAAATACTCCTGAAATCATGCAAAATGTAAATATTCCTGAAATCATGCAAAATTTAAATACTCCTGAAATCATGCAAAACGGCAGTACTCCTCAAATCATGAAAAACGGAAATACTCCTCAAATCATGAAAAACGGAAACACTCCTCAAATCTTGCAAAACGAAAATGCTCCTGAAATTATGCAAAACGGAAATACACCTGAAATTATGCAAAACGGAAATATTCCTCAAATCTTGCAAAATGGAAATTTTCCTCAAATCTTGCAAAACGGAAATTTTCCTCAAATCCTGAAAAACGGAAATGCTCCTCAAAGCTTAGAAAACAGACTTGAAACGATACAAAATGACATTCATCACAAAGAAATAAATCTTCAAAACTATCAAAATACTCTTCAAGGCTTACAAAATATTCTTCAAAGTACGCACAACGTTCTTCAGACCATGCAAATTAATCTGAAACTCGAAAAATACTTTCCTAAAACAAATGCAGATAAACTCTCTCTTCCACAAAGTATGAAAAACGCTATGGAGGGAATACAGAATACACTTCTCAGCTTGCAGAGTACTTCCCGAAATAAGCAAGAAATTTCTCGGAGCGTTCAAGATACCGCCCAAAGCATGCAAGTTGCTCTTCATAACGTGCAAAGAGCTCTTCGAAATTTGCAAGGCGTACAACCTACAATTCAAACCGAACCATCAACAACTCAGACAGCAACTACAATGGCAACTACAACTGCAAAAGCAACTACAGCTGTAACAACGACTGCATATGGAACTACAACTGCAAAAGCAACTACAGCTGTAACAAGGACTGCAACTGCAACTAGAACTACAATTGCAAAAGCAACTACAGCTGTAACAACGACTGCAACTGCAACTAGAACTTCAACTACAACTGCAAATGCAGCCACACGGCCACCTTCATACGAGACGAATATGCCTAAATTGAAAGACTTGAACATTAAAATCAAGGCTGGAACACCTATCAAAATCAAAACTGACGAGGACGATAATATGGAAAATCTACAGAGTAAAGGAAACATATTACACGCTTATCTGGAAAGGTAAATTATGTTATACATAATATAAATATAAAAACAAGTAATATAAAAAAAAAAATTTTAAATCAATTCCTACTTAGATCAACAAAGAAAAATTTTATATTAGCTACTTTTTATTAAAGAGTTACAATTAATATAAATATGTATATACATTTGACAGAATCACAGCTTTATAAGTGGTAATTAATTTTTATTAAATTTAATTTTTATTAATTATCATTAAAGTATCGTATTGTCAACCAAAACAATCGTGTATATAAAATTTCAGTTCAACTGAATGCTTTAAAAAGTGAGAAAAAAATCTTTTAAAGTTTTGACCCAAGTCGCTAAAAATGAAACCAACGTGGCCGTATCGGTAATTCTTTAAATAATTAGTTTCAGTCAATTAATTTTAATTAATTATAATTAAATTATCGTACTTTTACCCCAAAAAAATAGTGTATAAAAAATTTCAGCTCAAATGAGCGCTTTAAAATGTGAGAGGAAAAAAACCCTTTTCAAGTTTTGACACATGTCGCCAAAAATGATGCCAACGTTGCTGTATTTGTAATTCTTTGAATAATTAGTTTTAATCAATTAATTTTTATTAGTCATAATTATATTACTGTATTGTCATCCAAAATAATCATGCAAATAAAATTTCATTTCAATTGAGCGCTTTAAAATGTATTTTATTAACGATTGAAAATGCTACCAAGATAAATAAATAAACATAGAGAGAGTGTGAGCTAATAGTAGGAATTGAATAATATAAAATTGTTCTAAGAATAGTATTACAATAAAAAATTATTTAAGTACAATATTTTGACAAAAAATGAATATAGAATGACCCATTTTCAAAATGTTCTCCTTTTGTGAAAAATGCTTCTATTATACAATAATATTTTGCCTGTATTGCCTGTATAATAATATAATGGCTTCTATTATAATAATATTTTGCTCAGACCTCTGTACAGAGGCTCAACTAGAATTTTTGAAATATATTACTTAGAACTGGGTTTATCCATGTTTTACGACAACAGAGGGAGAGAGACATTTTAAGAAACAAAGGCCAATAATTATTTCTGAAAATAATGTGAATTTTTCAAAAATCATAGCTGAGCCTTTGTACAGAGGTCTGAGTTATATACAGGCAAAATATTATTATAATAGAAGCATTTTTCACAAAAGGAGAACATTTTGAATAAAAGGTTATTCTAAGTTAATTTTTTGCCGAAATATCATACTTATAAATAATTTTTTTTGTCAAAATGTCCTTATAAAACAATTTTATACATGTATTCTAATCTAAGTGACACTAAATATCATGAAAATTATCTATTTATGCGCTTTTTTAAAATCACCGTTCCGAACGTAGTCGGATACCTTAAGGCTGAGTCGAGAATGAGATGAGGCCCCCATTGTGACAAGGCCCTGGGACTGGGCCCAGTTGGCCCATGCCTTAAGACGTCTCTGCTTGCAAGCATTTTTTCTTCTCTAGCTTCTTCGACATTCCTTGTATATTTATGGTCATTCTGGTGGATGAAAGATTCTTCAATTTGTTAAAACATTTTTCGACGGCAAGCAGAATTCGTTTGTCATCAAAAAACAATCAGAAAATTTCTTCAACCGGTTACCACAGATTTCAAATGAATCTATCAGGGAAATCCCGGCTTACGACAATTCTATTCCTAGCTCTTCTAAGAGACCTAGAGCAGTTCTTAATCACTCGTATCAACACTTTCCAGCTCTGAAATGGATGAGAATGTCTTGATGCGAATTAAAAAGATATGAGCTTTATTGTTACACTAGTTGTCTTCTTTTGCAAAACTTCACTCACTCTAATTATTCCCCTCCCCCGCGCCATGCAAGTTTTTGATCGCGTTTAGTGTGGCAACTTCACCCTTCATGATCTTATTTCAAACTCCTCTACCTTTTCTTACTTTTTCTTCCAAGTGGTTATTTAAAACTTCCTTTCAATAACCGCACGCAGTTATCTTAGAGGTAACGTGTAACGGACTTAAAAAATATTATTCTCTTAATCCTTGTTATTAAAAAATATATCCCTTCTCTCCTCGTTCCGTCAAGATGCGGCAGACGGTTGAAAGGCGGGCTTTGGTGTCATGGAGGTGTGACGTCATTTTCTCTTCGTTTTCCTATGAAAGCGAAACAGAAACTAAATCAACTGGAAGAGTGGTTTCCACCCACCCCTCCACCAGCGTTATTGCGCTGCATTTAATGTGGACTGCTTTTTATTTTTATATGTAACTTCAACAAATTGTTCTCTGTTCAATTTATTATGATGAGTGGATAATAGAGCTATCTCTAAGGTTCCACGTAAATGTATAACCGTTACCGTTACCGAATTCGTTTGTGTCTGTTATGAGTATGCCTCCGCAACAAAACGTTTGCTTTAAAGTACCTCTGGCATTTTAATTTCTTTGTAAGAAAATGGTCAGCTATTTTTCGATAACTTTTTGATCTAAGATCTACGTTTTCTACGCGATACATTTTTTTTTGACACGTTCCCTCGTTTAGCAAGAAGAGTCCTCTTTTGACAAGGATTTTGATGAGTTCTCACCTCTGATTGCTTTGACGAGAGCTGGTATTCTGACGGAGCACGGGCAACCGCATCTACTACGGAAGGGGTGGCCAAACTTTTGGGGAAGAGTGACACTATCTAAAAAAAAAATTATACGTGCCCCACTTCCAACTTTTTCAACAAACAAAAAAATATGAAATTGTAAAAAAATATTACTTATGGGATTTTTACTCAAATAGCATATTTTTTATGCAAATCCAAGGACAGGAGATTTAAAAAAATAGTATTATAACTATATATAATACCCATAATACACTCTTAGGTTTCATTATTAAAAATTTTTTTTACAGGTTTTTAAATAAATTCAATTTGAATGTCTGGTAGGTAACAATAAACATCTCGCAGCGAAACTGAAAAAGGACTTGTGAAAAGATCAGCATTTTTTCCCCATATGCTTGAAAATTCATCAATCATCTAGCCCTAAATGAGTCCTGGAAATTAAATTTTTGAATCTAGCATAGTTTGGAGCAATTTCAACTTTGGTAGATAGTTCCTACATTAAATTGAAATATGTTAATCTTTTTTCTCTAAAATCGAGACAGACAAAGCAAATGTATGTTCATAAAATATATATGATCCCAAATAGGGTAGGAAAAATACAATCTTTTCATTGAAAGTTGAATTTAATTTATTTTAATGTCCCGTAATATCGATAAGAAAAGCTAAATCTCGTAGCCAATCTTCATTCTTGAGTAGCAAGCACTCACTGGGCAGTTAATTGTTTTCTTCCAGATATTTTAAAACACGCTCCCTCAAATTCCAAAAACCTCGCGAGTGCATTTCCTTTGGAAAGCCAGTACACACAACAATGAAGGAATATTCTCAACATGATAATTTTCTATTGTAATTCAATTAAGTGTATTTAAAATAAATTTCGTGGATTTTTTCTTAATTTTTTTTTGTCTGAAACAACCGCAATTTAATATAATTGTAATTTATTATTTTTATTTCAATTTTTAAAATTTTTCAATATGTCTTCACGTGCCACAGTTACAACTCCACCGTGCCACACTGTAGCACGCGTGCCGTGGGTGGGCCACCCCTGTACTATGATCTGCAATGCTGTTGGTCTCAGAAAATCTCTTATTGGTTCGATAAATCAATAACCTTTTGATGTCTAAATGTTTAAGAAGCCTTAAAAATCAACGACGGGCTCTTCTTCCTTTGGATGTAGAGAAATATAAGTTGTTCCGGTTGTGTTCAAAGTGTTATATAAGAGCTCTCAGGACTCTTAAATTGCAAATTTTTTCAATTTTATGAAAAAAAAAATATGTTAAAGCCTCAATATTTCTGAGTATTTTGGTACCAAAATTGTGTTGATACTGTAAAAACTCCCGAAGTTATTGAGAAATAAGTAGTAAAATTTAAACGAAAACCCTATCTCTTATCTTTCACTTCATTTTTCGCAAAACAAAAAATTTTAGCTTCCGCGCAGGATTTCTCAGAAACTATTAATATCAAATTTTATACACGTGTTCAAAATAAGGCTCTTCATAACTTATACATCAATTTTCAAAAAAAAAAAAAAAAAAAAATTTAATAAAATTTTTTTTATTTGAATTTTAATCAGTTTTTTTCTTAAAATTTTCATTATAATTGTATTTAAAAATATTTTTTTTCCTCTTAATTGCTTATAAAAATTAGTATAACTTCAAAAGTGAACATTTTTATACCAAGTAAAATTAATTTTGATCAATTTTGTACTTCAGAATCCTGCGCAGTGTAAAATACTGATTTTCATATTTTTGAAAAATTGTCCAATCTTTATTTCTTTATAACTTTTTTCTCAAATTCCCTAAAAACTTGATAAATATTGTAATTATATATGATTATCATGTGATACAAATTTCAAATTATTGTTTTGTTTTATTGCTAAGTTACATTGGTTTGAAGGATGCTTTTTTCGAGTGCACGGATATCTGTTAAGGGTCCTTGTGAGCCCTTAAAGCTCTGGCTGAATTAGAACAGCATGCACGAAAGATGACAGTTATCTGAAAAATATTGCAGATGATTTCTAACAAAAATTGAAAATCACCTGTTGCGTTTAAGTCACAGCAGACGAACTCAAATTTTTGTATCAGATCTTACATACATGGTATAAATATCCATAATTCCATACTGATTTTCTGAATGAAAATAATCATGAACAGCCAGCCAATAGCACACTTCAGAAAATAAAAAAAAATATTAATCTGTGAAAACAAAATGCAGTAAGCATACATACTTCATATTCTCTAACGGATTTAGGAGCAACTAAGTCGCGAAGCCTTCTTTTTATTAAATACGAAATTAATATACTTTTGCATTATTTCACGTAACCACTTTTATACAAATAATATAATTATTTCCATACTATCTTCATAGTTTATCAAAAGATTTGAGAGACAAAACAGAAGATCCATTGCAAGCTGAAAGAGCAGAATTCATCAGAAAAGGAGCCATTTTCCTGCGCCATGCGTGGAATAAATTCAAACAGAAAAAATATGCGAACCTTTCATAGATCACGATATATTTTTAAAAAATTTTATGTTATTAATACCAATAAAGTTATTTATTCTTTTGCCATAAAATATTATTTTTTTGTATATTGCATAGTATATTATTAAAAGTTAAATATATTTTTCAAAATATGGAATGGGATTTTGTTTGATTGTGCACTGAAGTCAAGCACAAAGGGCTACATTATTTGAGCAATGGTGAAGACCCTTTACTGTTTAACTTTTTCTCCTAAATTTACAGCGTTATATGCAAAAATTTGTAGACCCATCGATATTAAATATGGCGGCTTTCCTAACCACCCATAACTAATTTGCGTGAGGATCCCAAACTCACGACCTTAGATTTAAAAATAAATAAATTATAGTTTAAAAAAACTAAAAAACACACTTTTATGATTAATCGAACGAAAATGTAAAAAGTAATTCTTAATATAAGAATAATATGATAAACGAGAAAATTAATGTCATTATGGTAAAAGCGTGGAGTGCTTGATATTAACTGTTATAATTTCTTACTAGTTCTATTGCGAAATGTTGAGTTAGTGTAAAAATGTAGTACAAAACCCCCTCCCCCTCTCCATGCTTTTACCACAATAACATTAATTTTCTGGTTAATCATTTTATTCATATATTAAGAATTATTTTTTACATTTTAGTTCGATTAACCATAAAAGTGTGTTTTTTAGTTTTTTTAAACTACAATTTAATATTTTCATTTTTGTAGTTCGATCTACAACAAAAGCGTGTTTTTTTAGTTTTTCAAACTATCATTTATTCTTTGATGAATTAACTTAAATAAGTCATTTTTTAGAATCTGAAATATTCATTGACGTCCTATCACCTTTATCTATCCTACGGTCTGGGTTTGCAAAATGTAGGATCGGCCAACTGAAGGAAATCTGGAAGAGCTAGGTTTGAAATATTTAATGCGGAAGAAGGTGCGAAGTCAAAAATATTTTTCTCTAAAAAGAGCTCAATGTTCTCTCTGAAACTTGTATCATCATTTTCATAAAAGTGCATGTTTTGAATCGAAGAGTTTGTGAGAAATTATTTAATCCGGTGACATCTAAATCAATGCATAGCTTTTTTTTTTTTAAAAAAAAATGAAGTAATGAATGATATTTCATTCAACCGATCCGACAAGAGAATCTAGAAAAACAGACTTTATGTCTGAGTTTAGCAATTAGAATATAAATGATCTTTTTTCACATATGATCGAATTTTTTTTTTTATTTCTATTTTCAGAAAAACTGGACAATTGTTTATAATATGGTAAGAAATTGCTGCCGCACCCTCTCTTTTCACATAAAAAACACTTTTTTTTGTATGTTGTATCTGTATTAACCATGAACCTTTTTCGCTTCAAGGTTACATCTTAATCTGTTAGTCACCAAATCTAAAAATGGTATATGGAATTAGACACCAAATCTGGAAATTGTTATGATCCCCATCGGTCCTGGACACAAGTGAGCAAAATTTTGAATTAATCTGATCTTTTATTAAAGTGGGTAAAAATTGAGGTCAAAGATTCCGTTACATACAAGTAAAACTTATAAAAGGGTGTTAAAAAATAGCAACTCCGTACATATGTACTATCACAACCATGCCAACTTTCAAGATAACTCGCCAAGTTGGCAACCGTGTTTCGTTTCATATTTCTCCACTTGCAGCCATTCTAAACCTAACCGTTGATTGATACGGGAAGCTCGAATATTAAAAATAAAATTCTGGGATTTATCGGATTCTCAACGAAAATTTAATAATATTATGTATATTAATAATAATTTTAAATTAATAATGATAAAAATAATAAAATTAAATAAAAAAAATTTTTCATTGATTTATAATTACTTAGTATTTTTCGACTACGGGTTCCATATTCCTCTAAGCTTATTCCATTTCAATGTCGCCAATATGGGTGCGATAGTACACAAGTACCAGTAACGTACCACAATTCTATAGGTGTACACACACAAGGTTAATCTTTACTTCGTTTACTTGCTTATACCAATATCCCACCAGAAAAAAAGTATATATTTACTCTAAACAGACCTAGTAATTTCGAATCATGGATGTAAAGTAGGATACTTCAGCAAGAATCTCACCAATTCCCACACTGCAACATATTTAGACTTCAGATTCTCGATCTATATAATGCAGAGGGAACTTTTTTGTCTCATAGACCACTTGCCATGTTTTTCGGCTTTGGATAGACTCCTACTTACCTAATAAATTTTAGCAAATTTATCAACTTAAATGTCTTCTTGATAGCTGATACAGAGCTACTTACTTTAAATGATTTAAATTTCTAGCTGGAGTGAAGTACAGCTTTTAAAACTTAAGACACACATGTTAATTAAATTATAAAATTGTATTAATACATAAACTGTTACACAAAATAACTGAGCAACAAACAGATACCTTTAACTGGATGGATGAAACTGGAGCTTCCAAAATTGCTGATATTCCATTCTAGACTTTACTTTAAAATCTTTATTAGTGCCTATTCAGTTCACAGTTCCTCTTGTAATCTCATATCTCTCACAGTGGAACTATGTTAATCCATTGCCTACTGTGGTACTATCATAGTCAAAGCATTTTCAAACCTAGTTTCAAAATCTGAATAAAGGGCATTTAAATATTGAACATAAGTTAAAACATCATTTTCCTTCCAGATTATCTGTGACTAATTGAGAAAATTTGGGATGTCCAATAATATACTCAGCTTAATTCTGGCCAGAAACGCTGAACTGATGGTCCTTTTATAACTGCTAATTAACCTCATTAAATTTATTAAATAAAAATATTACATAGGTAAATCTGGTTTCCACTTTCCGGTTTAATGAGATCCATTATCGTAGACACTCATTTATACCTCGTGAACCCCTAAATTACTTTTTCACTGACGGGGACCCCTTGCAGGTCGTCATAGGCCCCTGGGGTTTGATATAGACCACTTTGGTAATCTCACTCTGATATAATGTATCACTCCATAACTCAGAATGACAATTTTTAATGCAGCGAATCAAATCATTTACTAAGAAGCTCGAGAACATGACCACTAACTTATTGATGACAGTAATATTAAAAATCGGTATGGAATTGTATTTAGTTTTTTAATGACTGTATTTAACATGGAATATTATTTGAAAATAAGTATACTAGTTGAAAAAAAAATCACATCATAATCATTATCTGAACTTTCATTATTTGTCATTTGATTGCTTTAAATCATAATAGAAACATTGTTATTGAAATACACACACACACCAGAGTTAAAATTATGGGAAGAAGCAACTTTGCAATTCAGGAAACAATATTGACAATAATTGGGATAAAACTTGTATTGTAGAGCCATAATCAGAGAAAGTTATTGCAAATATTCTCAGTCAGGATTATGCATCAAATACGCGAGGAATGTTTAAGTAAATATATTGTTTTAATATATAAAATTAAGAGACATTTTTTTTAACAATTTCTACTTTTACATAAACTTTAACCAACTTTTCAATCTAACTTTTGCATATATTAGACTTTTATCATATTGTACATCCAGCTTTTTTGATAACTACTAGTGGTAATATCAATTTTTAATAAGGAAAATCAGCATTACAATGCCATATTTCCTTAAATGTCAAAATAAATGATAACCAATAGATGCTAGGTCAAAGGTATATGGAACATCAAATTTTTCCTAGGCTTACAACCATACGAGATTTTTCGGTTTGATGAGTGTTGTGTGAAAAAATATTGTGAAGCAGATTATTCCATTGAGCACTAATGTACGAGTTTCTAGAAATCTAACAATATGTGTCACACTATCATAGGTACAACTTTTGATTTCCTGAAGAATATTTCTTGAAATTCATTAGTTAATAAACTGTATAGCCTATATCCTTATATAAACTTTTTGTACTACATCATCGTTAATGACAAACAATTCCCCACTTTATACACATCTTAAAATGTTCCGACCCATTTTCTTACCATTCCAGCATTTATCAAGCTTTTTCAATACACTTCATTTATCTCTTGATCAACTTCGGCTACTTTCATGGTCTCTTACATTCAATAAATGAATGACAGCACATTTAATAACCAGAAGGATTTCCAATAGCCCAAGGTATTTTAAATATGTAAAAACAGATGCTTCTGTAATAGACTGTTGCTAACAAATAGACGAAGGCACTTAGTACACATGCTTCAGACTGCAATACAGCAGCATATTTCAAAATGATATTTAAAAAAAAAACGCATCTCATATTTGTGTTGTTATTCAACTGATTTTAGCAGCAATATTACTGATTTGGAGATATTATTTGCAATTTATTTAGGAGATAAACTTTTGAAAATGTGGTTAAATAATTTTTATTTGCAATAACTTAAAAATATAGTTTAAAATTTTAATGTAATTACCTCCTTGAATAAATAAAAAAACTTTATCTTCAAATATTACTATAACATAAATTAAAATTTTTAAATCCAGTGAGTTTTTTAAAATTTATTTGCTTGAAACATTAATGCAGGCAATTTTTCATCTTGCATTGAATAAAAACTCATATTCATTCATTTAAATTAGATGTGCATTAATAAAATGAATACTGATTCCTTAGAAATAAAGCCTATTAACACATTTATTAAAAAATACTTTTTCAGGGCAAATTAAAAAAATTGAAGGGTTAAGATTGATTTTTGAATTGATTTGGTATTAAATAAGCTACTGATGAAATTAAAACACTTGGGACAGTAAAGCATAACATTTAAATTAAAAAGGTCTTTAATAACTATAACACAAGAGATAGTATTAACTTGTATAATTAAAAAGACTAAAATGAATTTAAAAAAATTTTATTGCTCTCAAAGACAATTATTAGAATTCAAATGCAAATAATATTTAACATGAAAACCAAAGTAAATAAAAGATCTAAACACAGATGTATCTTTAAAATAAGAAAAACAGGAGATTCAACAGTTTAAGGATGACAAATACATCATTCCAAAAAAGAAATACTTGGAAAATAAAGGATCAAGTAAATGAACACTTTAAAATGTTGAACTTCTTTAAACAGCTGTGCTTATGATTCAACATTTATAGCTAAAATCTATGAATACATAAAACATAACAATCTTATAACCACAATGGTACACATATTAGAAATACAGCACAGACCATTTAGTTACATAAAATACTTTTCAGTGTATACATTTGTTCAACGCAAATATTACCCACATAAATGCAAAAATATTGGCATGCTATATATTAACAGTAGCAAAATGTAAAACTCAAAATTTGGCAGAAATATGAGCAAGATCAAAGCATGTTTGTAAGTAGATAAATCATAAGTAGAAAATGATTACAATTATTTTACAGCTCTGTCTTTTTTCCTTGGAGCTGTTGATCAAACAGGTATTCACCCATAGGAGAATCCATGCCTTTTACAATTGATATGTATCGGGAGAGTTGATCAATAGATTTTACTTGTTCATCAAAGAATTCACTTTCAAGGAAATCCATGAGCTATATAGAAGAAAGAATGTTTTTAAAAATTACTTTTCTATAATACGCCACACACATAAAAAATTTATTGCTTTTCCATTTGCTTTTATATATATTTTTATCTAATGGGGCAGGGAATTGGTATTTTAACTTTTGCAAACCTAGTACATTTCCCAGGAGCTGGTATCACTTTTTAGCGTGGCACCATATAGGCGATACCAATTACGGCAAGTAATTTTGATGCCCAGTTTCCTCTCCAGAGGGAGGCATCTAAACTCTGATGATGCAAACATGTACTAGGATTGAATTTTGCTGAGAGCACCAAAGCCAAACAGACACTCTAGGGCTCTTTTACATGCCATATAATTATACAACATGGCCGATTGGGCCTGGCCCAAAATCCACCGATTTGGGCCAGGGTCGAATCCGTAACCAACTACTACTGATGATGGACTTCTTAAATTTTAACTACAGCAAAGTTATGAGAATAATATTTCATATGCCATAATCAGGAGTTCACATCAGGATTTTGAAATCCAGCTGGATTGAATGAGTAGAAGCCTCTACTATTCCACTTGATAAGTTGAAGCTCCACAAGAATGTCATTGAGAAAGCTTAAGATCATGATTTTTACTCTTAGTGTATCATAAGAAAAAAACTTAGATTTTTAAAAGCTAACCACATGCATGTGCATACATATATGCATATATACATGCTATTTTAAAACATTTTCTCCCCTTCTCTATTGCTGGTTGATACATCATTTCAGTTAAAATTTTCAGCAAAAATTTATGATTCTTTTTCCTTCAATTACAATTATTAAGTTAATCTAATTTTCTTAATGCAATTTCTGAACTACTTTTCATATGTATATTCTTAGCATTTCATTATCTCAGATGGTAGAAGACTTAATACCAGCAAAAGAATAGTACAGCCTTCATGAAACAGAAAATAATTCATTTTTGTACAAAAATGTGACATTATGTATATATTGTATCATTCTGCATAAAAAGTTAAAGTGCACCTAAAAAAAATCCAATCTTAAAGTATAACACACAAAACAAATTTCTTTTATACCAAGCATTCAAAGTTTAAACTTAACATGTCAATGAATTTTAACTTCAGTCACAACACATACTCTGTGCAATAAGCATTATATAAAACAATGAACTATTATTTCTCATTGACACTTCTCTGAATATACAACCAATAATGCTGTTACAGCATATAGTTGAAGAACTTATAGCTAAGTGGATACCTTCAAACATGGCTGCATTTTAGGAGGCATGAAGCTAATGAACAAAAAATAGGTGATTAACTGCAACATGATGACCATAGCTGTGAAAAGATACAGCAATGACTGCTGAAAGGAACTCACTGGCAGAATGATAGTTCTGAAAGGTTAAGGTATACAAATGCAAGGTAAAACTGGATTAGAGTATAACAGATTTGAACTGCCGAGAAACAGCATCATTGCCTAGTACTCTTATGTGCTATAGCTACTTTTTACACCATTAATTGTACTTTCATCATCTAATGGTACTTTGCTGTGATGAAGTTTTGTTCAGAGTGGCTTTTAAGACATTTACCATTTACTTCACAACTACAATAAACTGTAACTGATGGTTCACAGCAGTGTTTAGCAATGAATTCCAATTCAGTCTTAGTGCAGATGATCACTGAATCTGCATGGAAAGGCTGGTAACCATCTGATTTAGTTTCATTTAAATGAACACCTATTATCTACGCTGTGGTGATACAGAGTGTTATCTGTAATGACAGCAGGTTACCTCATCCTGGAGCCATTTTTCAACAACACAATATCAGGGGCCATATGACTTGCATATTTTTCGATTACCTTTACATTGTGGATGTACTATGTGGATACATATGTTGTGGTGTGGATATATTATGGATACAATTACTAATTTTAACATTTAATGTGCTACTGTTATCTAGCTATAAATCCTACAGCTTTGAATCTAAAAATCATTCCATTACCTCTGTATAAGTTTTTACACTTCAATTTTAATAGGAAACTAACAGTTTAAGGTGCTTCATTTTCTTTACAAAAGAGGGTAAATCAAAATATTTGATTTCCATATTTCTTAAGTATCAAAAAAATAATAAACTGCAGAGCAACTAAGAAACACCCACCAAAATGTTTTTCCTTTCAAGGTTAATTAAAAACCCAAAATAAACTAAACATTATAATTTTATTCAATATAAAAAAAAAATTCCTTAAAATATATGAAAACCTAAAGTAATCAACTATATAGAAATATACAGCACAAAACTTTATACATGTAATTATGATAAGAATTCTAACCTAATTCTGACAGGTACATGAATAAGTTAAGGGCAGAATAAATAATATATGAATAGTAACTTACATGTTGATCAATGCATTGCAATGAAGCAACATCATGCAAATGATGCAATTTATTGTTAACGTGCTTTTCCAAATTCAAAGCATCTGTTAAAGCATCCAATCCTTTGTTCCAGCTTGCTTTACTAGGCATCTGTAAAAATTAAAAATTAGCAAGATACTCAAATTCATCATTTATAATTCAAAATTAATAAATATTTTTCTATTTATCAAAAATATCAGTCAAAAATTTTTGATTCATATATAATAGAGAAAAACTATGTAACAATTTATATAGATGATTTTAAAAACATAACCCATTAAACAATAAAATTCAAGAAATTTCCAATTAGGACAGTTTATATCTGCTACTAAGAAAAAAGACTGAATATTGTACAAATTTATATAAACATACACAAGTATATCTGTGCATAATGAATAGTTTAAAATTTAAATTGTATACAATTCATGATTTTCAATAGTTATAATATTAATTTAATGAAAAACTACATATCATGTGAAAACATTTTTGGTCTAGATTGAAGAAAAACACACAAATAACATCTCTTGCATTCCCCCCTAAACTAAGATATATTGTAATGAGATTGCCTCTGAAAAAAATGTTACACAATTTACTTTCTTACTTATAATCTTTGATGCATTTTAACAATAAATAATTAAGTATTTTTCCAACTAATTCTTAATAATTAAGTATTTTAAGTAAACATGAATGTAAAAAAAAAAATTATAAACCAACTTTTACAAAATTTTTCATAACATGTATACTTAGAAATATATATATTTCATACATTAACAAAATTAAAATCAATATTATTTTCTATTATATATAACTATTAAAATCATGATCATAATTATGAATTTAAAAACAGTTAAAGTTCAACAAAAAATTAATCTATTACCTTGATATCAAAACCTGCAAATCGAGCACCTCTGCTGTTCAAATAATCAATAAACTTATGAGCATGTTCTCGTTCTTCCAGGGAGTTATCAGCAAAGAACTTAGCAAAGCCTTTTCTAGCAATCGAATTATGATCAAAATGAGCTGCCTACAAGTAACAAAAGTTTCATTAAAAAATTTTTTAAAGAAACTAATATGTTTCATTTTACATTACACAAGAGCTGTACAAAGAGATATTGACAAACTATTGGTGAGTAATTGTTACCATATCAGTTGCTAGCAGTCATGTACATCACTTTTAAAAATTACTGTGTCACTTAAGAGTTCAAACATAACAGTTCTTATACAATTTTTTTGGAAACACTATTGGATCTTAAAATTTTTTAACATTCTTTATTATTACAATATTACTAATCTAAGCATGGTACAATGGTGTTTCACCTTTATAAAGAAGAATTCTATATAAATACTAGCCTTTTACTTAATGTGAATACACAAAGAGTATTTTTAAGATTATTAATTCTTATACTAAATTATATGAATACTTCCAACAAATTAGGGAATATATTTAAAAAACTATATTTTGAATATTGTAATCACTATTTATTTTAAACCATAATTGGATACATTTAGATGTTTGATTATGGTGCTTTTCTAAAGCTTAATTCCAGTAAATATTGTAATATTTGTGTGTGTGTAAAAGGGTTTTAGTACATCATATTATACAATAAAGATTTTCACACACACACACACACACACACACACATCAAAATAAGTGTATAAATCATCTAAAGAGAAATAATTCATATTCTTGATAAAATTACTATAATCCCTAAGCTCTGCTGCAAAATTTTTATACCTCAGCATTTTTTGAAAAAGATAAAAACTATGTTAAAACTTGATATAGTAACTGTGCCTTTTAGTTCCTATATATGATTATTTAATTTAAAAGAATTTGAAAAAATTGTTTCTATGCCTTCATTATCCTTTTCAAATACTATTCCAAGAGTCAAAGAATTTCTTTTCAAAAGTAGAGAAGAGAGGAAAAAGTATACACAGAAGCTAAATAGTAAATTCTGCTATACTGATGTATAAGTACAGCTCAAATCTCGGCACATGTGTAAAATCCATTGACAACTTTTACCAAACCATAAAATGTTGCCAAATGATACAGAATTTTTAATTAGTGTAAATTTAGCTAGAATTGCACCAATTTTCATGGTCAATGAGATATTAGACTCATACTCAAATCTGTAAATGATATAATTACCATTGAAGCATAAACCAAGCTGGCATGCATTTCTTCATCAATCTGCTTATGAATGGCCAATTCACAGTTTTTGTGAAGAACATATCGATCTTTGTGTGGCTTGTTGAGGTCATTGTCTGTAACATATTTTAGTTTTAATTAAAATCTTTATATTTAAAAATAAAATGGAATATATTACTAAACATACGTTATATCTTTTAAAATTTACAGAATAACTATATAGAGTAAGTAATATATTGGTTAAAGTGAAGAACATGGTATCATTCAGATATGTTGGAGTTTTTCAGTTCTCACAGTGCTAACGATTCTATATGGACATGCCATTTATTTTAGTTATCAACACACTGAAATGCAGAATTATTCCAAGTAAGCTGTGCAGTTTTTATTTAACTGATATTCATAACAAAATCAATTGATGTTTTTAAAAAGATAAATGTTTTATCAAAAAAACTATTTCCTTATAAAAAGTGAATTCTTTAGCAAACACAATTTGCAGTTGATTTAATAAACAGTTCCAAATTCCTGTTTTTAAACTATATTGAAACAATTTTCCCCATTAAAAATTAAGAAATTTATTGCTCAGAAATATTCCCATAATACGATTTGGAACAAAAGGTAAAAATACTTGTGATGCAATGATGCGTTGTTTAAAGTTTGATTTTGAATATCAAATGTTCTGTTAATAAAAATGACATGCATTTGATTGAAAAAAAAAAATGATTTGATTGAGGAATTTAATACCACAATACATAGGAAAAAATTAATGTTGGTTTAGAAAGTCAGGAAAATAGTTAATTTAAAGAAAGCAAATTATTTATGATGCAGATTTTATTGATAAATATGTGTTCAAAAAAGGCAAACTGAATTTCATATCTTTCGAGACTGACATCTCAGGGAAAAGTATCAAAAAAGGACACTTTCTTTGAGTAAAAAAAAAAAAAAAAACTATATTTCAAGTGAGAACCTTTCTATTCTAACTTTTTAGAATTCACAAAATAAAAGGTGTATAAAAAACAAAATAAAAAAATTCCCATCTTTTTTGTTATTCTTAAAAATGCTAATATTTATCATCTGAAGAATCAAAAGTTTAATAAGTCTTTTTTAGGTATTGCATAATTCTTATGAAATAAGATTAAAATTTGTATTTAAAAATGAATGGAATGTTTATGGGACTGACAAATTACAGTCAAATTAATGATTTATTTTAGAAATTACACATCTCTTTAACCAACATAATTAAGAGCAAAGAAAGTATTTACAAAATTAATTTTTAAAAAAAGTACAGATATAAAACATTTTCCTGTATTTTGTTTTAAAAAGTTAACATAAGTCATTTATTTCTTACATTGTAATTTAGTCAAAAAATTTATATTTATCTCAAGGAAAAATATTCCTGCTTTTAAACAATTTAATAATTTTGTAAAAAATTTATAAGTTACAATGAAATGTTAAATGAAGCTTCATTTGAAGGGGAAAAAAGCACACACACATAAAACAATTGTTGATATTTAGATAATATATCATAAATGGATTTTTAAAAAATCTTCAGTTTCTCAGGAAATACTGCTTAAGTACTAATGAGGAAACAACGGAAATAGATTAAGCTCCTAAAAATGGCCGCGCGCGACAAGGTCAATTAAAATATATTTATGTAATTGGTATTTCCTGGGTATAGCATGTGATTAAATGTGTGATTCTCTGTCCATACATCAAATACATTCTAACTCTGTTAAATAAAATATGTTATTTTGCTTAAGAATTAAAATAAAAACCAATTATACACAAAATATTTAAATAGAGCATGCTAACAGGAAATTTCTACACAAGTGACAAGTTACACATTAACAGATAGAATTAAGATAATGTTGAATTTTAAAAAATTACTC
>BMAV01003544.1:240155-258752 GCA_019973955.1 Trichonephila inaurata madagascariensis
TGAGATGCTGGCACCTCTCTCTCGGGCACCTAGATGTGTGGGAGGTATGGAAGAAACATTGGACATGATCCAATTAATCTATTTATTTATCACACAAAGAACAGACACAATTTCAACTAATAATACTAATAGAATGTCTCAATCTTAACAGCAAAAGTGGAACAACGACGGTAAAACGCGAACGATTAGGAGACTATAAAACTTGATCCTTACCTTAATAAAATATCTAACCTAGCATCCGATTCAATCTAATATCAATTCAATCTCAATGAACAATCGTCACTTTAAAACTTCTTCCTAAGGAGTTCTTAATCACAATAACTCTAATATGATACCTTCAGTGGCAATCTCACCTCTGATTCGAGTATATCTTCTGTCCTACTCTCTATTCAAACTAGAAAACTTCGACTATATATATATGGTAAGTTAATTTAAATATCACGATTCTCTTCTTTCGAAGGGTTGGTTGTGAATAACGTGAATTGCCCTAAGATTTCTCAAGAGGATTAATTGAAGGAACGCGTATAGATGTCACACATGTTGCATAAAATAATTGAGCAATTATCAGATGGCTTTAATTGGAGAGACGAATCTGAAGCCCTTTAACATATTTTTAGCATTTGGCATCAATTTTATTAGGGTTAATCCTAATCTAGTGTTGTTGTTTTTTGTTGTAGTTGTGAAGATTGTTAACCACGCTGAAATTCCTTTTCAATTAGAGAAGCAATTAAAGACTTACTCAGGATAATCCATAATTCAAGGTAGAAAGATTTAAGTGTTTATATTTTAATAAAATATTGCGTAAATAAATAGGCAACACCCTTGTGTATGTGGGATATTTATTCCATTTATTGAAAGTTAAAATTAAAGTTACGAACAGGTTAAATGGGAGCCCCAATCGTAAACACACCCAATTGCACCTCATGGACCACCAATTTTTTTTCCCTGTTGACATAGACCCCTTGCTGGACGTCATAGACCCCTAGAGCAGTGATGGTGAACTTATGACCCGTGGATCAGTGTCTGACCCACGCAAGCTTTTTAACTGACCCACGATTGCTAGGCAACTACTTGTTTTCTTACGCGGGTTTATTTAAATTTTCTAATTTGTGTGAACTATTTATATTCCATTTGAATTTTTTCAAGCCCATTTACACAAAAACAATTTAAATGCTGACTGTTACCTTCAGTGTGATCATTATAGTTCCAAACACTGGTATAGCTAGTCCTGAGTGGACCCCGAATCCAAATTCTTTGGAGTCCCTTTTTGGTGGGCTCTCAATATTTTACGATCTCTTCTTACACATTTTAGGGCCCCTGAAGCTTGAGGGCCCCGTATCATTGATACGGTGGTAGCTACACCCTTGGTTCCAAAGCTACGCAAACGACAACAAATGTATATGAAAGTATGTAGTATTTGAAATAAAGCAAAAGTGTTTACAAAATATCAAATAAAGTGTACAAATTTGCTCCCAATTTGTAAGTTGAAAAACAATCGAAAACCAAAGCAAAAAACCATATTTAAAGCACTTTCTTCGGATAAAATGCACTTTAATCAGTTATGTTTGTAGAAAATTTATAGAAAGAGACTTCCATAGCGTCCTTTTTTACCCGTTATAAGCCAATTGAATTTAAAGATGTTTAGTTTTAAAAATACTCAGTTAAAAATTTTTAAGTCTAACTCTGGTGCAAATGGGCATTAGTGACCCACGCGCTAGTATTAAAAAAATATGAACAAAATTTGACCCACGTCTCAAAAAGGTTCGCTATCCCTGCCTTAGAGGTCGATATAGACCACTTTGGGAATCAGTGATTTAAATCGATGCAGAAATCGATACGATCTGTATTATTGTTTGAGCAACATTTCTATCAATTACTCAAGATTATGCTTAAGTTTGAAATATATAATTGCATAAGTAGAACGGTATTATTTCGAAAATAGGCTTGATCTTGTTGTAATTAATTTAATCTCCTTAGAAAGCAGCTTACGAAAACAAATGAGATATAGGGGTAAAAAAAGATTATTGATTAATCGGATTAATTGAAATTTTTCACAGTAAAAATATCTTTTAAATGAAAGCTGTCACACCCAAACTAAAAGAAAGACATGGTTGACGTGATTCTTTTTACTGGAAGAAATTACTTCATTAATATTCTTTTAATTATAGTATATTTCTTACAGATATATCTCAAAATAATCTCAGAGAAAAATATTCCTTTGAAATTTTTATAAGCAGATTGAATAACTTTGACACACAAAAAGATTTTTTTTGTTGTATTAAAAATATGGCAAATGTACTAAAAGTATATGTACCGATGTCATAGTTGTGCATTTTATTTAAAAAATTCGCATCACAATGGAAAGGAACTAAAAAATTTATCTCGTATGATAGTGAAAAAATGGATTATGAAGTTCTTCATGTATTTTTGGCAGTTTCTTATTGCCTATGTTAACTGATAATCAAGTCATATACGATAACTATCTTTCTATAACATACTGCACTCCTTAACTGAGGAGGAAAAGAATAACAGTTACTTCTCACAGGATGGTGCAAATGTCCATAATCCCACCGAACCATGGAGAATCCATTTACACTATCTTCACTCCTAACAGAATTGTTAGCAGAGGACACAGTTTTGTTTCGTTCCTAGCTGGCCACCTGATCTGTCAATGTGTGATTACATTTGTGGGAAGCCCTTAAGTCTAAGATGTGTCGTAACAGCCCTCACGGTCTTTAAGAACTGCAGAAGCACATTTCTGTTGAGACTACAGCAATTCCAGCAGTACAGCTTCAATATGACTTCCGCAACTTGCTGACCAGGGCCTAAAAGTGCCAAGAGAGGAATGGTGGTAATATTCAGTATCTGTTATAAGCAGGTTAAGAAGCTAATTCCTTTCCTTTGCCGTGTTTCTTTGTAATCTGGAATTTTATTCTCCGGGCTTCTTTTATTTGTCTCACCCTGTATAAGAAGGTACATCTACTTTTCAATATTAAATTTAATAGGAAGCATTTATCTATTTTTGAAAGCAAAAGAAGCATATATTCGACTAACCGCTTTACCCGCCCACTTGACTGGTTATTTCGTGACACTGTGAGACTACTGATTTTTTTTTATTGTTGTCTAAGATATAGCGTTTAGCTTTCGACAGTATTTAAAAACATTCTTACAGACGTCGTCTCTAGATTTAAAAAGGACAGGACTTGTATTTCTAAAATGGAAGTATATTTAACACTTACGCCCCTGTAGTCAACATCCAGGAGTTGGTTTCCACAAAGCCTATTTTTAGCAAAATTTCTACTCAAGAAAGATACATGTTGGGCGAATTTCAAGTCTATCAGTCAAATAGTTTAAAGACTGGACCTTTTTTTTTCCCCTTCCCGCCCCCGTAACCCTTTGCAACTCCTCTTCCTTGGGACTCAATTTCAACAAAACCCTTTCGTAGGAGATCTCTGCTATACAAAAGGAACATACCAACCAGATTTTAAGTCTCTAGAACTAATAGATCAGGAGATCTCGGGATGACTGTGTGAGTAAGTCTCTCTTCTCCTATATATAGCTTATTTATTTCTGTTTGTTTATGAGACAAAGTAAGGGTTAAAAACTTACTAGTGATAATCTAAAAATTTTAGAAGATGAAAAAAATATATCTAATAATAATATAGTAAGGTAAGTAATAATATTGTGAGTAAAATAATATACGAGATAAAAAAAATACAAATTGTGAAATGTATTTTTCACAGAATAAAAAGGACCATATTAGCCAGTGGCGTAATGAAGAACATTTGGGCCCCCCGCAAAGTCAGGTTTTGGGCCCCCAAGTTGGATTTTACAAAGGGTAGGTACTTGGTGGCAGTCAGGTTTTCAGCCCCCAAGACCCCCCCCCCCCCGCGATGCGGGGGTGTACGTTACGCCATTGGTATCAACTAATCTTTTATTTTTTCAATGTAAAATGATTTGAAAAGAAGATAAATAATGAAAGATTTATACTACTGAGACTATCAAAAGTAAAAGAAATTAAAAGAAAAATTACTTTCAAACAAGGCAAAAACAGTTGAAGTTTCAAATTTTCAAAGTAACACTGTTTGGAATACAAATTGGGATATAGATACCACTGTGGTACAAACACCTCAGAAATAATTTGAAAAATGTTTTTGTTGAAACAAGTTTATATATAAAAACGATAAAATATTCTATAATATATTTAATACAATATACATTTTGTCTAAAATATTTATCTGAGATAAATCAGTTAAAAAAAAAATATTATTTTATCTTACTTGATGAATTACTTGAAAAAGATTCTTATTGTGTAAAACACACATGAACTATACTTTGTAACGTGTGAGTGTATAGATAAGTAAAAAGTACTTATAAAAATTTCAAGAGATGGAGCCACTGTTTGATAACTTGGACAATGAAATTAGCCAGTGGAACAAAAGGAAACCAAAAATGCACAAGTTTCCGCTCTATTTAAACACCACAGAAAAGAAACTGTTCCGACTCTCATAAATAAAAAGTACGAAATGATGTTATTAGCTTACAATGCTTCAGTAATTTTCTCACACTGCGTGAATGTGTGTGTGATAACATCTTTTTTTTCCATCAAAAATACAATTTTATCCCCAAAATGAATCAAAACTTATCGTTTATCTTTGAATGTAAAAAACGAAATTTTTAGGTAAGAAGTTTCATTATGCCATACATCATGTATCTGATTTTGTGTTTAAAATAAATATTATATACATATATATATATGTACAGCGACGTCTTAAGGCATGGGCCCAGGGCCTCGCCCCCGGTGGGGGCCTAGTTTCGTTTTGGATTCTGTCTTAGTAAGATCGTGATCCGGATACTTCCAATGTGATCAAATATTATTTCCGTACATATTCTCCGAAGAACAGGGAATTTAAAACTGTATGTCAACTGGCAAAGGCGGTAAGTGTATTATTATGTGATGACCGTTGTCCATGTCTAGATCTAGGCCTAAAACCTTAAATAATCATTCAACTCACTTAGTCGAAATGCGGCAAATGGTCGAGCCAGTTTGAGCCTTGGTTTTTAAGATTGTGAGTCGTGCACATTTATTTGTTTCAAATTACCGTTTGAACGAATATTGGACAATGTATGTTATATACCAGGGGTGGCAAACCTTTATGGATCGAAGTGCCTTTTTTTCCTAAAGAAGTGTTAAAAGAGGTATAGACGTGCCGTCAAATAATTTTGTGATTTTTGGGAAAATAATAAAACTAAATACTAACAACACAAAACTCTATTTAATACGAAAAAATACCTTTTGTGCATTGTATAGTTATAAATGTGTGCGTGTGTGTGTTTTAGTTACACATGTAATTCACAAATTAAAATAACAGTAGTGGGACTTCTGTTGTAGCAGATTGGATGAGAAATAACATATTAGGATTGTAAGATGTTAATTTTTTTAGTACATAATAGTTACATAATGAATTTGAGTCATCTTCCGAACGGTTTCTAAGCAATTAATTATTTATACTGTGGATTTTTTGTTTTGTTTTGAGAAGAGGGTTTGTGCTTTGTTTTAAAATACCGTTTCACAGACGATGCTCTGCATACACTATTCCAGAACATAAAACCCACACCGCTTTGTCGCCTATACTAATAATGCCATATTTCTCGCTCCACCAAATTTGAATTTACTTACTATCTTGCCCTTTTTGTTCTTTTGCTGAGCTAGCCATGTTAAACAACAATTAAAAATCTAAATAAAACACAGGTAAACTTTAAAATACAGTTGTGTCAATGAAATTGACTATGTTATGCGTAGACAAACTTAACATCATAAGCAATTGTAGTCTACGACGTTAAGGCAAGACAATAACGAATGAGTGTGCTCCACGCCACCCTACGGTCGATCACTAGCGTCAGTTCGTAATACTTTGCAGTGAACTTAGAAATTTTAAAATTAAATGCAACCATTTTGATCACATTGGCGTGCCAGAAATATTGCGTCGCGTTCCATCAATGGCACGCGCGCCACTGGTTCACTATCTCTGCTATACACCGTCTACTTTTCAAGATCTTAGATAGGACCTACTTTTGCATAGTGGCCCGGGGCCTCAATCTTGTTTTCTCTGGGCCCAGTCCTCAAAAGTCTTAAGCTTCAAAGAGTCTTAAGACGTTCCTATAAACGTATATTGCTTTTTATCTGGTTTCAAGGGACAAAAAATGCTGGACACGGGATAAACCCGTGTGCTGCATTTTTTGTGTATATTTCTTGTAGACCCTAAAGTGAGTTAATTCGATCCTGTACTTAAACTTTCTACGGGCTCATTTACACAAGTTTTATGACAAATATGTTATTTCTCATGTTGTTTGCAAATACTGCTTCATCCATTTTATATCTTCACGACGAAATAGTTTTATTTCTCCAATCTTTAAGATTAAATTTCAATTATTTCGTTAATTTTAAGTAGTAAAGGTTTTTTTTAAAGTTTACGACACTAACCATCTTTTCATAACTCTCCCCCTGTGTCTGAATGATTTTGCGATTAATAAATTTGCGTAGTATTAAGGATATATGAATGGAAAACGTGGTTTTGTGATTACGTTATTCCTTCTTCTACAAAATAGAACTTTGATATTAAAAAGTTCGATTCATTTTAATTCTTTTTGATAGAGCAGTGGTATAGAAATGCAATGGACAAGAGAGAAATGTGATTCTACAGGAGCTATTAAAAAAGTTTAAATAGGAGGCCGAAGCGGGGCATTATAGTGACTTTCAGTAATAAACCTGGTGTATCATTCAAAATATGAAGAACATGTTGTAATGAGACATAGCAAAACACCATTATACTAAACTGATGCCACAATAGCCACTGAGGGATAGATGGATGGATAGAGGATAGATGGATGGAACATCTCATTATGTTGTCAATGTTCCAACAGCTCTGACTTTAACATATTGGATTCAGAGTATTTTAACGTGTGCAAATATTAGAACCATGGACATCTTAAGGTATGGGTCAACTGGGCCCGGGCCTCGGCCGCAATGGGGGCCCTCATTTCGTTCTCTACTCGGCCTTAAGGGACATGGTACGATTTAAGCAAAAATTTTTAATTTAAGGATTTTTAATATTTTTTTGGTTGCCTCCTATGTATGTATGTATACTATGTTAAACATATTTTGTGCCCAAAATTTCATAAAATGCTAGCCATGTAATTTTTTAAGGAAAAAACTTGAAATTTTTGAAGTGTTTTTAAAATGCTACTCCTCCTACAAAAATTGACGTACACGCATGAAATTTGATTTACAAGTACATCAAACTATGTATAATAAAAGTTGTTATGGGTTTTGCATTAACATGATTGGTATTCTTACAATACTTCTTTTTATGAATGTTTATTGAAAATTCCTTAAAAAATGTATAAATTTCGAGTTTAATTATTTTTAAAAAAAAATAAATATTGCTTTGATTCAAAAATGCATACCAACTTTTGTTACATGTACTATTGGGAATAAGTAAAAAAAATTTCAAAGCATTAGGCGCAATAGAAAAAAAACCTTAGCATTTTAAATGAAGATAAAATAGTTATTTTATCTTTCTGAGATACGGCAGTTTTAAAGTTTTGATTTGCCATAGGGATGTGAATAAAAACGAACGTGAAAGCTATTCTAATTCTGCGTTTTTTAAGTTTAGAGCTTTCAAATTTTGTGAGGTTATAGGAAAGTATATAAAGAAAAATTTAGGCTAAACAAATTAAGTTTGATTTTTTGACCGATTTTGGTCAATTGAATCGTACTGTGTCCTCTTAATAGGATCATAATTTGAATAATTTTAACAGTCAAATATTATTTCCGGTTGTATTTTCCGAAACACTGGGAATTTAGGTCGACATGCCAACTGGCTACATGTGATGACCGTCGTCCACGAACAGACCTAGACCAACCCCCATACACCATCATTACTCATTCAGTCAAAAGGCGGCATTCGATCGAGCCGATTTGTGTGATTGTAAGTCATGCTTATTTATTTGTTTCAGGTTTTTGTTTGTACGAGTATTTGACAATGTATGATATGTATTGCTCCCTTTTCGGCCGTAGGAGGAATCTACTCTTGTGTAGGGGACCAGGGCCTTAAGACGTCCCTTATTAGAACACCAAGTTGCACCCTCCAACTAATTCAAGCTGCTTATCCTTCATTTAATGCGCTAAATATCGAAATATTAGACAATGCTTGTTTTTACTTTTGCAGCAGGTGATTGAATGCATTATAGTATAAGTAGGTGGGGGAAATAATTGTAAGTTGTGCTACACGTGACAGAAAGGCATTGCTTCGATCTCAAAACAAGCTCCAGGAATTCATTACTTATGCCAAAGAATCCATTTATACTGCCCATGAAGCAATTAAATTTTTTTTTTAAATTTAAGTAATTTGTAATGTGCATAACATAAAAGTTTGGCATATACTTATTACATTCATTTAGTTGTATTATATTTAATACGTTCTTCAAAATGTGCAAAATGGGAAATTGCCCCACGTATTCTTCCAGAATTACAATAAATGGCATTGAAAATTCGACCTAGTATGAGAGTGGCCAGAAACCATTACTTAGGTGTACCAACTTAAGTAATATAAATGAAGTGAAAGGTGCAGCGCGCTTTTCGGCATAAGTTCAGTAAGATGGAAGGAGCTTGCAGAATGGGAAATATTCATGCTGTTATTTTAACCAGGAAATTTGATCTTTTTTTTTCTTGTCTCAGAGTACATTACATTGTGTATGTGATGAGGAGAAAAGGTATAAGAGGATGCAGAATCATTTCAGAAAATGATAGCGATCTCAATGATGAAAGTATAGGAAGAGATTTATATCAGGCAGTGAATCTGAACAATATACATCTGATGACAATCCAGAATTATTTGAGGGTGGCGATTTTTATGTGAATAAATATAAAACCGCAAAACGGTGTTGAACAGTGTATGCAAAAAGATCCGAAAAGAAGCAAGTTTGAACATCGTAAAAGTTCTTCCAGGCTTTGCCAAAAATATAGGAGATGAAATTGAATCGCGCTCATGAAAATAAAGCCGATAAATTTTTTGATAAAATTTTAGAACACAAAAATCAGTATATACTATAGTAGATCTGTACAGATCATACAAAAATCAACATGTTGAGAAGATACTTTTCGTTTGCTAAAAATATAGGTTTAACTTGCTGATTGCTAATAGTATGTGTTTTCTCTAGCTTGCCTTTTATTATGATAATGAAATATTGTTCATTTGCAAAAGCAAAAATTGAAAAAAGTAAAAAATAATTCTTAATATAAGAATAAGATAATTAACGAGAAAATATAATGTCATTGTGGTAAAAGCGTGGGGTGCTCGATATCAATTGTTTTATAATTTCTTACTACTACTATTCCGAAATGCAGAATTAGTGTAAAAATGTGGTACAAAGCACACATACACCCTTTTACCGCAATGACATTAATTTTCTCGTTAATTATTTTATTCTTATATTAAGAATTATTTTTTACTTTTTAGTTCGATTCACTATAAAAACGTGTTTTTAGTTTTTTTAAACTATATTTTATTTTTTATTTTTTAGTTCGATCTACAGTAAAAACGTGTTTTTTAGTTAAACTATCATTTATTCATTGATGAATTAATCTTAAATGCGCCATTTTTTTTAGAATCTGGAAGACCCATTGGCATGCTATTAGCGAGTCGATACGGCCTGAATTGCAAAATGTTGGATCAGCCAACTGAAGGAAATCTGTAAAAGCTAAGTTTGAAATATTTAATGCGGAAGAAGGTGCAAAATCAACGTTATTTTCATTAAAAAGAGCTCAATATTTTCTCTGAAACTAATCCTTACCTTTTTCACATATATAAAGAACACTTATATGCATTAACCATGATCGTTTTCGCTTTAGGGTTGTAACTTAATTTCTTAGTCGCCAAATCTGGAAACTGGGATTTGAAATTAGTCTTCAATTTTGTAAATGGGAAATCGTTAATCCTGATGATCTTGATCAGGACAATGGAACAAAATGATTAAATTATTTTATTGTCATCGGTCCTTGACAAGTGTGCAAAATTTCGAATTAATCTCAGACTTTTTAAAGTAGGTAAAATCGAGCTCAAAGATTCCGTTACATACAGGTGAAGCTAATAAAAGTGTGTTAAAAAGCTACCATGTTGTAAAACGTACAATTCGCGCCCCTATCAGTGAAAAAACTTACAGCACACCTCCTGAAAGGTTAAAACAGAAGTGTAACACATAAAATAATACTTTAAATAAAAAGCAGAGAGTAAGCAACTGCATAGCTCACAGATTTAAATATTTAAATCATATGTGTTTCAGGATATGAGAAAATGGAAAGAAATGAAGAAATATACTTCTATTGATAAAAAAGACTTGAACGCAATACATCGAAAGAGTCAAACATTGCAATTTTAGGGAATATAAATAATTACATAAAATAAATTTCACAAAAGAAGTTTAGGAGTCTGTCACTTTTTATCGAGAGTATGCAAATAATAAAACTTGTGAAATTTATATAAGTAAAAAATAGACCTTAAATTAAAATAAGAAGTATAAATATTTTGAATATTTAATTGTAAAATTGCACTAGAAATATTTTTTCTTAATTTTTCTGCCTTGAATCTATTATAAACTTTTACGATAGGAAACAAATGATTCTCAGTAAACCAAACAAGCTAACACAATTCCATTGCAAAAAAGCTAAGCTTTTGTAATGGTATCAGTGCAATTTTTTTTCTGTCAAGAAATAGTTTGTTGTTGTTGCATTTGAAATTGAAATTTGATGCAATTATAAATACAACAAAACACACACACAAAAAAAATTTAATTTGTAAGCAAAAAAATTTCTAGAAGAAAGTTTGGAGAATATTTTTCAAATTTTTCCTAAGCACATTGGCGTTAGGTACTTATAAGTGATACAGTGAAATGAATGTGTGAAGTAATACAGACATCAATAAGAAACTTATAACACGTTTTAACTGACGATGATACATATTGATTTTATAATTTGATAGTTCTCTTACTTAGTAAGAATGAAATAAAAATCATTCTCTTAATTATTTTTTATTTTCTCTTCGTTTATAAATAGCGTTTTTATTAGTTCATATGGCATGTCACATGACAATACTCTTAGTAATTATATATAAACATAAGTTACATACATGATTCCCTTAGTAGGGTAAAACATAATCAACAAGAGTGAAACTGCCGCGTGCGATAACAGTCGATTGGGGATTTCTTTTTTCTGTAGATATATATCGTATCAACTTTTAAAGCACAGTAACAGCTGCTCAGCTAACTTACGAACAGTAATTCCACCATCTAAAACGATTCAGATATCATGTTTGATTACGTAATGTCTTACACAGTTATCCCATGCTCATGTGATAACACTTAATATTTATCTGAAGACAATCCACAGACGTATCATAGACATATTTGACGTTCTACAAACAAAACACTTAATACACATATCTAAGTGGATAGAGAATATTCTTGTTGATACGGTTGGAAGACATTCAAATTCAGTCTTATCTCGTATGTGTGATTCATCAACTCTTCAAATCTTTGACGGAACGTTAATTGAACATTGGAAGCACTGTTCTTTTTTTTCGAAAAAGGTGTATTTTCTTCGATGATGTTTCTTATCAAAATCAAAACGATTTCCATTTTTACCAAATTAAAATACTCTGATCATGTGGAGAGAAGTAAAAATCACTGTAGGCACATTTTAATAAAATCATGCTATAGTCACTCCGAGTACAATTCCTAGTATGACACCAATAGTTACCACGGCTAATATAATCCAGAGTACTATAAGATGTCCTTTACAACACACTTGGTCCACACTGTAAGTATCGTCTGCCTTTGACCCTGCATATCCTGAAGCAGGTGGTGTCCTCATCTTATATGGGTCCCTCACGGGTAGAGGCTCAGCGGGTGCAGGTATAACGAAGGGCCTAGGTCTCATCATAGGTGGCATCATGTAAGGATTGCCCAGCATCTGCATGGATCCGTGGAAAGACTTCTTGTCCATTAAAGGTGGTGGCGGATATTGCAAGGAAGGTGGTCCAAAGTGTGGTGGTGGTGGAGGAGGATGTCCAAAATAGGGTAATCGAACATCGAATAGCGAGCCGTGACGGCGTAATGTGCCAGCATTGCTGAGACCCATAGGATGCTGATGGTGAAATAGGGGCACGCCATGGCCATGGACCGGACAAGGTTCACCATCCCATGTTGCCAGTGCCAAAGCTGGCACGCTTCTCGTGGACCTGAAATAAAAACAAATAATATAAGTAGATTGTGTATCCTTTTTTTAAAAGGCAAAGAGTTTGGTAAAAGAAAAATTGCAGAATTCTCTTAAAAGAATATATAATACTTAAAAGATGATCCTCATTTGGTGTCCACAAAATGCTACATTATGGGAAAAGTTGCATGGATTAAATCATAAGGACATGCTCTTCATCGAAAAAAAATATTTTATTGTTATAGAAAGACAGAGAATCGATAGTTATAACGTAAAAATATTAGTCTGCATTAAAAAAAATCTTAGAAATTCGAATCGGTATGATTAAGTGATGGAATATATAATAACTGAACCAGAGAAAATTTATATTACCTGAGTGTTCCACCATTCCTAAATGGTCCAGGTGGCCCATGATAAGGCTCAACCGCCGAAAATTGTGAGTGTCCATCTCTGTGATATCGAGTACCCCTACTATTTGGTCTCCTGAGGGGTGGAGCTCTCACCATGGGAACCTCTTCTCTTTCATCTGAAGAGGTCGTGGTAACGGAGGGGCTTGGTGGGGGCCGAGGTGTGTGATGGTGGTGATGATGGTGATGATTACTTCTTTGTCCACCCCCTCCGCTTTGGAGCGTCATATCTCGATGCCGCCACGCCAAAGGAGTGCGGTGATCTGTCATGTAAGAACGCATCATGAGTGAAAGATTGGCACCTGTTGGAAAAAGAAAGAGTATTTAAATATTTTGAGATTGAAAAAAAAAACAATTATAAACTTTTAATAATAGAATTAAAAAAAAATAATTCTACAATTCTTATTCTCCCATAATTCTTATTACTGTTTTAAAAGGTTTGGATGCATTCGCATCGTTTTGCAATAATAGTTGAAAAATCTGTTTGACTAAGTAATTATAACTTCTATTTCAGTTTAATTTTATCAGTAACACACACACAGTATATCGAGATAAATATTTCAGATGTATTTGTCTTCACAGTATATCAAGATAAATATTTCAGAAGTATTTATCTTGATATACTTCTGCCGTAAAAAACTCACAGGTGCATTTCACTTTTGAAACTTTGATTGCATTATGTCTTTGTACTCGAATGCTTGTCCTAAATATTAGTATATTTTACATATAGTTTTAATGTTGAGTAAAAAATATTTCAGAGATTTTTTACAGATGGAAATGGCAAAAAATATGCCTCTAAATAAATTTTAATAACTCTAGTATATACTATGTGAAAATCATTTTTCAAAACCGTTTACAAACTTTCATTCCCGTTACAATATTAAATGCTGTTCACCTTTACCTAAAAGTAATTTTAAACATACACTTCCCCAGTTTTTAAATTTAAATAATTAAGAAACGGAGATATAAATAATACTCTTAAAAATGAAACGTTGAAATAATATAGTTTTAAATTTTTGTTAAGGTAAGTAAAAAATGAAGTCCAGTGGCTGAGTGGTAGCGTTTCACGCTTCCACATCTGGGGGTTCAAAACCCGGGCTGGGTAAGGTCGTGGCTCATCCTTTCAGTGGGTCGATAAATGAGTACCAGGTTTGCTTGGGAACTAAACATTGGTGGTTTCGCGCCAGACTGACCACCTGATTGGAACATCTGTTCCTGCACCTCAGCACCCAAGGTCACGTATACTGAGATGGGAACAGTAGACCTTGGCCCTCATGGGCTGTTGCGACACTGAGTTTAGCTTAGTAAGTAAAAAATAACGCAGTCATATAAACTATGTTCAAATTAATGAAGTTTTGAAAATTGTTTTGTTAAATTTCTGAAATGAGTTAAAACGAACCTTTAAGGTGTAACCAACTACAACAATAAACAATTCTGGAATGCCAGCTTAATTATGGGCTTATATTAAAAGAAAGCATTAATTATTCAATCAAAAATAAATCTGAGAAAGGTATAAGTTATTTGAATTTACAGAAATCGTGTAGAAAGTGAAAAAGAGTTCTAATATCTATATCAATTGTCCGAAATCGTTTTATGATAATTAAATGATACTACTAGAAATGCAAATATTATTTACTTGTATTACAATTATATCTTCAAGAAATTCTTATAAATTTATAATTAACCTTATATATAAATCCTTTTAATATTTTTTCAGCTGAATGAATTGAAAATGTGCCATGCTTTCGGTAAGCAAATAAATAATAATTTAAAAAAACCTTTTTGAATATTATTATTTTTTTATATTTCTGAAAAAAAGATTTTCTCAATTTTTCATCCTCATTAGTACAATTGGGAAAGATGTCCATGGAGTTCAGATTCTGTCTTCCAAATAATAAAGTATAAAAAAAGCTGACAATGTTTATCATAGAGATGGAATTATTTATTATAATATGAACTTCGAAAATGCTATCTATATTCTACCTATACATATGAATTTAAACCATGACTGTATTTGGGGCATTTAATGAAAATGACTTTTACTTCATGGAATGTAAAACTATATTTTAAGCAGTCTCTGATTAAATTAATATGTCAGTTAGAGACATCTACGAATAAGCTTAATCATTCTATATTAAAAACAACATATTAATATATTATTAACTATTGTTAGATATTTTTATGAATGTTACACATATTTTTAAATATTAGGTTGGGGAACAAGAAATCCATTATTTTTGCATGAAATTCTAAACTTTATTTAAAATGTTTCGGATGTCCGATTTGGGTCAAATATATATCGTTTTGTTGTATAATTTGTTGTCATTTTAAAAGTAACTTCATATTACCTCTCTCATAGAAGTCTTGGCATTTATTGGTGAAAAACTCTAGTAATCGATTTTCACAATCTTCTCTTCATCACAATTTTTTATCTATCTGGAAGTTTTGCAATGCGAGACGAAGGTGATAATCGTTTGGTGCCAGGTCCGGACTATATGGTGGATGCATTAAAACTTTCCAATCAAGTTCTCAGAGTTTCTGGCGAGTCACTACAGACGTATGTGGCCTGGCGTTGTCCTGATGGAACACAACACCTCCCTCTTCTGTTGGCCAATTCTGGCCGTTTCTAGTTAGTCGCTAGCTTTAAACGGTCCAGTTGTTGACAGTAGATATCTAAATTTAGTCTTTGGCCCTACGGAAGCAATTCATAATAAATGATTCCTTTCCAGTCCCACCAAATACACAGTAGAACCTTCCTGGATGTTAGTCTGGGTTTGGCCACCATTTGAGCTGCTTCACCGCGCTTTGACCACGATCGTTTTTGCACAATATTGTCGTATGTGACCCATTTCTCATCCCCAGTCACCATCCGCTTAAGAAATGGGTCGATTTCATTTCGTTTGGCCGGGGTATCACAGATGAAAATTCGATCCATCATGTTTTTTTTGGTGTGGCACTCAAACATCGAGCTTCTTTTTGAATCCAGCTTTGCTCAAATGGTTTAAAACTGTTTTATAGTCTATCTTTAGCTCCTGCGCGATGCTACGACTACAAACATGCCAATCAACTTCGATTATTTCTGTGATTTTATCGACATTTTCTATGACGGGCGCGGGGCAACTTTAACATCAAAAATGCCTGAACGGAATCAACGAAACCAAAATTCCACGTAATTAGTTGTTACAGTATTGGCACCATAAACACCATTCAGAATTTCAGCCACCTGGCTTGCATTTTCGCCTTTATCAAAGAAAAACTGTAAAATGCACCGAAGTTTCTCTTTGTTGACTTCTACTTTTAACACCCTGTAACTCACAATTGAATGGACCAAACAAAAAACAGCAAAATAATTTTTTTAGTGTAAAATGTCACATTGACAACGAGCATGAATTTGAAATTGGTTGATCGATACTTCACGAGATATCGATACTACAGCCATCTACCGAAAAATAATGGATTTCTTTTCCCCCAACTTAATATTTGCAATGATAAAAAAATGCGCAATTAAAATGAATGATATTACAGTTTGTTAGAGAAGAAGAAGCTTATACCAATCGAATTTGGTTTGGCTTGACAAATAATGTACAATATAGACTACTTTGTAAAAGGTGTTTAACTTAAGAATTCTGAGACACAGTAATATTTACTATATAAGTAAATCATATATGATGTAAATTTGATGTCGGAGAGTATTCTATCATTATATATATATATATATATACAAATGTCATACACTACATTAGAACCTATGCCGTTAGTGCAGGTGCTATCTAATATTTTTCGACAATTGAATTAAGATTAATTAGTGAAGGACACACGACCAAATGTTCAGTGGTCATAGTCTGACCAGAGTCACACAGAGTATAGTCCGGTGAGTCGGCGATACCAATTCTATAGAGATGAGAGATCTCAGACAGTCATGACCTGACAAAAGTCTAAGATGAGCTGCAGCAGCCTTTCTAGGAGCCCCAGGGACCAAGGACGAGTTCTTGTTCAAGATTGCCCAGTTCTTGTCCTTCGACATCGCTGCAACTTCCATTAAAATTATGCTTAAAGGCCATAGTAGAAAAAAGCCTTAAGGAATTAAAGGTTTAAATCCTCGGGGGTCTTTGGGTGTTCTATTAATTTAGAATTCATTTTTTGTTTATGTATTGTTTAATTAATAAAATTATTGGAATAAAAATTCTGATCGCCAATATATTTAAAATTATATATATCTTAATATCATAAAATATTAATTTCTTATGGCTTCTTTTTAATGCGAAATTTTGTAAAATTTCAAATAATGATATCAACATATGCGGTTACCTATATTTAAATGGATTAATGGTAGAATAGCATTATAGTTAGTTTAAATGTAGTTGTACTGAATAATGTAAGAGTTTAACCCAACTATTCGATGATTAAGATCTTAACGAATGAAATAGCACTGAAGATAACGATTTAAAAAAAGTACTTTCACTTCAACTACGCCAGGACTAATAATTTGTCTTTATCTTCATAAACGCAGCCTTAAACAGAACCATAGAAATTTAATGTACACAATAACGGCTTCTTTTTATATTTTTATAGGCTGCAAAAGAAAATTAATCCAAAGACATCCGAGAGACTGTCCAAGCGTGGATAATGTAAACTGGATAGGTCATTCTCATTGCTCAAGCATGCATAGTATTCGAAACATAATGGCTATCGTGAATAAGCCGTGACAGACGTCTGTAACTAATGGAATGAGAATGACCAAACAACCTTTGCCCATGCGATGAAGACGAATTAAATCGCTTTCCTTTTCAGACGGTCAAGAAAAATGAAAATTACTATTGGGGCTTTTCATTTAGGCACGTTTGGTAATTTTTATTTTTTATTTTTGCATAAATGTGTAGGAAGCGATGCTTGAACTTGGCTTTATTTGGAGTGGAGCCGATGGGATAATGTAGTCATCAGTGCGGAGAAGAACGTGCGAATGGGTTTTTTTCTTTTTAGATGAAGTGGACTTTCTTTGAAGAGGACGGAATGTAAATTCTTGTTTTGAAGACGGTTTTCTTTTCTTGTCTCGGAGCGTACAATTGTTGTGGTACAATTACAATGTTTCGAGGCTGTGTTATTCTGAGATTCATATCGAAGAATTCAATTATTATTGTTGTTGATGTTGTATTTTTATGACACTGAAATGCTTTTACAATACTTTTAAAATTACATTGCCAAGTATTTATACCTTCATCCATAGATTCGACAGCATTTTTCGAAGTGTGACATTCTATTCGAATAAAAGATTCCTAAGTAATGTAATTTATTGGAACTGACGTTGCTTTACAGAAACTGTGTGTGGAGATTGGTTTCATAATTTGGAGTTACGGTCATAGAAAGAAGATATTTTAGTAATTTACACTTCTAGCTTTCCTACCACACTCATTAAGACTTTGAGGCTCTATTCCATTTAATTTGGCGCAGCTTAGCCTTATTTGGCTCTTGTGCCATAAAATCAAACAATCAAATCAATCCATTTAATGTGCAGCCACCTTCCTTTTTCTGCTTGATGAATCTGTTGGAATCTGGACTCCAACTTCAGGCTTAAACTAACCCTAATTTGCTACAAAGCTCATGACTATAATCATTGCTCTTTCATGGATTAATTTTCTTTAATATTATTTATTTTTATATAAAAGCTGATAAAATAAATTTAAAATTGAATTTCCAGTAAAAGTTTGCATTGTAATTTTCGTTATAATTTTCAAGAATTTATTATTATTCTTATACAATATGATATGTAAACGAGGTTAATTTACACGTGATAATTTTTTTCTTACAGATGAATCAATACAGCGATATATAACGAGTAATTGTACTTTTGCTTTGTATAAGTATCGTTACACTGGCTGTATTTTAAATATCTGCTCTAAAATAATTGTAATCCTTCTTCAA
>BMAV01003544.1:259152-270159 GCA_019973955.1 Trichonephila inaurata madagascariensis
CCTATTAATCATATTGACTTTAACATATATATGATTATGTAATACAATAAATAAACAAATTTTATAAAAAATATCTTAATTAACAAATTTTCCATGCACAACATTTATCTCAAATAACTAAATTAAAAGCTGTATAAAATTTAAACTTGCTCAAAACCTAATTTATCCTTACAAAATTACAAAATGAATTTAATCAAACTAAAAAATTAAAACAATGATACTAAACAAAACATATTCGAAACTAAAATTAACACTCACTTTGATCAAACAACTTGCCGTTATTTTTTTTACAAACGTTATCCGACATTTCACACATCTTTTATTCTATAAACATTACTACAACAAGATGCAGATCACTCTACCGTTCTACGAACTTCAAGACAAAATTCGCATTATGGAGTTATTTTTTAAACAAACTCTCTCTTCTAGTTTTAATCAGTTGCAGATAAAGTTATATCGTTTAACACAAACGATTTTTAATTTCAAACTAGTTTAATATTATAACTAAATAATAATAATTAAGCCAAGCGATTTATATCAGAAAATTTAAAATAAATATGCCATAAAAGATGTTTTAGCAACCTGTATTTATGAAAGGAAATAAAATTTTTTATTTTAATTTAAACGATTCTACATTAGTTTAACATTATTGAAATTTAATTTAAGTTAAAATAGTCAGTATATATACAGTAACAAAGAGATTGAAACATAACATTTTAAGCATTTTTTGAAGTAATAATAAAATTTTCGGTAATCAATTAGAAATAAGAAATTAAGAATGTCATAGCTATTCAGCGAAAATAAGAGAAGATGCAACTTCTGGGCTAAATTAGGTGGAATAAAATCAGATTTTTAGCGCTTATAATATTTTGCATAAAAAGCATTTCCAGTTTGCATTATTGGATATTTCCAGTTTTGGATTCTTAGAGCATTATACCGACGAACAACCACGATATTCAAATGGTCGTAATTCCGGAAATTCCATTTTGTTAACAAAGAAAATGTATTTATAAAATAATCGATGATGTTCCTGTGAATTATCCCGCTCTTTTTCCTTCTCAATTTAATCATTTAAGATTTTTTTTTCAAACCAATGTCCGGCTTTTTGAATTTGTTTCTAAATCAGGTACATGCGATGAATCGGAAATTAAGGAAGGAAATTATTTTTTCACGCATTATATATATAAAAATTCTATACACGGAAAAATCGTGATCCGGAAAAAATCGTCTGCTGTATATCGCTGCCACAAAAATGATAAAAATAATAATAAAATAGTTTGTTATTAATCCAGCCGTATCATATCGTTTTATATCGGAATAAGTAAATAGTTTTATTTTTTATAAATACCGTAAAACCTACGTAAAATGACCATTAATGATTTTTTTGTTTATAAAAACTGAATTTTATATCAGGAATTCAATAAATGTATAATTATGGATAGTTTCAAGTACATATAACAACAAATAAAACATATATTTTTAAATCTGAAAATTTTATTTATCTTCTAAAATTTAAATTAAAAATTATACATAAAAAAATAATAGACTTTTTGTGTACATTTAAATCTAGAAATAATAAAATTCAAAGTTGTCATTTTTAAAATATCACAGCATCCAAATTCCAAATAGATGTTGTCCTTTTATTTAAACTCTTATTTATTAGCATTAAATAACTAAATTTGCAAACGAGAGTAAGATTGTAGCTATTTTTAATCTATTATAAAAATCGAAAATTAAAGGCAATAACCAAGTTATTTTATTCATGCGTGCATCAACAATAAATAACAATGAAATTCTCAGAAGTATTTTACTTTAAAGACGAACACATGAAAAGAAGAAAAAGTTGTAGCATTTAATTGAAAATAAATTATCTAATTGTAAAGAAAGTTCCTCTGCAAATATTTTTCAAACTGGTATGCAAAAGATTAAATTTTGGCGGCTAGTGCATTAATAGCTGAGGCTCAAAAACATCAAAATTGAGCATCTGGATGGTAGGTAAAAAAGAACACGAACTCGTAATTCTAATTCCCTCAATTCGAATTTATTTTGTCTGGTTGCTTCTAAACATAGTACCAATGTTTCTCATGCTGTTAAAGCGCATAGAATGAACATGCCACGATTCGAGAGAAAGCATCCAATGAACTAAAGATAATAAAATTGCCATATCGAACGATCTTTGGATCAAATCTATACCACCATTCGACGATGGTGGCAGGGATAGTTAAATCATGACAGAACATAGTCTTAAGAATACAGTATGACTTAGAGATGACAGAATGGAGCTCTAGCTCTTGGTTTGTCATTGCATGTGTTTTGAACGACACAAGTGAAAGCTCAATGATAATCGATAAATGATTCAAAGATAAAAGTTTGTGCTCTTCCCGAGAGCCCATTTGCCGATTATGTTTCACCTGAGCACACCAATAAATTCTTACTCAATGGAACCAGGATCGTATGTCAAGAATTTCACGCCCTGGTATCTACCGTAAAATTCGGCGTATAACGCGCGCCTATACTTTCAAGCTGAAAATTTTAATTTTTCGGTATATTCATCGTATTACGCGCATTCCCTTTTTTACGAAGGAACCTGACATGTACAAGCGCAATGCTCTTATGCTTTGAAGTCATTTATTCGAGACGTTATTGCAAGCTCTAGAAAAAAAAATTAGTATACTTCTAGAACTAAAACCCTTTAAGTTCATAAGGAATGTCATTTCTTTTAAATAAACAGTATTTCGATATATGAAGAAGTCTAATTTTTTTTTTTTTTGTTCATTTTTTTTTTTTTTTTTTAAGCTCTTCTTTTTATACCCGGCGTATAACGCTCACCCTTAAATTTCGATCTTATTTTTTGTGCTAAAAGTGTGCGTTATACGCCGGATTTTACGGTAATTATTTTCAGAGATCAGTGAAATTTTGAATCTCGTTTTGGGGATTATTGAAAACATATTTGGTGGTGATTTGGATCTCCCAGTACCATGATAGAATACTAACCTATATAATTATCACTTCCCCTCCCACACTAATGACAGTTACACAATCTGCATTCCCCACAAGTCAACTTCAAAAGTGAAGATCTATGATGTCAATTCATTTAGATGTGATGGATCCCTTTGAATATCTTTTCATCTTAAATTTAAAAAATGTGGAATTACGGGCAATAGTCAATGTTCTCCATTGTGTAACTCCCATTTCAAAAAATAATCTTCTAGAACATCTCCATTACAATGTTTTTTTGCTTGTCAAGAACTTTATTGGTCAACTAATCCGACAGATTACTCTTTAATATATATGTGGCGGTGTGATATCTATATGAACTAGTACCAACATCACGCGAAGACGATCGTTTTGGCGTGATCGGTAAAGTACTCGCGTTCGGAATGGAAGGTACCCAGAACGAACCTTCCTGCCTTCATTGGTGACCCTGGCCGTGCAAAAGAACCACACCCTTCACGCGCCGCAGTCGTGGCGCCATCTATCCACCGGAAAAGCAACCAAGCCGTCAAACATTGATGCAAATAAGCCGTTACTTCTCAAAGTCGTCTCACACAAATGACGCAATTCTCAAGCCGTCACGCACGAATGAGACAACTCACCAATTGACGTAACTGCTTACATGCTCGCCATGAATAAGGTATCGTTCGTTCACATATTCGCCGAAACACTGCAGGGGGTATGTGGCGGTGTGATATCTATATAAACTAGTACCAACACCACGCGAAGGTGATCGGTACAGTACTCGCGTTCGGAACGGAAGGTAACCATAACGAACTTTCCCTCCTTTATATATATAGCCTATTCTGCATCTGTTTGATAGACACCTATTAACTCCACAAGGATTTAACCAATTTATAATTTGACAAGTTAGGTAGGTTATTTCCATAATCTCTATTCAATTCAATGTCCAACCTAAGAACAACTTGCATAAGAACCAGAAAAGACACATGCACACACTAACTTACTATTATTTTTAACTTAATCAAAAACAGTAGGTAAGAAGATAGCAAGTCAGTGCAGGGGCAAAGTAGAATAGCCACAATAATACAATAGCAAACTTTTAGACATGTAGCTAAAATTGTAGGGTTAAACGTAATTTTAAGACACCATCCTTTTCCTCTTTATTTGCCTATATTATTACTGAGCAGAAATAAAATTTAGAAGAGAAAGTACAGCTATAATATTTAAAATATCAAAATTAACCTGTAAAAATATATAAATCCATAATTCTATATCATCAAAAAGTAATGTAGTACTCAGAAGTATGTGATAAATTTAAAATTACTATAAAATTAATTGCACGAAATCTAAATCACTTTAACAAGCAAAAGTAATAATAAGTAATTTATACGTTTTCCGTAAAGATTTAAAACAATAGAAGGAACAGGAATGTATTTCAGAAAATAATTGCTTATAAATATATTCTTCAATGAATGCAACAGCGTTTTGTGGATATAAGATATGAAACTATATAAAATCTAAATATTTTTTAAAAAGTGAGAATGCGCAAAAGTTAAAGTTAATAAACTATAAAAAAAAATTGAAAATATTCTCAAGTTAGCTTGTAGTGACATCTATGACTTAGTAAGGAATCTAAGAGATAAATTAAGATTATAATTAATAGAGATAATTTAAGATGTGTGTAAATTGTAGTAAAAATCGGCATTAACCTTACGACACATGCAAGTTTTAAAAAATTTAATGGGGAAATTGTGTTCTAAACAGCATTTTAAAAAGCGTTTTAAATATCATTAACTTAATCACTATCTTTACTCATAAAAGAAGAATTACGGTGCTAGTCTATAAAATGAGTTGAGTTGTTATTGAATATCCATATATCTGTCGCAGGAAAATGATGAAATTAGGAATTTGACCAAATCCCTAAAGAAGATGATCAATTGACGGGAGTTGTTAAAATAACGTCTTTTCAAGGTCATTTCCCTGATAAAAGTAATAGTCCCTGATCTGTTTCAGTGAAAGGATGAAATAATATTGTCAAGAGTTTAAAAGTGTTTATTTAATAATTGGTGCATTATTAAACGTAGAAGTAAGTAATACAACAATACAAATTATTTATTCGAAACTAATTAACAAATAATTTGAAAATAGGCTGGTATTTTTTAATGTGTAACGTCTTTCCTCTCGGTTGCTTACACACTAAAATATCAATCCCTATGCTAATCCTATGGTGCCATTTTTTTTAAAGATATGGGGTTGGTATTTAGGGGATCTATAGTACTACTTGTATGGTTAGGAAGTACAAGGACTCGACACCCGAGGTGTCTTCCCCCTTCTGGACAGCATTTTGCCAATGAAAATCCTGACTAGTTCATTTCACTGAAACAGTTCAGGGATTTGATAAGATCATTTACTTTCATCAAGAAAATGACTTTTAAGAGACGTTGTTTTTGCAACTCCCGTCAATTGATCATATCTCTTAAAGATTTGATGAAATTCCTAATTTCATCATTTTCTTGCAACATATCCACTCGAAAATGAAGCTTCAAAAAAGAGGATTTTATCTAATTCTCGTTCAAAAATTTCGTTTCATTTAATACTACAGAGACAAAAAAAATTCATTTCAAACCAATATTTATTACTCTTTATGTTTAAAGACTAATTCCCATAAAAAAAATATTGAAATAATGTATTTTTGAATCATGATTACTACATTTACAGCTAAATTACCGAATGGGTGGCATAGTTGGTTTGGAGTTGGCCTTGTACGTCTAAGTTTGTGGGTCGGGTTCGACCCCGGTATAAATCGGTGAATTTTCATGATACAAAAAAATTGACAGCGTTTATATCGTATGATTTTGCGGTGTATTATAGATCCCTAGAGTACCTGCTTGGCTTGGATGTTCTTGGCAAAATTAAATTCTAAGAGTACTGTTTCGCATTGTCAGAACACAGGTGCCTCCCTCTGGGGAGGAAACGGGACGTCAAAATTACATTGTGGCAATGGATATCTACCTACATGATGGCACACTAAAAAGTGATACCAGCTCCGGGGGAACGTACTAGGTCTGCAATGGTAATTATCATTCCACTGTCATATTAGAAAGGAAAAAGACCTTCTAAATGGCAAGAAGAATTTTTCAGTATTAAGTAAAATCTAATCTTAAAGCCATTGTTATGCTTAAGAAGTTATAAAAATAAGTTGACTCAGTTATTATAATATAAATTGATATAATTAATACCCCTTTCAATGATGCTATGGAGTTTTCAATTGGCCGCGGTAACCGAGTGGTCATAGTCGCGAACTAGGGGCCGGCTTTGTTTTTATAGAGTCGTTAGTTCGAGAATGCCACCACTCAGAGGAGTTGATGTTCTTTCTTGCTCGGAAAGACCGAACTCACCCAAAAGGTTTCGAGCTACAAACCGGCAATCCGAGAAGACAATTTATTGATAGAAAAATTTATTGAAATTACAAATATAAAGCGGTCCCTCATTTGGGACCCCATAAAAATTCTTAAGAATAGGTAGGAAATAAGGATTGCAATACCGGTATACCGGGATATCAAATACCAGTATTTTGAGCCATTTGTACAATTTTGTAATATCGGTATTCACAAGTTAAAATAAAGGTTTTTAGGTATTTACTAAAAATTTCTTAAATTGTCTCCCCTATATGTTCAGGGATCGTCAACATAGCAAAATAGTATACGTTTTTGTTTTTATGACTCCCTAACGGGCGAAATTAGAGTGTAAATATAAAGTTGCATCATACAATCAAGAAGTGATAAAATATGTGAATCATCTAAGGAGGCGAGCCAATTATATTCAATTACAGCTCAGAGCGTTACTGCACACGCGCAGGATTTGTAGTCTGAAATTCGTATTTGTGAAAACAAGGTTGTAGTTGTGAAGAAAGTGCGTAATATTTCAAAATTTTTAAATTGGTGTCTTCGTTATTCACATTGTATTTGCATATCATACTTATAATGATTTTAAAACTGAAAATGAAAAGGAAGAAAAGAGACTAACCAATTCAAATTTGGCCAAGTTAATAATAAATTTTCTTAAAAATTCTTTTACTCACAAACCTATTCACATTCAGAACAATTCGGTATAGTTATCGAAGATGATGATACTAATGTCGATAGTGAAAAGGAATTGTCTCATGATCAAAAATTAGAATTAGAGATAGCTAAAAAAAATTTCCACAAACAAAATGCAATGCAGAAATTAGCTATATCCAAAAACCCATCCAAAGTGAAATCGATTCATTTCAAAAGAGGAGGAGATTTAGTGGTAAATACTTGGAAAAAGTATATCGCGCATTATTAACAGTACCACCAACTAGCGTAGATGCCGACGGAGTGTTTTCGACAGCAGGTAATTTTTGCACAAAATTACGTTCCAGGCTTAATGACAGTACAATTGATGCATTGTTTTTAAGGTCACATTTCAAAACTTTATAATAGTACCACAAATTGAATAGTGATATTTATATTTTTTGTGATTTAAATAAATGAGATGTTGCCTTACTTTTTTGTGATTCTTTATTTACTGTTACAATTTACACTCTCTAGTAAACCTGGCAAATAAAACAAAGAAACAGGTGTGTTTTTCTAAAATTTCTAAGACCGGTATTAAAACCGGTATTCCGGTATTAAGATCTAAAAAATACAAATACCGGTATTGAGATTTTGGTCCGGTATTGCAATCCCTAGTAGGAAGTAATAAATAAAATACAATAAAAGGTAAATACCATACAAAAATGCCCCTCATCTGATGCAAAAAATAAAAAAAATAAGTAAAAGTAACAAAAAGCATTTTTTTTTTTTTTTTAAAAAACCCTGCTGTCTCTGTAATGAAACCAGAAATCTGTTGAGGACCGTCGTCAACAGGATCGTGCTACTTCTAGTGAAACGTAAATGAAACAATCGATTAGTATGTACCCTGAAATCAAAAACATAATTAATGAGATTTCTGTTTCTCCAAATAATCATGCTCCGTATTTCCAAAATACAAAACCCTTTTATAGTCCATCATCTGTTTCTTTTATTTCCATACATGCTTTGATTCATAACAAACACGCATTATTGTGTTTTCGATGACGGATCATTAAGATTCCAGGCCATTTCGAATGAAAAATAAAGTGGATCTCCAGGCCGAACAAAAGTTTCTTCCAGTTGTGGAATGGGGAGGAGCTGGAAGACCCTAGAAAGGAGATCACATGCCAAGCATTCCTTTGAGGAAACTCTTCCAGACAGTGATCACGCCCACTTGACCCTCTTCAGCGTCAAAAACCACAGAAACGTTTCGTGATGACCCGAGTATCGACCGCCATTTTGGTTCTCAGTAAAGAATTAATAATGCAGTGAGAGATTTTATAACTCACGAAGATCTCTCTCTCTTTTTTGTAGGTGAAGTTCGAGTTTTTAAATGTTCTTTTTATTACTCATGTAGAATCCGCCTGAACCGGCATCTGGTCAAGTAATATTTCTTTCTTTTTTCATCAAGAATTTTTTTCCCTATAAATTCTAAGTAGAAATTCGAAAAAAAAAAAAAAAAATTAACTGTTTATCTATACATATGAAGGAGAAAAGCAACTCACTTACTCATCACGATATCTCTGGAACTAGTATCCTACAGACTTGAAATTTGGTAAGCATGTTTTTTCAAAACAGTAGAGATCCGCTGAGAAAAAAAGGATTTTGCGAGAATCGATCCCCAAAGGGAGGAAAGATAGGGAGGAGGCTTAAGGCGTTATAGATAAATATTCCCCTTTTTGAACTATTAGGCGTACAGACTTGAAATTTGATAGGCATGTTCCTTCCATGGAGTAGAAATCAGCTACAAAAAATGTTTTAATAAAATCGACCCCGCAGAGGCTTAAGGGTAAATAAAAACTCCCGTTTTTAAACTATTAGATCAACAGACCTGAAATTTAATAGGCATGTTTCTATCATAAAGTAGAGATCCACTACAAGGAAGGTTTTGAGAAATTCGACCCCCAAGGGGCGTCACGAGGACTTAAGGGCCGTCATAGATAAATATTTCCCGTTTTTGAATAATTCAACGTAAAAACCTGATGTTTTTAGGATCGTTCCTTTCATGGAAGAGAGATCCGCAAAACAAAAGGGGATTTGCAAAAATCGACCACCGAGGGGTTTCGTGAGCCTGTTCCTGTTTTTGAACTGTAAGATTCACACATACATGAAATTTGGTAAGCATGTTTCTTTTGTTGAATAGAGATCCACTAAGAGTGACTTTTAGAAATTGACTCCTATGGAGCGGGTTACTAGGTTACTAAGAGTTACTAGGGCGTATTCATAAAAAAAAAAAGATTCCACTTTGAAATACTACACGTACAATAACGAAATCTGGTATGCTAATTTCTTTTGCTGATTATTATTTCTTTTTGTTGAATTATAAAACTCATATAAATACGAGTCTTACGGAAATCGACTCTCAATGGGGGTTACGGGGCTTATTGATAAAATTTTCCGTTTTTGAACTAGCAGAATTAGACTTTAAATTTGGCATATATGTTTAGTAAAATTCCAGTAAAAAGGGGGTTGTGGAAATCCTCTTTTGGGGAGGGAGTTACGGGTGCGTAAAAGATAATTCTACATCAATTTTAGAAATTATTTTGCAGAAGTCCTGCCCTTTTTTTAAACTAAGAGGTAAGAGTAATAAGAATGTTTTTCAGTACAATCGAACGCTTAATTCTAGGTCTTAGATATCAATTCATATATATATTTAAATATTATTTATTTATATTTAAGTAGTATATATTCATATATAACATCGTGAAATGCCCAGCGAGGGTAATGGCTAGTAAATTTTATTTTGGATTTTTTTTATTAATACTATGTTTATTTAATAGATAAAAAATGAGTTATTAAGGATGCCTTCCTTTTGAATCTCGAAAAATCAACTGGTAGCAAATGTCATCTGAAAATATTTATTCTATGCTTGTTATTGTTCCAATTAAGATTTTATTTTGTTTATTACAAATATATTTGATTAAAAAAACGAAATCTAGGATTAAGACAATCCCGGATTTTCTGTGTTTCGAGGAATGACCGAAAAAATCAATTCCTTCGAATTCCAAAAGAAATTGTTATGATCAAAACATTTAAATGATTTTTTTGTGTGTGTTAAAAATAATAAGTATTTTAAATAATTAATTAAAAAATCTATTTTTAAACTTTGGGGGAAATTGATTAAAATCAAAAATAAAATAATTATCAGATTCAATTAAACGTATGACAAATCATAGTGTAATAAAATGCATTGCATGTAAAATTTTGTTGCAAAATTTAGCAAGCTATATCAAAATAAGACTCATAAATAATACTCTTCAAAATAAATATTCAATTTTATCATAAATCAAAATGTCTTTATTATACGAGTAACGCTATACACCAAGTTTGATAATAAAAGAGAATTTATATAACATTCCTAATTTTTCTTGAAATATTTATTACTTATATACAACTGTATTTCTCTCTTCTCTCAAATAATATACCCACCTTTTGGGGGGCAATGCAAGTTATATATGTCGACGCTCAAACGTTCTTCCATTGGTGTGATGTGGATGTTAGGAGAGGGGAGAGGTGCAGTTTAGGTGTCGTCCTCGTCACTTGACCATGGTTCAAAATTATGAGGTACGTCGCCAAAAGCCCTTGAGTAGCTGAATATTTCGACGTTAATATTCGCTCACTCAAATAGTACGAGTATACCCTTGATCATAATCCAGTGCTTCTCAAACTTTCAATATTTGCGACCCAATATTCAATCGTAATTTTCATCGCCCCCCCCATACAATAACAATATATTGAATTCAATATTACTTTATTTTGACACTAAACCTACAATTTAATTTTGACCTCTTAAGTTCTGTTAGCGTATATAAACGTCTCGCTCAGCCAGTGCGTTAATTACCCCGGACGTATATATATGCCTTTCCGAATTACCATCTTTTCTGTGAAAATAATTCCGAAGGCTTTGGAATGCAATACAATTACCTGGACAGTGTTTGCAAAGGATTTACTT
>BMAV01003544.1:270259-330473 GCA_019973955.1 Trichonephila inaurata madagascariensis
ATACGTGTTAAACGGTGTTACTGGGAAACAAATCACGTAATTTTTAATCGGCATTGAAATAATTAATTATAAACTGGACAAATCATCAGGATAAGTATAATATGCAAAAACTAATTTTATATATGAAGAGCCCATGGGGTTACTGGGGTAATTATTTAACGTTCTTAACTTAGTATTATTAAATTAACTATAAAATGCATTGAACAGTACTGATCTGTGAATGTATCTTGTTAGTTTACTTTCAGAAAATTAATATATTTTTTTAAATGATCTTTTGCTTTCGACTTTTCAATAAGCTCGCGCCCCCCTTGTAGGGTTATGATGCCCCCCTAGGAGGGCGCGCCCCACAGTTTGAGAAACACTATCATAATCACTTTTCGGCATATTCTCTATAATTACTAAAAGCTTTAATGTACCTCAGAAGATGATTGTTAACAGCGAGTTTCAGATCTTTTACTTTACGCTGAAAGCTTATACCGACGATTTAATATTTTCGAATATGGCTAAATAATGTAGAACCGCTGTGACAGATATAACTCTGATAATTAAAAGTTGCTTTAAATAAGAAAAGATCATTTTAATTAAGTTTCACCTTTTTTTAAAATAAGTATTTCTGTGTAGTATATGCTAGGCACGTGAATATATGACGGATTTAATATTGTTTCCATTTTCTTACTTCGAAAAATAGAAGCAAATTTCTGAGGTTATATAATTCGGACTTATCAAATATTTATCGTTCTTTTGATATGATAAAGATTATTTATGATAGAGAAAAATGAAAGGTTTATTCTAAGATAATATCTTAATTGTTTGTACAGCATCTCTCTCTTATACAACGTTTCTGGTATAATCTAACGAATTAATTAATAATATTAATAATTTTCATAATCATTGAAAAGTTACGACACTATTTCAGTAATTGTTTCTTTATAATTGAATTTTTGGATTTACGTCAATAGTTTCTAGAATTTTAAGTAAAATTTTTTGAATGTTACTGTTTTTAGGATTCATTTTGTACTACAGAAAGTCTTCTTTGTGTCAGCTGAAGTTTCTTTAATACATCTTCCAAGGGTATGCCTACTACACTTTGAAACCTCTGGCTTAAAATTCGAAAATCACAAGGTATGCAGAATATGAGAAATTAAATAAAGTTCACGAAATGTGAAATCCTACAACAATATCATGTATAAAATTGAATATATAGAGATTTATTCTCACAAGAAGTGAGAATTACGTACTAATATTAACATTCATTTCATCATTTATCTATAGTAAATTCTTGATGATCCAGTCGCAATAGTTTCCATTATTCGATAGGTAAAAAATCGGTAAAAGGCCCCAAGCCAGTTACTCCCAGCTTAAATCCTGAATAAAAACTACAACCTGTTATTATTTAATTTAAAATCTGAACTTCACAGGAAAATAATTCCATTAATAAACATACAGCAATAATGCGCTATTTCATCGATTCGATCCCAGAAAAAAAAAACTTTAATCAAGTCTGTAGAAATATTTTCATTCATGAAACAGGTCCTTGGAAATATGAAAAAGTGAATCATCCTGCCCTACCAGAGTATATTGGTGTCCAAATTTAATGTTACAAACATAAATTTCCAACTATTTTAAGATATTTGCCACTGTTTTTTTTAAAGATATTATATATAAAAAAGAGCAAAGCAAGCATAATATCGTAATTTTGTGATTTTTGATCGTTAAAAAGAACTTTTATGGTCATTTTGAGTGAAAAAGGTTAAAACTGTTTTCACAGTAGAGCAGTGTTTCTCAAACTGTGGGGCGCGCCCCCTTAGGGGCATGTGATAACCCTACGAGGGAGGGGCGAGCGTATCGAAAGGTCAAAAACAAAAGATTATTTTAAATAATTATTAACTTACTGAAAGTAAACAAACAAATACATTCTGACATAATAAACAATAAAATACTCATTTACACTATAATACACTTATAAATGTATTAGTACTGTACAGTCTATTTTGTGATTAATTTAACAATACTAAGTTAAGGACAAATTTAATAATTACCAGTGACCCCATGGATTTGTCATATATAAAATTAAATGCCAACACTAACTTTTATCTTGATAATTTTTTTTGTACGGTTTATAATTAATCCCTTAACTGCCGATTAAAAATTACGCGATTGGTTCCCCAATGCCACCGTTTAGTACATAAGTAAGCGTATGTAGTGTATTGAGGAAGGGGTGCGGGGGGAGGGTAGAAAAGGAATAAATAATCAAAAATCCTCCGAAATATTTAATCCTTCACAAACACTGTCAAGGTCATTTTATTGCTTTCGAAAGCCTTCGGAATAATTTTATGGATAGCAGTTCACAGAAAAGATAGTACTTCGGAAAGACGTATATATACGTCTAGGGGCAATTAACACACTACTGATCGAGGTGTTTATATACTTCAGAGGTACTTAAGGGGTTAAAGTCGTATTGTAGGTTTAGCTTCAAAGTATAGCTTTACTGTATTTAATACATCGTTATTCTATGGAGGGGGGCGCGATGCAAATTATAATTGAATATTGGGTCGCAAACATTGAAAGTTTGAGAAGCACTGCAGTAGAGCTTTAAATTTTGTGTTTAGACTTGTGTATCTCTCTGTAACATAAATTTATGTTAATTTTGTTGAAATGAGTTCCCACAATCGTTTAGATGATGTTTTAGGATGGAGAGCCGTTGGGTGGATAGAGGGGGAGGGGATTCTCAAGAAAAAGTAGCCCAAAACTTAATTGTTCCTAAAATGGTGATATCCTGACAGTGGGAACAATTTGAAACTACAGATACTGTTGTTAGAAGACCTAGACAAGTTCGACCAAAAGCTACAACACCTACATAAGATCAATATTTGACAATAAATGCACGTCATCACAGAGACATGATAGCTAAGAAGCTTGATCAAGACTTTACTGCTCCCACTGGAAAGAAAATTTCTGGACAAACTGTTTACAGACGCTTTGCTGAGAAAGCCCTTTATGCCCGACGGTCGGATATGTGTTCTTAACCCGTCACAGAAAAGAGTTCATCTTTTATGAAGCCAAGAACAAATGTCTAGGGCAAATCAAGAGTGGGAACATGTACTCTTTACTGAAGAATCCAGGTTCAGTACCAATAGTGTTTCTCGTCGAGTTTTCATTTGGATAGAGCCTGGGACTCGCTGCCATCCTTCTAGCATAAGAAAATCTGATCAATTTGGTAGGTGAGAAATTCTTGATTCTTGTTTGAGACGGCCGTATAGCGCTACACAATTTTGATACGGGTTCTGTCACTACACAGTGATATAAAGATGAAATTCTTGAACTTCATGTGAGAATGATTCAATGAGCAATTGTTCAATTTATGGATGATAATACAAGGTCACACACAGCTAATCTTGTTGAAGATTTTCTTGACAAAGAGGGTATTTACGGGAGGGAATGGCTAACAAAACTCCTGGTCTAAATTCTATCGAGCATGTTTGAGATGCCTTAGGAAGACCCATTGCTCGACTTCAATGCCCTCCAAACACGCACCAGATGTTAAAACATGCACTTATAGAACACTGGGAACTGTTTCTACAAGATGAAGTTAACAACTTAATTTGTAATATGAGAGTTCGTTGTGAAGCCTGTATAGTAGCAAGGAGTGGCCACATTCCACATTAGACATTCAGTTTTTTAAGTATTACACAGCGTGTTTTGACAATTTTTGATCTAGTTTGCGTATTACGAGAAGTATAACCCCCATTAAGATTTCATTTGTTAGAAAAAATATTCTCAGAATATGAGGAACTATGTACAAAAATTGAAGACGAATAAAAAACTTCATGCAAAGATATTGCATTTTTTGTGTTTGTAACCTTAATTTTGACGCTAGTGTAACTGATGCAAATAAATACTTTGTTTCTTATTAATTCAGTAATTAGATTTAAATTCTTATACAATCTCGAGCTTTTGTATAGTACGACAACACAGAACTCTTTCGGAAATAATTTTTGTAATATAATTATAATTCTTACTCAAATTCAGCTAAAACAGTAAAGGTTCGAATTCAACATTGGAATCGTTCTTAAAAATCTTTGCAAATTTGAATAAAATTAGAAAATTATTAGTTGGGAAGTATTCGATCATGAAATAAATTTAAGCCTTTTTAGATAACGTGTTCATATTGTTTTTGTTGTTATTAATTATGAGTTTCATCTTATGATGAATAAAACTGTAGTGTCCGAGACTACTGTTGGCGGTTCATTATGGAATGTTTGGCGAACTCACCGCGCCTACGGAAGCGGGTTGCTGTTTTTTAAGGAGAAGATGATTGACCCTCGAGCAGGATGGTTAAAGGCGAGAGAGAGAGTCTCTTGTTTTTGGAAGCGTGAAGCGCTCGACCGGGATTTGGTGTTAATGAAAGCGAGTGAATTTGATTGAGAACCGACGCGACGCTTAGCGCGTGGTTTGCTGTACGAAGAATAGTCTCTTGGGAGACTTTTTAACAAGAGAGGCGGATTGTGTTTGATTTGAGAAGTTTTAGAAAGTAATTAAGAATACATCACAAAAACAAACATTAAGAAGTGATATAAATATTTAACTAATAACTAAGATTTAATATCTTTGTTTCATAACAAAACATTTCAGATAATTTAAAGGTCTCAATTAGGGTGAGCCGCAGTGAACGAGTGGTCGTGATGAGGAACTCATAATCGTCATTGATTCTGTTGAGCCACGGACTCTTCTGGTAATTTCTAAAAACCTACCAAGCAGAGTAGCTAATGCATGTTGAATCTGTCGAGGTTCAGGGAGTTCGATTTGGTGTAAAAAGGAATACTACCCTCGTCAGTTTTGACCGTATTAGGTCTGTCTCTAATAACCCTTTTATAACTATATTATAATAAACTAAACTCAGTGGCGCAACAGCCTATGAGACCCAAGGCCTACTGTGCCCATTTCAGTTTTCATGGCCTTGGTCACTGAGATGGATTAATGGATGTTCCGGTCAGGTGGTCAGTTTGACACGAAATTCCCAATGTTTTCTTAGTACTTATTTATCAACTCACAGAAGATCGACTTTGTCCAGGCCTTGGTTTGAACACCAGACCTGCGGCGATGTGATACGCTACCAATTAGCCCCTGGGCTTTATATCATAATAAGCTAGTTAATAATTCAGATTAAATTATTAAGTATGTCACTAATAACCTTTGTGTTGCTAACATGCTCGATGTTAATAAAAAATCTTTCGACGAAATATATTTTGAGTGCATTAAAATATCTTTTCAGTCTATATTTCTAACAGAGTTTGTAATTTTTGCTTATCGGATCCTCTCATCAAAATCTGCTAGGTCTTCATTTTCTGTATTGAAACAAAGAGAAAAACAATCAATAATCATTTTAATTTCGTTAAAAATATTGAAAATTTTGATTTTATTGCGTTTTATATTAAATAATTCAAAAAAAAACTTTTACTTCTGATATATTTATTTCAAAATATCGCAAAAATAATATAACAAAAAATAATCCATTGAACATTAGATACTTCTTTTCGGTAACTCATTCTGAAGAGATTTCAAATTTATTTATTTGTCATTTTCTAGAGTAAATTAGTTATTTATGTTTACGCTTCGTCCACAAGGCTTGAGATTTAAACCATTTTCCAGTTGTTGCTTTTAAATCACACAAACCTCTTTTTTTGATTTAGAAAATCAAGAATTTGATTCTAACTATGATTTCTTTAGACACTAGTTTCTTTCCTTAAAAATCAATAACAAAAAAGTTGCGACAGCTTTGTAAAAAGGGTTCAAATGTCCCTGAATTTCCTCATATATCACTGTCTAAATCCCAAATTTCTCATTGTTACACAGCTCCATCTGTTACACAAACTTAATTATGATACATTTGTTTAGAAGTATTTCAAGTTTTTGATTACAAGGCATGGAATTCTTATCGTCAAAAAGTAAATGCATTCAACTCATTACTCTTTTATAACGAGAAAAAACAAGATATCGTGAACTCCTACTAATGATCAAAAGACTGGCAATCGTGATTTCAGGTTAAAATACGATAGAAAACTTATTTTTTTTCATACAATACGATAAGATGGGATCTTTGTTAATAAGCTGAACATCACGACTTCCGCAGATCATCAACAAGAACAGGTCGTTGAATTTATACTGAAAACTGCGTCTTTGAAAATGAAGATAGATGGTATCAGTTCTCAGAATATGATATGTTTTTGTTATTATTCGGAGAAGAAAAAAAGAAGAAAAAATATCGAATTTTATTTTGAATATTCGTTTTAACATCGTTAAGTAACAACAAAAAAAATTTTTTTGTCATATAATCATACTAAATATATAAAACTATGAATATTAGAAACTGATTAATTGAATGAATTTTTTTTAAAATTCTGTACAAGAAAACTAAATTTGTATTAAGGACAGGATTAATTTTTTCCCAGCAAACTCCACTTTTTTATTTTCTTTGTATGGAATAAATTTTTTTGATGTAGGTTCACTTTTATTCGTGGAACCAAGCCTATGAGTTTATGCAATATAAACATTTTAACCTTTGTTAATGCATTTTATACTGTATTTCAAGTTGTGTGTTGTTTTTTAATTAAAAGGTGGGTATAAGCTGTCAATCAATAAAGACTCTTTTTTGCAGAAAAACTTGAAGCATTTAAAGATATTTCTTATAAGCCAAAAAGCAAATTTATGTTCTTGCAGAAAAGATTTACATCATATTGTGACGGCTCACGCGTCCTTTCTGTAACATAACCTCTGGGTTCTTTGACGGCCAAGATTAATGGCAAATCTTTTCCAACCCAAATCCAAGAAGTGAAATGAAAGTATAGATGCAAATAAGATAGCCTTTAAAAGGACAGAAGTTTTAGTAAGCGGGATGGCAATTTGAAGAAAGTTCTGTGAGGAAAAAGTAAAAGTGTAATTTGACGGCCTACCAAGAAATCACGGATATCTAGCCATTACTACAAGGTGCATACTATTGCACACGAGCCCAACAGCCTATCTGAAGGTGTTTGAACCGTTGCTTGGAATTCAAGGTAGGAAGATTATTTTCCGAATTCGAAATATTATTAGGGTTGAGAGTAGGTGGATAATATAATTATTTAGATAAGTGATCCAATTGCGAGATCTGTTTTAGCTACGGCTACGTGTTTTGGTTTATTCTCACTCAATATAAGTTTGTTCAATATATAATTTAAGTTAAACTCTTAATAAAGTCATATTAAGAATTCTAAAATGTCTATTCATTTCGAGAACCCCACATCTCTAATCCAGGCTGACCCACAAAGATCGACCATATCTTTGTATGTGCTTAACGAAATAATAATGACTCAAACACAGTAATGTGTGAAAAGAGTTATTTCGTTATCAAACTTTTGAGGGTTTATACACACATTCTCTCAATGGCGTAATGGAGAATATTCGGGTCCTCCTACAAAATCAGGTTTTGGGCCCCAAACCGAATCCTACAAAGGGTATGGCGTCAGTCAGGCTTCAAGCCCCCTAGAATCCTTCCTCACCTCCTCCTCCCCCGCGATGCGGGGGTGTACGTTACGCCATTGCATTCTCTATCTCTCTACAGTTTGCTTGCAAAAAGAAAAAAAAAATGTAGAAATTTCGGATGCAAATTTGTTTAAACCAAGTTTGCAAATTACTGAATTTTCAAGTTCAATGGACGTTAACTTGGTCCATCGTGCATGCATATAAAGCAAATAGTATTAGATAAAACAAGTAACAATAATATATTGCAAAGTTTTTCTTTACGATTTTGTCTTTTACCTATCGAAGGTCTTATATCCAACTGGAAGACTCCGATCGAAGTCTCACTATCAGGATACGTGAATTTGACTAGTCATACTGAGCAATACCTACCCCCCCCCGAATGACCGGAAAAAAATACACACATATATACACACACAAACACGCACATACATCACACACACACACTCACAAGCTGCACAAGGTCTTCACAAAATGCTCAACAAAATTCATATTTGAGGATTAACATGGCCATTGGAGGATTCTGAACTCAAAAGAATGTTTCTGGGGCCACTTAGTAACAATTTACAAATCAATTGATCCTTTAAAAATATTTTATTTAAGATGATATTTTTAGAATATTAAACTACATTAATAACTTAACTCAGTGGCGCAACAGCCCACATTTATATCTTTAATAATTTATAATTATTTAATATTTAATTTTCTGCGATATCTTCTTAAATGGTCCTTAAGGCCATATATTATTCTATAGTGAGATGAAACTGTATATAAGCTTTCTCACATAATCAGTATTGTTCTTTAAGACTGATTAACAATTTCCAAACCTTTATAGTAGTTTTCAAACTTTTAAATGCATATTTTAGTGTCAACTTTGACAATCATTCAATATCTTTTTCTATCGATTCAAGTATCTTAATACTGAGTAGGCCCTGTATCAAAATTCTGTAGGGGCCCTTTTTCGAAAAATAAGTATAAATGGTTATAGTAATAAAACTTATTTGAAAGAGTCAAAATATAATACATGCTGGGGATCCTGAGCTTGGGCGGGGGGCCGGGGGGATCCCGCATCATTGATACAACGGTTGCTATGTCCCTGATCTTAGCTAAAACTTACATTTTATCATCTTTCGGACTTTTTTGCTGCACCCAGATTGGCTAGGTTTGTCCCCGCCCCCTTTCCTAATCATTTTATTCCGTCTTTTTCTCTGTTAAAGTTCTTCAAAATTAAAATTTTAATGCAAACTTTTAAAACAAGGTTCATTCCAGTTTTAAAAAGTTTTTTTTTTTAATATTACGACTGATTTTAATTAACACCAGATATTGGAGAATCTTCCAAAGCCATCTTAAATGTAAGGAAGAGATATTAAAGCCCGACTAGCTAAGTGCATCATGAACTATCCTCAAGAGTAGCGCACACAGGAATTTTTAAAGGGGGGGGGGGGCCGGGGTTGAAAGTTCACCATTCTTGTATCATACTTCTTTTGATTTTGTCGATTTTCGGGAACAAAACACAGTAAAAAACTAATTATTGAATAAATAATTAGCATTAATTAATAAAATTAATCATTAATAACAAATATTTAATTAAATTTTACGTACTATATACTTAGAATTATAATCAATCGGAAAAAAAATCAAGGGTTTTGGGGGGTGCGGACCCCAGGACCCCAACCCCCCTTGTGTGTGCGTCACTGATCCTCAACAATCATTTTAAATCTGATTAAGCTGAGTAACTTCGAAATTACTGTACGTCGAGTAAAGACTTTTAGAAAACAAAGTAAATTCTTTTGGCATATTTACTCCCTTAAATGTGGTATAATGATATACAAAATATATTAGCGCAACTTTTAGTTTTAAGAGTCTTGCTTAAAAGTTTGCTTACTATGTATAGTTTTTTAGTATCCTTAATCGAGAAACATCAACACTTTTTGAAATCTAAATAATAATGAAGATAAAAAAAATAAGAAATAAAACGAATAAATATGTTTCCATCATCTTTCAACTGGAACTCTAATATTTTTGATTCAAATTTCTGAGCAAAATGTAATAAAGAAATAAAGACGAGACCAGGTTGTTAAATAAGGTTGGCCAGGAGTTCCCCGCTCTTTGAAGATGCATTGTTGCAACAATGGCTTAAAATAAACTCGTATATACAGGTACAGTCATTAAAAAAATATGTATTTAAAAAAGTTTTTGAAAAAAAATTAAGAGTAATGAAATAAACCATCTTGATGAGAGCTTGTAATGGATGTCCGGTTCCATCCACCAGTACCATTAAAGACCCGCCGTGTAGGGCAGCGATGCACGTTAAATCTGTCGAGAGCTGAAACGTCCTCCCGTTGGTGTGGTGTGGTAGTTAGGAGAGGGGGGTTCCAGCTCAGGTGTCGTCCACGTCACTTGATTATGGTTCAAAATTACGTGGTTCGTCGCCAAAAGCCCTTGTGTAGCTAAACAGTGAGACTTTAATATTCACTCACTCACTCACCCGGTTCCATCCATTTGTGTACGAGGGTCAGAAGGAAGATTAGCCTTCGTCAAAACAAACTCAATTTATTAACAATTCTCAACAACGTAACAAATTTCAATAACTCAAGTTAAGAAATGCACCAGTAGGTAAATATGGGAGCGAGGTAGACGAGATAATTGAAAATTTAATTTAAATCGGATCACTTACTCTTAGCACGTACTGGCGATACACCTTCTAAATATTTGAAGATAAGTTAAAATTTAATCTAATTCAAGCCGACACTAATCCAATTTAAACAGCTAATTGATCAACTCGTCAATCTTAATATTAATCAAATAATCTACGATACGCTCTCGACTAGTTTTATGTTAATATCACTAACAGCTATCTCTTAGCATCTATCATCTCTCTACATCGAACCTGAAAATTAATCCTTAATTAGAAGCCTTGATTTGAATAATTCGCGTCTTCTTCTTCCGAGGAAAGTTTTCAATAGAATAATATTTAAAGAACCATCACATTTCCCAAGAGGATTAGCAGGAAGTACGTGAATAGATTCGTTACAATCTATGTTATATATTAAAAGTATACGAGCGTAACGTTAAACGGATTTTGTTTACTTTTCTGTGAAGTTATGAACGAAACGAATTTTGTAAAACGTGTTAGGCATTTCTCAAAGGTGTAAAAAAAAGAAAAAGAAATGTTCGAAAAAGACATTTATATACATCCTTTTTTTTTAACATTATTTATTCACTTTTTAAAATTTCCCTAAATTTCAATCAGTCTGGCATTTAATATAATAAAGAGAAAAATAACATCATTGTAATAAGTGTACACATAATAGAAAATGGATATGAATTTTGTAAGAGAATAATAAGGTTTTGAAACACAATGAAATGTTAAGTAATTTTCACACCACCAAAAAATTGTCAAGTAACAAACAAGGTACACTAAGAATAATATCGAGAAACAAAAACAATGACAATTGCATAACTTAATCTGATTCAAGATATAAAACAGAAATCTAATGAAAATATAAAGAAAAAGGATTATAAAAAAAGAAGGATAAAATAAGAGGAAAAAGATGTTTTGAAAACACATTCTAAGTGGAAAAAGCAATCTTCCCTTTTCTTCGACATTACAAAACAAATGCATTCAAATATGCAAGAATGAGTTTTCAAAACATTTATATTTGCGTTTTCGTAAGAAGATATGATTCTTTTAAGAAAATATCCGGAACACTAGAAGAATCAAATTTGTCTGTTGTTTATAACGATTCAAATTCTGTAATACAGTACTGTCCCGAAAGTTTGGCCTAATATGCACCGAAGGGTGTCCGAGTTTGTGAAAATGTCGGATTATCGAGAATGGGATTAAAAAAGAATAGGTACGGTGTTTCGTCAGAAAATATTGAACTGCACTTGTATTTATTTTCACTTGAGAATATAACAGAAAATAAACTGCAAAGGAAACAAAGGAAAAGTACGTACTTTATGATGGCATAGAGCAGGGGTGGCGAACCTTTATGGATCAACGTACCATTTTTTCAAAAGAAATATTTAATGAAATACAGACGACATGCCGTCAAATAATTCAGATTTCTGATTATTGGGAAAATGTGATATATAAAACCAAATTCTAATAACTCAAAACTCTTTATTTACTAAGAAAAAAAATCTTTTCTACACTGTATAGAAGTAAATGTTTTAGTTATATGTGTAATTCAAATTTAAGTAACATTAATGACATCTATTGTTGTGTGTGCGGATTAGGTGACAAATAACTTATATTAGGATTATAAGATGTTACTTTTAACAGAATGCATGCTGGATTGGAGTTATCTGCTAAATGGTTTCTAAGCGAGTCTTAATATTAATGTCTCGGAGAATTACTCGCAGGCATAGGTAAATGAAAATATGGTTAAAATAGCATGAACTAGCTTATTCAAACAGTTAAATGTGTCTGGAATCGAATTCCATGTTCCCAAAATTTCGTTACTGGCATTTTTACTTATACTGCTTAATAATTTTTCTGTTTCAATCCATTCTAACTTTTTCCTTAGTTTCAATAAAGTATTGAATCCATATTGAACTAGATTGGAAATCAATCAGTTGCGTTTAAAATATTCTTCAATTTCCTACTAATCCAAGTTCAATTTATCAAATGAAGTCACATCAGGGTATATAATAGGGTTTGTGTTCGTAATACTTCATAGTGGACTTAGTTATTTTGAGCTAAATTGCAAACCGTTTTGATTGGTGGCATGCCCAAAATATAATGTCACGTGCCATTGGTTCGCCATCCCTGGCATAGAGCATTTGCAACATGAAAATCAATCAAAAAATAAAAAATAATCAATAATTAATTACATAGTATACAGTAATTTACACAATCAGACACACCTCAGAAAAATACTTTATGAAGGCATAAAGCTGTCTATAATGAAATATAAGTATTCGACATTGAAAAAACTAAAGAAATGCGTAATGTCCTGTTATCTTCCATACTGCATTCTGTATTTTGCTGCTTCATCACGAAGACGACGAAGGAACAGTAAGTCCATTGCCAACGCACCGTTTGGCTCAAAATACTAAAGTGAAGTTTCAACAGTCTTTAGTCCTTCACTATGTAATATTTTAGAAGTTTGTACGGTGTCCTTATCATTAACGTCTTCATCATTTTCAGGCATTTTTTCATCAGCTGTGACAGCAGAAATAATTTCTGCTGGTGTTTTCGACCTGCAAGGTTGGATACGAGTTATCTGGATTGCCAGGTTACCGAATAATTTCCGTTCCGAAGAGTAATATATATTTTAAGTATAATGTGCCCACCTTCAATGAAAAAAAGTTTACAACATAAAAGACCAATAAGGCAAAACAGTCATATAATTCAATTTATGAATTATATTTCCGCATGTTAATGAAAACCAGTATTACTGTGGGAAAACATTTTATAGCAAGTTACCTTTAAAAAAAATCCACGAAAGAATCAGGATTTGAATTGTTTTTTATGATATTTTGTAAGTCTGGGGGTGAAAATTAAAATTTATTTTCCAAAATTATATTTAAATAATTTTAAAAGTGAATAAAATATACTGAACAGTAACTAGCAGTTTGAACGAAACTAGAAAAATGAGTGCTAACGTATGCTAGTATAGATATTTTTTCCAACTGAAAATGTAAACATATACTATTTTCTTATGTTTTCACTTTTTGTTGGAATATCAAAAGCAATGCGACTCAAAATTTTTCAAGCCCCAAACAACTCCAATAAACTCTTCAAAATTCTGTAAGGAGAAGAAACATTTTTTTTAAAATTCCTTTAAATAGAATAATTAGGGAGTTAAAATTATGGTTATAAATTACGATTACCTGAAAAATCCGAGCCATAACTAGATAACAAAAACATATGAAATAGTTGCCTCTTTTTCTCTTATATGACCACAAGAAAAAATATTCATTTATAATTATTTTTCGTATATTTTTCCTTTATAAAATAAGAGTTTATTCGAATTATTTGATAAATTTTGAACTAGACTGTTTTTTATAAATTTATACCGCATTACCGACATGCAATGAGTAATTGGGGACAGATATTAAACTTCTGAACCAAAAATCTTAAGACAAACCTTAAGCCCATTTCTCATTAACCAAAATATCATATTATGCAATATTATAACTTTGAAGCAATGCTCGATTTAATATCAACACGATGTTTGTGATAACTCGCAATTACTTCCTAAGCTACTTCTCAAATCAAACACAATTATCTCGCTTCTCATTACATTTAAACAAAACACAGTCCATCGTGTTAAAAACTCTCCCAAGAAACTATTCTCGGTACAGCAGACCACGCGCTATGCTTCGGGCACATCAAATTAACTCGCTATACTTCACACTCAATTCAGAGTCCATCGCTTCACACTTCCAAAACAAGGCACCATCCCTCACCGCTAACCGTCCTGCTCGAGGGTCAGTCATCTTCTCTTTAAAAAAACAAAAAACCCTCATCGGAAACTCGCCGATTAGCGCCAACATTCCATAATCCATCGCCAACCGTAGTCAGACACTACAACAGGGGTGGCGAACCTTTATGGATCAACGTGCCATTTTTTCTGAAGAAGTGTTTAATGAGGTATAGATGTGCCGTCAAATAATTTTGGAAAAATAATAAAACTAAATACTATCAACACACGAAACTCTATTTACTTACGAAAAAATTCCTTTTGCACTGTATAGTTATAAATGTTTTAGTTATACGTGTAATTCAAATTAAAGAGTAAAATTTTAGTGTGACTTTGTTGTTGAAGATTGTGTGGATGACAAATAATTTATATTAGGATTGCAAGATGTTGCTTTTTGTAGAATACATACTGAATTTGAGTCATCTACCAAAACGGTTTCTAAGCAATTATTTATTTTTGCTATGGTTAACTCTTTTTGACAAGAGGGTTTGTGATTTGTTTCAAAATACCGTTTTGCAGACAATGTTCTGCATACCACTCTTCCAGAACACATAACACTCACCGCTTTGTCGCCTTTAATAATGGCATGTGTTTCTCGGTCTACCAAATTTGAAATTCAGTTACACTTACTATCTTGCCCTTTTTGTTCTTTTGCTGAACTAGCCATGTGAAATAACAGTTAAAAATCGTAAATATAACAAAACTAAACTTTAAGACACCGTTATGTGAATGAAATTGACTATGCTATGCGTAGTCAAACTTTACATCATAAGCAATTGTAGTCTGCGACGTAAATAAGGCGAGACAATAACAAACGATTGTGCTCCCCGTGGCCGATCACTGGTGTTTGTTCGTAATACTTCATTGTAAACTTTGAAATAAAATACAAACCATTTTGTTCACTGGCGTGCCAAAAATATTGTGCCATCAATGGCACGTGTGTCACTGGTTCACCATCCCCGCACTACAATGTTCCTAAGGTGAAAAAGCGCTATTCAAATCCATAAATTCAAATGAAATTCTTTCAGCTATTTTTATAATTATAAATATTGATTATATTTGCTCTAAAATTATTCTGATACACTCTCCACTTTTGCATATCATGAAAAATACCTTAAATTGTTTCTAAACGTCTGCTAATATAGAAACAATTGTGAATTATCATTCTCTAGGTTAATTTTAAATTAATAGAGTGATTCTCGACATTTCCATAGATGGTTAAAATATTCTTGCACAATGGGAACTTCATTTTCAGTTCTGTACTCTAAAATCGGTTAGAAAATGAAAAATTAGTAGTGACTATTTTTAATTAAAACCTCGTATTTGTTTTCAAGATCACGTTGGCCATTGAATGCATCAAATTATTTGAAAGGAAATGTGTGTTGTGATCAAAACTTCATTATTTATTAATTTATATGTGGATTAATCATTTGTGAATAATCTTATAGTGTGCTCGTGTTCCATTTTAATGCAATTTTTTTTATCCCAAACTAATTGTATGTGCTTTAAATCACGTGAACTGTAACTATTCTAAGGCTAATTAAAGCCTTCTTCAATCAGATGTCTACCTAAACCGATCAGTTGATCCATTAACGAGTAGACAAGATAAAAAAAATTGACATCTCTATCTTCCCAACTTTATACACGCTAAACAGAGCAAGATATCTTTACTTGTAACAGAAAAAAAAATGTTTCCAGCCAGGGAGAAAAAGTTCACTTATTTAATGAAAACACTCAAAAAATGTAATTATAATGTGAGACTATTTATATTTTAAAAATTTATTTATAGTTATAATGTTGAAGAGGATCTAATTTCTAATATTTAATTGCCTTTCTGAAATTCCCTCGATTCAGAATAGAAATAAATAACAATCATGAATATATTATATAGGAATGTACTCATTTGTTATAAAAATTACGTATATTTTATGCAATGTATTTTTTTTGTGGATAGATTGATTGCACATACCTTAATAATACAAAATTTCTTAAAATATATGTGTGTGTATAAAAATATCCCTTCTTTCAAATTTTTTCCTCTTCATCTCTAAATAAAACATTGGAAATCAATGAAAAAAAACAACCTTAAGCTTCTAATTAAATCTACTGTATTTTTCTTTATTTTTTCGAAAGCTGAATAGTTTCAACAAATGACTATTTCAGGATGTTTAAGAGTTCATTTTATGAATAAGAAAAGTTTAATCGAAAACACATCAGTTTAACCGAAAACAACAAAATCAAAACTGGCAGTACAGAACAAAAAGAGTCTTACTATTATTACTTCACTCATCATTTACTTGACATTAGGGCTTTTAAATATTTTATGAGTCCTTCTAAAATTGTAAAATCAGATTACATATTAAAATATCTTAAAATAAATTTAAAAAAGAAACTGTCCTTAAATTTTCACTGGACACCTATAGGAATCAATCTTAAAAATACTATAATTCTAAATAACCCGTGATTTTAGACAAAAATTTCAGGTAAATGAATTGTTATAGGACTCTGTTAGTGAGAACTGAAAAATTAATGAAAGGGGATACTCTCTAGTTTGCCTTCTCTCTTTATACTTTTAATCAACATAATGTAATATAGCAGCGTTAAAGTTTCTCTCTGAGATTTTGTATATGGTACTGGTTCACAACTTTTAAAGCTTAAATGTTCGTGTAATTGAAACAATTTTTCCTCCACTCCTAGAGGAAACACGTGCATTAAAATTACTACACATTTTATTTCAATTTCATGACATTGTCGTACTTAATAAAACTATAACACTATTCAGTGAAATAATTCTTAACTACCGAAGGGTTAGTTCAGGTTAAGGGTTATTATCGCCAAAAATTGGCAATTTGTAATATTAAGAAAAAGGAAATTTCAGCTTCGAATATATTGAAAGTCTATAGTATGGAATAACAGCGACTTTTCTGCAAATAAATTATAAAGCAGCTGTGTTGTAGACTAATATCTGTCAATTCATCAGAATTAAAGGTATTTAATTCTTTTTATTTCTTCATGTTTAAATTGTTAAACATTTGAAGGGGCTCAAGACATCCTAGAGGGACTGTTCTCCCGAAATACCCTGATTTGGTGACTCCAAATTCTTTGTGTAAGCTCTATCTTTAATAAGCATTTTAAAGAGTATCAGAGTTTTGCGACCTTGTTACAGTTTGTCTCATTTCACTTCATGTCACATCTAATTTTTTTCATGCAATATAAAATTAATCTGGAATCAATATTTTACTGGAAAATACAGTTCAATTTCAAAATTACTTAGGGAGTATTTGTAATCAAGGGAAGAGTGTCAAAATATACTAAAGAAGAAAGCGTACGGAATAATCCAAAATAAAAATTCTAAACTCAGATGTGAAACTATAACTAGGAATATAAATATTTCACTTTATTTATACATATTGTTTTTTTTCTTCAAAATTTTTCCTCATTATATTGCCAATAAAACATGTTAAATGAACACATTTATGAATTAAAAGAAATTTTATTCTACCCATAGTATTAAGATGAAATGTGTTATTGCTGCATAAATTACAAAATAAAAAAGATATATATTTAGAAGCATTTAATGTATAAATATAACTTCTCACTCAAGCAATTTTTCTGATGAAACAAAGTACTTCAGCTAAAAAAATTTCACTTTGTTTTAAATATTTATTTTATTGTAATTTCTGTGAAAGAGGAACACAAATATTTCTGTGTTTCCATTACACATATCTGGGAGAAAAATTGTTCTCTAATAATTAATCTGACCAAAAGTTCAACACCTCATGGTAAAACTGCGTATACAATAAATCAAGTATTTATGCAGAGAAATAAAATAAGCTCTTTTGTCCCATATTTCTAACCAAATTAAATTACAGTTAATATAATTTTTATAGATATAATTATATTTTTAAAAAATGCGTAATTGTACTGTCTTCTCAAAATAATATCATTCATACTTCTTCTGTAATATATATAATATAATGTAATACCTAGTATACAACATTTCTAAGTGGGATTGAGAGTTATATTAACGTCGTACCCCAAAGTTATACGCGGGCTATTAGCGACGGACCTCTCAGCTTTGGACCACGGTCTAGTATGGAGGAGGACACCTGAGCTGACAAACTTCCCCCTCTCCTAACTTCCACACCAAAAGGAGGACGTTTGAGTCTCGATATATTTAACTTGCATTGACCCTCTCAACACAGCGGGTATTCAACGGCACTAGGCTCGAACACATAACACGCCAATCACAAATGCGGGACCTTGACCACTAGGCTACCGCGGCCACACAACAATTCTAATATTCAATGACTAAATACGATTATAACATTATAGTTCAGTTGGATAAATAGTAGTATTTGCATTAAGTGACTAAGTTATTCACAAAATCAATTCCTTAGGAAGAAATAAAAAGATAATCACATAATCTTAAAATCGGAGTTCTTTCATAAATTAGCTGAGCAAAAGATTTTGCATTGTTACAATGCCAGGATGGGCATTAAGTCGATCGCGATCGACCGGTGGATCACCAAGACATTTTGGAGTGACCACCTTTACATAAAACATTAGATGTACATACTAAAAGAAACACAGGTAGTTATCAAGATAATAGAAACACCCGTAAATGAAAGAGACACCGTGAATAAAACTGTAAACATAAATTTGATAGACGATTTCAAGAATTTACTAGACTAGAATCAAAAGTTGCATTCATGGGTTACCCATTTGGCAATGTTGATGTGAAAAATATAACTAAAAATGTGTTACATGTTCTTGAGGAAAACGAAGCTTTTTTTTTTCTCCTTCAAAAGGACGTAATTTGTAAAAAAATAACTTTTGGAATCTAATAAACGAAGTAAAGTATCCCACAATTTTAAAAAATATTTGCAATTCATTTAACATCTTTCTTTCACTCTACCTATCTGTGTGAATTTACATTTTGAACGAAGAATATAGTTAAGACAACATATCATTTCCGTTTCACATACAACCACTTAGAATCCAGTGCAAGATAAGTAGTTAGTAATAATATACCGAGGTATTCAAGATTGCGGCGGATAATATGAAGACTCTTCTACTGAGTTTATGGCTACGAGAACTAATTTTAAGTGAAGATTATTTATTTGTTGATGTATTATGAATTGTTTGAAAATGCATCACTTGATATTATTAAATTTATGGGTATGATTATTATGTTTGTATTTTTTGCGTTTTACTTAAAACGTAGTTTTCAAAGAGTAAGTTTTCTACTGTAGTTATATAGGCAAGTACACATATTCTGTATTTATTGTTGTTAAAATTAAAATTTTTTTTTTGCTCATTACACCGACGTCGCAACATCCGCAACATCTTGAAAAAATTAAAAGTAGACCGCGCCATGTAAAAGTCTGCCCACCCCTGTTACAGTCTACTTTAAAGTAATCATACATTATAAAACATTTGGATTTCTATGCTTTTCTAAAATCTACAGCAACTAATGACCAAAAATGGCTGTTCAAATCGATTTGAATTGTGACTAGAGGCCTTTTGCTTTTGATATTATTTCTTCTGTTTTTTCTTCCTTTTTTTTTTTTATTGCAAGAGCATGAATGAGAATTTTTAGAAACCGGATTCGTGTCCAAGCCGTCTATCGTGATGTTCGTGACCGCTACTGATCCATATATGGCTGAAAAATGATTTTTTTTTTAACCCAAGGGGGGAGGAATGTACTCTTTGGTCTGTGAAAATATTAAAACAGGTCTTGTCACTTTTAGAACTGAAAACTACATTTCCTGTAAGATGTGATGATACCTAAAGATATGAAGTGCGTGATTTTCTCTTTGATCTCGTCTCAGCAAAATGATTTACAGTTTACTCTTCAAAAATTTTGTTACGTATTCAGAAATATTTATGAATAATGTTGCAAATGTGTTATTAAGAAAACATTTGAAAATTGCATGGTTAATAAAAGGATTATAAGTTGAAATAAGTAACATATTTTGAAATGCGATGAATTCCGGAAAGGAAGAAAGAAATGAAAGATTTAAAAGAGGTGAAAAAGCTTTATTTTTCGGGGGGAAAAAATGAAAATACTTTTGCGTTGTGTGAATACGTTGAATGAAAATGCGTTGCTTGTTCTGAGAATAAGTTTTGTTATGCATGATTTAAAATTTTAATAAAAAGTATTGTAATTCCAACAATAGCAGAGTGATGATGGTCTCGAACTCGTGGCCGAAGTTATTTCTGTCGAGTCCTAGTGCCACTAAAAACCTGCAGTACACACAGAAGTCTCTCATTCTAATGAAGTCTCTCCCTAGTATTTTTTACCTTTGCACAGACTTAGTTCATTCCCCAGGAGCTGGTATCATTTTTTATTTCGGCACCATATAGGCGATACCAATTGCCGCAATTAATTCTGACGCCCAGTTTCCTCCCCAGAGCGAGGCACCTGAACTCTGACGATGCGAAATTGAACTTAGGAATTTAATTTTGCCGAGGGCACCCAAGCCAAACGGGCACTCCAAGGGATTTTTTATTTATTTATTTTTGCATGCCGCATAATCTTGCGACATAGCCACTGTCGATTTTCTGCATCATGAAAATCCACCGACTTGGGCCGTTGTCGAATCCGCAACCTCGGGTACAGGTATACAAGTAGCCACGGTGGCCCAGTGGTTTTAGTCATGAACTCATGGCCTAAGTGTCACAAGTTTGAGCCCTAGTGCAGCTGAAGACCGTGTTGAAGGGCTGATCCATGTTAAATTTGTTGAGGCTAAAGAAGACTCAAAATTACGAGATTCGTCACCACCGTTCCTATTGCCTTAAAATGTGATGTTAATAAACAATGAAACAATCGATACATCTGATATATATATAAATATAATTGTTTCGAATGGTGATATGCAAAAAAATTAATATTAAATTAAATTTAAAATTATAATACCGTAAAATCCGGCCTATAACGCGTACTTTTAACATGAGAAATAAGATAGAAATTGACAGGTGCGCGTTATACGCCGGGTATAAAAATGATAATTTTAAAAATTAAAAAAAGAGTTAACCATAAAAAAATAGATTTCTATATACATTGAAATACTGCTTATTTAAAAGAAATGACATATTTTATGAGCTTAAAGGGCTGCAGAGTTCTAGAAGTATACTATTTTTTCTAAAGCTTTTGGAATAACACCTTGAATAAATGTGCGTTATACGGCGAATATACTTCAAAATCAAAAAATGCATCTTGAAGTATGGGTGCACGTTATACGCCGGATTTTACGGTACTTAAATTAATTATGAATTAAATTTAAAACTGCTTGTTTCTTTATATATAAAATTAGTAACTTTAAATGTTACTTATGACACATGATAAGAATCACAGAGCTAACGAAAAAGTTTCGGATTATAGTTATAAACGAAATCGCGAAGCAATAATAATCCAGAATAACGAGAATACAAAATATAACTTTTTTTTTAACACACTTGTAATATTAATACAACGTTGGCACTGATAAATATACAATTTCACAATAGAATTCTTTATCAGAATCGTTATAAAAACTTGAAAAACGAGAAAAACATTCGAAAAATTATTTACGTCTCACAACATACTCTGTAAATTTTAAGCATTGGAAAACTGGATCGAGATTTTTAATTTTTTAAAATTTGCTTTTTCTTGTGCTACATTTATTTTAATGTGTCAATATCAAAACATTTTATTCCATTTCACCCCCACCCCATTTATCTGATAAATGTCATTTCAAAATATGTGATAACTTGATTTCGCAAAATTTAAATTGACAATAAGTTTCGAAAATGAAGAAAAACACGTGTGGAAACTTGAATAAATTTCTTTACTCCACACGCTTACTCTACCAGAAACTCGATTCAGGTTTAGATTTCGTAACTGAGGACAAGTTACACGCCACATTACAGCATTCTTTTCTCTGAATCTGTTGTACAAGCGAACGGTTAAAAGAAATAAAAATATGCTCTCTATTATTTTCATGCTTCATTAACGCGCAGTGGGATTTGCAGTTTATCTAGTTCTCTTCAAAAAATTTATTTTTATTGTTGCTTTGGTGTTTTGATTCGTGTTAGTTTTCCACATTCATTGAGGTTGAATGAGCAAAAGTTGTCCGCTTACTTCACCTCCAGAGAAGTCTTAATATTAAACTTTTTCGCATGCCTGTAAGTCAGACACATTCTTCTCCTAGACAAGATCTTTTTATTTTATAACTCTATTGATTTACATATTTTTATTTTAAAGAAATAAAGTTTTTAAGCATATTTAATCTACCGTAAACAGCAATGTGAGGGACACACCCTTTGAATTTTCAAGCGTATCCTCTGCTAGAGCCTGTGATGTATGCTTCTTGAGAAGCAGCCAGTGTTAACTTTTAGTTTTTGAAATAAATCATGCGGCACGTGTAAGAAGAGATAACAAAGTTGTTTGAGGTGTAACACCCATGACCGGTTGTCAAACAAGTATTACGATTATGTAAAATATATAATTCACATATAAGTTAAACACATACTGTAACAGAGTCTTGAAGTAAAAATTTACAAATTTTTATCCCTCTTACACTCATTTGAAAATTTAGATTTTTTGATACATATATATATTTACCTTACAGACATTGTTTATCTAGGACTCTTCATCAACATGATTATATGTAAAAAGATTGATCTCCCTGATTAAAAAATAACAAATAAAATTCCATTAGAGGCATTACAATAGTTTCATTCCTGGTATTGATTTTTCACTAAATTTGAAACTTTCTTCAGAATTTTTCATTTTCTTGACTTAAGGAAAATGATTCCAGTACAAGAGAAAAACGAGATGATAACGCTTGATATAGATATGCTAAGATTGTAGATTTGATTCGAATGATTTCATTTAACTACTGCCGTCTTAAATAACTCTTCCGCACAGTAATGTTTAAAATTTTCTCGAAGCCCTGAACACTTATGCAAAAGTAAGCCCTTCCTACGACCCTTCTAGGTAGACAGTATGTACAGCATACGTTGTCAAATATTTGTACAAATGGTTACACGAAACAAATAAATGTTTGTGACTTTTCTTCTAAATGAGAAATGTATGTATGGAGGTAGGCCTAAGCCTAGACACGAACGAAGGTCATGATATCGTAATACAGTCCTGCTAATATCGTTAATTCGCATATAATTCAAAACTCCCAGTTTTCCGAAGAATATGTTCGGGTGTAACATGTGACTATTAAAATTATTTAAATCATGATCCTACTGAACCCTAGGCTTCAGTTGGCCTTAACGTCCTAGATGCAGTAATGTTCGGTTCAAGTCGAGAGTTCGGATACTAATTCTACTTTAAACACATCATGAGGGATAATGGTGGGCTGCTACAAGTTAAATGAAAAAGGTTCTGAAGTTTTTCCAGCGGTGTGATGTGGAAGTCACGAGACAACCGTAGCAGCTCTGCTCTCGTTATACATTTGCCTATGATTTAAAATTACAAGGTCGATCACTAATAGTCCTCCAGTTCCTCTATTTGCTAAAAAAGATATTCTTCAAGAATAAGATTCATTCAGTTTTTCAATGTCATCAAATAAATACAGTCACTGTATTTTCATTGATCTATTATCTCAGCTTATAATTAAATACAGAACAATCTAAATCTACTCGGAGCAATTTATTTTTAATCCGGAAAGGAAGATTTAGTTTTAAAAAAAGAGAAAGAAAACGCGAGAGCAGGAAAAGGTAACTTTTTGACACTCGAAATAAAAGAAGCTGTGATGAGTCAGGACGTGTCCTTATTTCTTTGGCCCTGACCTTCCCTATGCACGATAGACTGGCCACTGGAGGTGTTTGAGGAGGACCGGTTTCTCTCAGCGCTTTGTCCGCGAGGGAAAAATTTCCATTTGTGCGTGGTCCGTTTTCTCTTTTGCTTGTTTGCTTGGCTCTAGCCCTTGCTCTTTCTTTTTGCATCCTCTCCGGAATGAAGTTCAAGTGATTACACTTTCGTGTGAAGAGCAATGGCTTTGGTGCTCGAAAATTTCTAGCAATTTTTGTGCAGTGCTAAGTATGTAAATGAGTTAATTTTCTTATACCATGTTCTCAATTGTGTACACAAATTACTTTCATTGGAGGAGTTATATTTTTTAAAAAAAACGAAGACGATGACTTAATCTTTATGCTATAAATTAAAAATCTATTGGTCTTTGGAAAGGGGTTGAGTCCCCATCATTTAAAATATTTTAGCGAAGTACATTAATTTTAGTGAAAACTATTCTTTTTCGTATTGATAAAATTTATTTTACCGTGATATATTTGTTGTATGCCCAAATCATGACACTTCCAACTCTTTGATGCCGCCTTGACAGAAGTTGTTCTTGTTTTTAAAGATCATGAAAGTAGTAGCCGAACCCACCAGAGCCATTCAAACAATTCATCATCAATCATTATATATGTGGCCACTCTTCCTTTCACTGAACATGATTTTCGATAAACGTGTTTCTTTGTAGGGGGATTTTAAAGATGATTTTCTTTTGGCTTTTCCTACAAACTATAGTCTTGGTTCTTACTGAAAGAACTTTTGCATAACTTTTAGACAATCCCTAATGCAACTTCAATCTAAATTTGGCATGATGTCAGGGTAGAATTAAATGCTACTCTTCGAATTCGCTTTTTGTTACATCTAGAATAAACTCTCAAACATCCACAGTTTTTTTTAACATTGTGCAATGCAAGATTCTTGACGTAATTTCTAAGTACTGGGTCAACACGGTTGATTCTTCAAACAATTTCACGAATGGAAATATTATGGTCAATAAACACATCAATATTTTTGCTTGATTGCTATGAATTATTTTTTCACCTCTTCCCATAGTTAATTTCTGAGAAGCTGCAACACAAAATTAAAGGTAACAAAAAAGCATTATGTGCCACTTATTATACACTTTAGAATTTTAGAGAAGTTTTTACATTCTTTTTAAATAATGTTTCTATTCTTTTTTCGTATGATCGATTTGCTATTGGATAAAAAAAGACAAAAATTATCATAAATATAATGCTTGTGTTTCTTAAACACAATACGAACTATCTCCATACTACAAAGAAATATATTCTAAATTTTTACATTTTAAAGATATATAATATTTAAGTATAACTCAAGCATAATAAAAAAATTCTATACTACAGTGAAGAGCCAAAAAAACTGGTACACCTGCCTAATATCGTGTAGGGCCCCAACGAGCACGCAGAAGTGCCGCAACACGTCATGGCATGCATTCGATTAATGTCTGAAGTAGTGCTGGAGGTAACTGACACTATGAATCCTGCAGGGCTGTCCATAAATCAGTAAGAGTAAGAGGAGGTAAAGATCTCTTCTGAACAGCACGTTGCAAGGTATCTCAGATATATTCAATAATGTTTATGTCTGGGGATTTTGGTGGCCAGCGGAAGTTTATAAATTCAGGAGAGTGCTCATAGAGTCAATATGTAGCAATTCTGGACGTGTGGGACTTTTCATTGTCCTACTGCAATTCCCCCAGTCCATCGGAATGCACAATGGACATGAATGGGTGCAGGTGATCCTACAGAATGCTTACGTACCTATCACCTTTCAGAGTCGTATCTAGACGAATCAGGGATCCCATATCACGCCAACTACACACGCCCCATACTCTCACAGAGCCTCTACGAGCTTGAACAGTCCCCTGTTGACATGTAAGTTCCATGGATTCATGAGGTTGTCTCCATACCCGTACACGTCCATCAGCTCGATTCAATTGGAAACGAGACTCGTCAGACGAGGCAACGTGTTTCTAGTCATCAACAGTCCAATGTCGGTGTTGACGGGCCTAGGCGATGCGTAAAGCTTTGTGTCGTGCAGTCAACAAGGGTACACGAGTGGGCCTTCGGCTCCTCCGAAAGCCCATATCGATGATGTTTCGTTGAATGGTTCGCATGGTGACACTTGTTGATGGCCCAGCATTAAAATCTGCAACAATTTGTGGAAGGGTTGCATATCTGTCACGTTTAATGATTCTCGTCAGTCGTCGTTGGTCCTGTTCTTGCATGTTCTTTTTACGGCAGCAGTGATGTCGTAGATCTGATGTTTTACCGGATTCCCGATATTCACGGCACACTCGTAAATGATCGCACGCGAAAATCCAAATTTCATCGGAACCTCGGAGATGCTATGTCCCATCTCTCGTGCGCCGACTATAATACAATACCACGTTTAAACTCACTTAAATTTAGATAACTTGCCATTGTAGTAGCAGTAACCTATCTAACAAATGTGCCAGACACTCGTTGTCTTATATAGGCTTTGTCGACTACAGTGCCGTACGCTGATTGGTTCCATATCTCTTTATTTATGCATGCCTGTGCCAGTTTTTTTGGTTCAGTGTGTATATTAAGATTATAATACATTAAAAAGGCATTAATTTTATTTGCATCTATGATTAATTATCTGGCTACAGATAATCGAGGTTATAAACACTCGATTCATGACCTTCAACAAATACATTCATAATTTTCGGTTTTTATGCCCTATTTCGAAGTTCCAGGATTCGTCTGAATTAATAAACTGGAACAGATGTGAAACTTTAACATCCTCACAGTGAATTTATATATTTTTAGGCTCTTCCTAACACAATCTTTATTTTTAATGAAATTATCAGAGATAAAAATATCAGGCTAAGAAAGAAATTAAACAAAAGAAAAGTAGAATGTATGTTTACTGGATATAATTATTTGATTAAATTAGAAAACTCAGCAGGGATTAAGAAAATTATAGTTTCTTTCATTATGTGATATATAAGTAATAATAGACAGCTTAATTTCTAAAAAAAAAGATACTCAATCTCCCTGTTAGATATAGTTATAATATGTGTTAATTTTGTGAGTTTATTCTAGAGAAATCTTTTGATTAATCAGATTCAAATTATTTCTTGAATAATCCCCTTTTTTTTTCTCCTTTTCACCCCTTTTAGAATACCAAACACAAAATACTATTTGGTCTGTCGCCGTGTCTTACGAGAGCAGGAATTTCAAGCACGTTAATTTACAGAGACTGATTCGATAATACCTAAATAAAACTTCTTAATGGGACGATTATACGACGGACATTAATCTATGATGACAACTTAATTCACGTAGGAACGGACTTATGGCAGTCTTCATGTAGACAAACGGAAATACCATTCGGTCTGCACGCTTGGAAGACATCCGTGTAGCTGCAGGCTAGTGGGAGAACCTGTTCATTATGTATCAACTTCAACAGTGGTGGTTTTATCTATGGACATGTTTTAAGAATTTATATTTATCTATTTATTGTTATGTCACGAGAAGTTTTTTCTTATATAGTCCTAAAGATGTCACAATTGATTTCGTATTTCAATTATGTAAAATACTGTTATACAAATTAATGGGGGGATGATTATTGACTCTTAAGCAATGGCAGAAAATTTCTGTCTGCTCTTAATGGCAAAAAATAGAAGTTAAATTCAGAATTCTTTTTTTAAAAAAATATAACCTTGTTCCAACATTATTGCCATACCTCTAACGTAAGGAAAACATTAAGCAACCTATTCTGTTTAAAATTTATTATTACTTTTTTACTGTGTTTCATATTTTGTTTTTCATAAGCTATTATAGCCAAATTAATCTCTTCCTTTTCAAGTTAAACTAAAAAATTGCGTAAGTTGTATTTATATTTTTTAATATTTTAATACCATTGCGTGATAAATAGTTACATGTGATAAGGACATAGAAATGTTAATATACCTGTTTTTATATTTTTGTACCCATGAAAAATACTCCATGCTTAGATTTGATTTTTTAACGTAGCCGCGGCAGCCTAGTAGTTATAATCATTAACTCGTGGCCGACGTGTTATGAGTTCAAGCCATAGTGCCATTGAAGTCCCGTTGTGTAAAGGGATTGATGCACGTTGAGTCTCTAGAGGCCCAAAGTCCTCCCATTGTCGTGATGTGATAGTTTGGAGATGGGGTGGTAGCTCAGATGTCGTCCTCTTCATTTGATCGTTTTTCAAAATTACGAGGTCCGTCACCAAAAGCCATCGTGTTGCTTTATATGGCGACATTAATAAATACTCTCACTCGGTTTTTTAAAACTAAACGAAAGAAGCCTCAAATGTTATAAGGGGTTATCATTCATGAAACTCATCGAATTATAGGGAAAGAAAACAATAAATAAAAACATTAATTTAGAGTAAGAACAGAGGTATTTTATAAAGAAAAGAAAATGATACAAATATGACGTGTGCAAAAAGATTTCTTTAACACATAAAAACATCAAAAATAGAACAGAAGACTTAACAAATCTTTGGAACAGAATTTGTTCCTATTCAGTCTTTTTTGGAGTGGATGAATGTCGACATTTATTGAATCAATAAGGAGATTTAGAGTGGATTTTATGGAAGATTTGAATTTTAAAGCATGTACTGCTCCAAATAAATGTCATCGATTGTAACATCGATTTTTTTATATTCGTAACGAATAGCCTCGCATGCATTTCAATATCAAAACTTTTACTTGTAATTAAAGAAAGGTTTTAAATCTACTCTGAGTAGATCCTTTAGTCCGGTTACATTTTATTTTCTCAGAAATCATTCCAGTTCTTAACTTCGATAAACCTAGTTGTCAAAACTTACAAGGATTGAAAATAATTTTTATTCCTATTTAACTCAATTATTCAGAGATTAGAATACACGCATTTAAATGATGTTTTAAAAAAACGAAAGTTTATTTTGATGAAACATTTCTAGTATTTAATCTTTTATTATACAGGAATCACAAAATCAAGCAAGATGTTTGCTTTACTTATTGTATTGTTACTTTAATAATTTTTTCTTCACTTTTATATCGAAATTAATCATACAGCTTCTTAAAGCATATCAAATAAATAAATAAATATCTTAGTTGTTTATAAAAACAAGCACATTTCCGAACCTTCAAGTTGGATAAAAATTCAAGTAATTTACCATTGTTATTCCATTTTTGAATGATAGCAAATATTAAAAATATCAGAAAATTTATGTTACTTTTTTTTTGCATACTTTACTCATAACATTTAAAATTTGGTATGCTTAAAAATGAGTTTTTATATTAAATAATTCTTCCATAAACTAATGTAAATAAATTTATTCTTGCCAAAGATAACATTTGAGAATGATTTCATTGCAAAATTATTCTTTTATATTTGTAATTTTAATTTTATTTCTAGTTTGATACACGACTGCATTAAATAAAAAACGATATTGAATAGAAAAATCAGTATTATAACTGTATCATGTACTTAAAAATCTAATCTAAGTGAATCACACTTTTGAAAAAAGACAAAAACATATTACAAGAATGTAATATATATATATACAGAGAGAGAGAGAGAGAGAGATAGCTATAAACCTAAGTATAACTAGACAGAAATGTAAAAAATATAAGAATATGTACATAAAGATAAATAGGTGGATAGATAGATATAGATAAATATATATAAACACACCCTAATTTCTTTTTAATATTTGCACACACGTTAATTACGTTAAAATGGTGATCTAGTCAAGGAAGGAGACCCTTTTCTGGTGAAAGACTATTAGGTTATTTAGAATACAGTAAAGAATCTAGAGTTAAATCTAGTACTTTGAAGTTGAAAGTTTGTTGTCGTTATTCATGCCTGCTCTTTTACTGATCTGATGAATTTTATTTTCAAAAATATATCTTAACTAAACGAAATATCTATCTTAAAATTCTTATAAAGTTGAAGTAGAAATCACAATTTTACTTAAGAATTTATTAATGTATTTATTAGTTTAGTTTATATGCAATCAGAAATTTTAAAAAATTAAGAAAATAGTCTGCCCAATTAATCAAAATTGCATGTAAATTGAAACAACTACCTGTACTTTTATTTTGAGACTTTCAAAGTATTTTTTGCTTGTCTGTTGGGTTTGCTTCTGAAAATATTTTGGGCCAAACGAATTTAATATTGCTATGATTGCCTCAATATTTTGTGTGTATTTTGTTTCTTTAATTATTCTCTCCAGTCCATATAAAATCTTTGCATAATATTAAATCTACGAAAATGTTGAACGTATTCCAAATCTGACTTCGCAAGGATTCGGGAAAATTTTTTTCCCGTCATGAATTTGATTTTAAGCTTAATTTAATATCTTATTTTAGTTGCATGTTAATATTTCAAAAAGTTATTTTAATTTAATCTAAATGTAAATTATTGTAACATATTTAATTATATAATTAATAATAATATTTATAATCAATACTTTTTACTAAAAAACGCAAAGTTCCCGTGAAACATAAGATATTTCGGCTAGTTACTTATAAATAAATTCAACATGCAAGAAACTTTAATCAGATGTACTTGAAAAAACAGACAAATTTTAAAATCAATAGGGATGTATAAAAATAAGTATACACAGTAAACACATTACTATAAATGCACGGTTTTTAATATAAGCCTATCGCCTCAACTAAAATTCCTTGCTGCATTAGTCTTGTTATTGTTGTGTTAATTTATAAAATTATATTTTTATATTGTGTTCTTATAAATTTTTAACTGATTTTTATATTTTCACCAGCTTTTGTGGGTTTGCATGATAGCATGTAAGCTTAACTATAATCATCTACTGTAATTTTATTATTTTACATTATGACCTAAATAAAGTATTTGGCTTCATCTTTGATGAGTAGTTAGATTATATTCGCACTAATTTTAAAAAATTAATTTCAAATAATAGTTTTGTGATTAACCAACAGTTTTTTCATTCGTATTCATAGTTTATACAGCCGTATAACTTGTAGCCACGAAAATATTTTTTGTGTGTTTAAGTGGACCCCCAAATTAAGAAAATTAATTATATTAATTTTCTTTTCTTTTCCAGAAGTCTTTCTTGGATCTAACGGTTATAATATCCATAAAAAATATTCAATTCAAAAGAGTAAAAGTAATATCTTTTCAAAAAAAATAGCTTACCGAGTTTTCCAAAATTATACTTAATTGTTTTAGAAAAAAGAAATGAAAAATGTCTTTTATGGAATTTCTAATTCAAAACTCAACAAATAAATAAACATCATTACTATGTAAATTATTTTTAAGCAAAATCTCTTATCAAATACAAATAACTCTGCATTCAGAAATATTTATATAATTGCAGTGTTTTAGTGGAAAAAACAAAGTAGTGGATTAAGTATTTATTTTTTATGTACATTTTATAATATATACTATTGTAATTTTTTTTGTTGCTTTGTGCAGGTTAAAACAAGTAAAACACCCTCTTGTCACTAACACTTATCACACAGATTGAAATAACTCATCCTTGACAATGAAGCAACTAAGAATAAAACTGCGTGACAAAGTCCATTTAGACTAACAAGACAGCTGCTTTTCAACAACAGAAGTCTACACGGATAAACTCTTCTAAAGGATTCCAAATTTCTTGTATTTCAAGATCAAATGTAGAAATTTAAATTGCAAAATTAAAATATTTGTCAACTTTTAATTAAAATAATATATCTATCTATGTTCCAAATCAAACAAATTACATATATTGCATCATATATATTTTGTATGATCTTTATATGGTAAATGAGAGGGACTACAAGAAAAAAAAGCAGTGTTAAATTTAATTTGCTAAAAAACTAGAATTTGCTGTTATTTACATGAATTCAATTAATTACAATACTTATAATATTAATTTTCTTTTCTTTTTGCATAAGTTTTGCCTACTTAGAAGAAGTTTGTACCAAGATTGTTAAAATAATCAAATTAGATGAAATGAAAATTTTCTTACAAAATTTGATTAAAAGCAGAAAAGAGTAGTTTGCTTTCTATATTTTATAATATTTATGTAAAATGGTATCACACAAAGAGTATTTCTGTCTTACGACTTTTAAATAAAAGCTTGTTTCAAAAAAAAAATGCTGCAGTTTTACTATAAAATATATTTTATAATTTACAAGAGAAAATATTATCTATAGTTAATTCAAATAACATAAAAAATGAAAATATTTAAGCATGGAGAAATGGAATACATTTGTATCTTCACAAAAAAGCAATTTTCACTAATCTTTCACCACTCTGCCTTAACTGGATAAATGTTTGAAAAAATTTTGAAACTTTTTACCTAATAAATTTGAGGGCTTATTAACTCAGAATAATTTTTATATGAAATAGTTTTTTTTCACGTACATACATATTTATCGAGTACATACATGTTTTTTTCGTGTGCATACTAAATAACAAGCATAAATATAAAATAGCCTTTTTAGAGAGGGGTTAAAAACTTCATTTTTATTAAAAATTCTTAATTTGCTGCGTAATTATAATACTTCATTAAAAACACTAACAACAAAGAAAACTAAAGACAGTGAATTCATTTTGACAAGGTCAAATCTAGAGAAATAGAAAAATAGATTAGGTGTGTATGAATAACTTTTTTAATAAAATGAAGATCAATAGAAATACGTTTGGAAATTGTTATTTTGCTATCATTAAGTCCTAAAACTATTTTTTTAAATAAATACTTTCTAAATTGTTTCTCATTACAACTAACTATTATGCAAAAATTATAATGCAAAATCTCCTAATATTGTGAATTACTATAATCAATTTGAGAATAGTTTGAGAGTTATTAGATTCTTTTTTCATTTTATACAGCAATTGTCAAAAAAATTCGGGGGGAACATTAACTAAACACCCAGTTATTTATATTTACTATAATTTAGATACGTAATTTGTATTTTCTTCGAGGAAATCAAGAATATAAATATTCTTTTGTATATATTCTATTAATTAGGTATAAAATTAGATAAATTTAAGCACTATTAATCACCCATCATTAACCTAGAAGCAATGCAATAGGGAGAGAAACACCCAACTTAAAGTTAAAAAGAGCCATTACAATCCACTTAATATATCCATTAATCTCAAAAATTTTTATACTTTCACATCGTACTTTCTAAGACTACATTAAATCAAATGCTTTTTGCATTAAAATCAACAGGCGGAACAAAAAAGACTAATCCAGTTCAAGCTAAATTCCACTATCTCGACCCTTGGATACTTTCTTCATCTAAACAATGGCGAAAGCTTCAGGAGGAATAAATAAGGATTAGGGTGTGTGTTTTCTCCTTTCTTTTTTCAGCGGTCATCAGAATCCATTTCAGACAGAGGAAGAAAGAAAAGTCAATAAATAAATATAAAAAAAAAGTTTTGGGTCGACCTCGTTTCTAGTGTCGGGATAACTCTGGGACAGGGGCAAGCGCAGGAAGGCGAGGCCTTGAGGTTTTATAGTCTTTTGTTGTTCTTCAACCAGGAAGGGAAGTGAAAAGGATCGGGTCGTGAACTTAGAGAATTTACGATGGGATAAATTTTTTTTAATATATGTGAGAAAATGATGTACTGTCTGTGTTACTATTGCTAGCATAATTGTGTGTACAATAACAAAGAGATTGAGTTTGGATGAGGATAACTCACGCTTTATCTCGATAACGATTCCACAACTCACACTGTTAATTGCGTAGAATAGTGCTGAAATATTTTCCTGAGGAGATTATGAGTCAATACATCAGGATATAAATGTAAATATTAATGCCTTGATGTTCTTCTGCCCGTAATTTTTAATTTTACAAAATCAATAAGAATCAAAGAATAATCCGAATATATGAAACATATTTACATGAAAGGCCATACAAATATTACCTTTGTGTTGTTAAATAAGTACGATTGCAGTTTCCTTTCTAGACCTTAATCCTGTATTTTTAGAAACACGAGTCTAAAATGTAAAAGGGAATGTTCACAAAAGAATATTTGAGTTTTTAGTGAATCCTCATACTTTTAAAATAACTTTAAAAAAATGGAAAAAAAAATTTTTAAGTCTAAAAATAATCTTAGCATATTGCCTTCTGTTCCATCTCCCCATAAAAATATTTAAAAATAAATCTACCTAGTATATAATTTTAAAAAAGTTGAAATTATTTATTTTTAATATTACAAATAAGATTTTGGACAACTTTTTTCAATTGAACGAAAAACGTTTCTACTCAACATTGCAAAACATCTCAACTCAAAAGGGTGTATTTAGTAATTCAAATCAAAAATTAAATTTTACTTACTTCACTTAAATAACTGTTCCATTAGAAATACTACTAGAAATTAAACGAAGTACATCAAATAAACTAAAAAGAGAAGATCTTGCATGATTAGTGAAAAAAAAACTCTTGTAAGTTTATTTCTTTAAGGATACCTCACAAAAATCACATTGCATTGCAAAAGGATGTTGCTTATTTGTATGTTCAGAAACGCATGTAAGATGAATGGTATAAGATATTTTTCATTTTATGCAACTCGTCATAGAATTTGAAGGGGGGAAAAATGAGTTTATTTCCTCTTTTCATCAAACTCCTTTTCCTATTCCCTCCCTATTTCTCTTTACATAGTTTTCATAATAATATTTGATATGTTTAAAAAAATATCACGCAATCAGCCTAACAATTATTTTAAAAACTTTGGGCTATGACTATTTATATATTTCCAAGCACAAAGGATTACAAGAAAATAAAAATATACCCGAAATAAACCGCTCGAAGAAGTTGCTTAGTAAAACATTTTCCCTTAAAGTATGTTAGTTTCCTTTAAGATTTTTGATAATGAAACAAATTGAATGCTTCCTTTCTCAATAAGTTCTACGATATCTCGACGAGTCCTATGATGCTGAGCAGATTATTTTTTCAGTTTTTTTGTCATGTGTCTAAAAGTTTCATATCAACAAAAAAGTCAATCAACCGGCTGTGATAATGCCCCCAGCAATGTTTCTCTCTCTCTCTCTTTTTATCTCATTAAATAAAATATCTGTACTGTAGAACTTAATATTATTTTTTAAAAACTGAAAATGCGTTTATATTGCTTTGCATCTATAAGTTTACGAACAGATCGCAGGTATTTAACTTTCTCTTGTAAAAATTCCTTCATTTTTGGCTTCAGTGAACAGAATATAGAAATAAATGAACGTAGGATATCGCGTGGTTTCTTTTCACAAAACTCATTTGCTCCCTATTTATTTTACTTTTACGAGAAATAAAGGAACTATGGATTTTATAAGTATTTTGCAGAAAAGATATGGAAAAGAAAAAAAAGTTTTTGTCATTAACTTTACAAAAATTCCACAAAAAATAACAAAAGTTTTCTGTCTTTAACTTTACAAGAATTCAAAACGTCGCCCATCCGGTATAGTGGTTAACGACGCTGGTTGTTGTGGCGTTGGGGCTGGGTTCGAGTCCCGGAAAAGACATGGATGTTTGTAAATGTATTGTGCCTTCGCGGCATGGGGGTACTTTAAATAGCCGTCGAGCCGCAAGTTCTCTCGTGAGGTTGGGGGAATGGGAAGAGAGGGGGGAGACCTCTGATCACCCCCAGGGTGTTCTCCCTCAAAATTGGGGTGAAACCGAGCTAAATCGTTCCGTCACCTATAGGGTGCTCAAAAGCTACGGCTAACGAGAGGCGTCACTTATCCCTTTACCATGATAAATTTCGTGGGCCTTGATCTGGCCTTTGCCGATCAGGTGGCATTAGTAACAACAACAGAATTCAAAGCCGCAGTTGTCGAGTTGTGAGATTGAAACCTAGTATCACTGAAGATCCATTGCGTACAGAAGCCGAAGCACTTTAAATCTGTCATGGCTCAAAGTCCCTATGTTGGCGTGGAGAGGAAGTGAGGAGATTAGGATGCCGACTTAGGTGTCGTCCTTGTCACTAAACTTTGATTAAAAATTTCGAGGACTGTCGCCCTTATTTCTGCTGTTGCTTTAGAGTAAGATATTGATAAACAATCACTCACTCACCCGTTGCTGAAGACAACGTGAACATTACTATATTCCAGAGAGTAATTGTAAGGATTTTAAAATAAAAATAACGTATTATAATTTATTAATTATAATTAATAATACAATAATATATATTTTAATATTTAAAGACAGTGAAGATTTACTGTTACTGATATACTAGAAATGAAATCAATAAAAATTTTCCAAATACTTGGAAATAGATTAATTGCCAACATACGTACATAAATATGCCAAATCTAGTATAATTATAAAATGTACAAATTTTTTTAGATTCTTATATAATGCATTTACAATTTTTAAATTATGATAGGAAATATCTCAAAATGTATTGAAAAGAGAGTAATTTATTTTGTTTACTTGATAAAAGTAGAATTATATTGCACTGTCTTTTTGTTTTGAGTTCATATGACGAAAACCTTCTCACTTAAAACATCCCTGAGAATTCCATCACCCGTACAAATATTACCTTGAATAATAATTATTTTGAACTTTCCAAAACAACAATTTTCTTTGAAAAATTACCATCCGGGCATCTTAAAACAGGTATTTTTTCTCTTATAACTCCAAAAATCATTCAAGTTTGTAGCAATACTAATCTTAGTAACGGAGCACAAAAAATCACCGCACAATCAGTTTACTGCCGCTTCAGAAAGCTCTGCGGCTCAGTTTCAAATCATTACAAACCCAGTGACCGAAACATCCATTAGCGGCGTTATTTTTTTTCCATCAACAATTTCAATTTCTCGCCAATAGTGAAAAAAAAATGGAACAAAAAAAAGACATTTTTGGTGCTATGAAACAAGACACAAGATCCGCTTGAGAAATTCTTCACTAATAGGGAGATAGCTAAGGGAAGTAAAAAAAAAATTAAAAAAATCATCGCAATTTACTGCTAGAAAAGCATCGTCCGGGTCAGTAGACGGACACACAACCATCGAAAGCTGCGTGAAGTAAAATCATAATTCTTTTCTAAAATGGCTATTATTTCGCGTTTAACGCGTCATTTGGTTGTGTTAAAGGGTTAATCGAGATATGATTGGCATGTGGGCGTTAAAGAAATATCTTTTTCACACTTCTATTCCTTTGATAGGGATGAACCGTAAGCTAAATGATGAGTTTGATGTTTCTCGATTTCTGGAGTATGTATTGTTATCAACATCCGTCGAAGATGCATATAGATAATTTCTTAAATCTTTTGTGCAATCTTTGAAATATCATTCGCAAACGATGATGGAAAAGAAAAACTGAGGAAATCATATAGAAAGACGAAAAGTTCTTAGTTAAAATTTACTTTGAAATCATTTTTGCGTGCTTGAAGAGATTCATAGACATACATCTAAATCATTAAGGACTTCAATATATAATTGAATATCATTTAGTTATACTATTAAAACTTATCTTTTGTGCTAGATCTCTTTAAGAGATATATCCTACATAAGATATTCCATTACATGCATTTATTTTCCATTCCAGTTTTTAAAAATGTTTTTTTTTATTTAGTTTACGTACATTATTAAAATTCTGAAGTTTAAGATAAACGTTTGAATAATTATTTTGCTAAATAAAAATACAACCACAACATTATTTCCCTTGTTTTGTACACATTCTGTCCTGTTTTTCTTAGATGTCTTTGAAATTTCTATTAGATTCTTTCGTCATTTTATTTTGAACCCCTTCAATTTTTCTTTTGCAGATACATGTTTGAAAATGTGTCAACGAAATGCTTACTAAAACTGAATAGTATACTTTGGGTTTGCATAATATATAATTCAGATATATTTTACTATAATTTTTCTTTCATTTTTTCTAATTTGTGTTTTTTAAACATAAATCTGATATTTGCAACGAAATTTTATTTTGAAATTTTAAAAAAATATTCAACAAACATTATATCATCTTAATTTATAAAAATGATGTATAATAAAAATTGTATAATGTTACCTCATTAACTCCTTAGCTGATTTGCCCGTACTCCATCCAAAAGATAGCCACAACCAGTTTGCCCGTACAATGTACAGCACTGATATTTTTTTTCTTTCTATCCTTAATTTGCTCATATTTTTAATTCTTATAGTAGGATTATTGGCGCTAATGTTTTTAAGAGATTTACTTTGTCCATGATACTGAAATACTTCTCATCTGGGACTTTTTTTGTGGTAAAGTCGGGAATTTTTTATTAAAGGCAAGAATTTAGATCCAGGAAAATATTCACTAAAGAACCGGTATTGGCAAAGTAATGTGCAATTTGTTAGTTGAGAAGCAAAGAAAAGGGAAATATAATAAAAAAAAGCTGATATTATCTGTCTCCCCATAGCCATGTAAGACTTAGTATTGCACCATGTTTCAAATTGTGTGCATATATATATATACGCACCAACACAAAATCCTCAACCGCTTGAAAAAGAGGTACGAACATGAAATATTTTTGTAAATATAAGAGAAACTCTTTTGAGAATATGAAACATTCTTCATAGCATGATGAGTGTACTTATAAAAAGCAAACATTTAGGGTTTTTTGTGTTCCACAATTATAAAATAAAAAATAGTGTGGAAACTTTAAAAATGAAAACTAAACTAAAATCATTCCATTTTCGTATTCTGTTAAATATTATGCTTAGCTATATGCAATAAAAAATGCTTCTTTTTTTTTAACATATTGGGAGAAAAAGAAAACGACCGCTTAAGGGATTAATGTCAGTGAATTAAAAAAAAATCTGGTTTGAAAAATTAAAACAGAGAAAAATAATTTTATAAACAACAAAAAAAAAACTAAGTATGAAATATTTTAAATAAGCATTTAAACTATTTCATTGAACTAAAACAAAATGTTTAAGCTATTTTACTTATACATTTGCAATATTTGAAATGCTTCAAATATTACGTGTAAGAAATAAAAGTCTAATCTAAGAGAGTTTATGAAATTGGTACACATACATACAATGCGATAGTTTGGTCTAATACAAAAGCAAAGCAATTAATGACAAGAAGTAAAAAGGTTGGATTTCTGTCTCAGTTTTAAATGAAACTGAAGTGATCGTTCATAGACTACTTTCTGAAGGTTATATAATTGCTCGAAAATAAATTCGTGTAATCAATAAAATAATTAAATTGAACATTATGAACGAAAGTATTTTATGTACGTTGTTCAGTTCAAGGAATATGCAAACGAGAAAAAATATTTGTAAAGAATAAACCTGTTCAGATAAGGAGATAAAGAGTAATTCAAAGTTTAAAGAATGTTAAAAATGTTGTTATATAAATTGTAATTAATTTTTAATGCAAGGGCTACGGGCGACGGACCTTGTACTTTTCAACCTTAGTCAAATGACGAGGACAACACCTGAGCTGGCATTCCACTCTCTAAACTGCTACATCACACACTTCTACATCACACATTTGTACTGATCCACAGGTCAGTACAAATTCAAAAGCACAAGATAAAGCAAGAAATGTCTTTAGATGAGGTTTATTATTTATATGATGCCTTGTATAACTATACTGATTTTTTTATTTCTTGCGAAGTTAAAAAACTTATTTTAATTGTCTGTTAAATATTCGTTCACTTAAAAACAAAATGCAGTTTTTTTTACCTTTCAAGAATTGTCATATAAATGTGCATGACATCGCAACAAAAATAAATGCGAATAGTTTATTTAAAAGAAATTATGTACGTTTGGAGAAAAAAATTAATCTATTTTAATATTATATGTTTTTATTTGAAAAAGATCTCATTAGGATTATTACTGCTATAACTTAATTTTTATGCGATATCAGATGTCTCACATTTTAATGAAAAGACTTACATAAACAGAAATTGTACTTTCGCAGACAAAAAGTACTGTTGATATTCAAAATTAAAATCATTCTTGTTTTTCTCTTAACAGAAAAAAAATCACGTATACAATCAACAATAACTTTCACTTTCCTCATAATTTCGCGATACGCGAATTCTGGACCATGGAATCTAGGATACTTCTTAAAATCAATAAGATCGCACGGATGAAACAATGGTTCCGACTGTTTTTCTGTTTCTTACACAAATAATACATTCATTGACAATCAGTAAATCAACCCTATAAGGTTATTACACTCAACATTAGAGAGAATTCTACATTCAAAACAACAATACGTATTAATTAAAGTCCATAAATGATAAAAATCTATGAAACATTAGATAATTTCAATACAATGAATCAAATACAAACGACGCGAAGAAAGACTTTTTTTATCAATTGTATTCTAATTTCGAAAGATTTGTGTTGTGTGTTTCTTAACCACAGTTCATTCTCTCACTTTCCATTACTTCCATATTTAGAAAAAGATATGAATTTTTACAGTTCTTTAAATTATTAGAGGGAATAGGTAGCTCATTATAATATCTCAAGGCGTTCGTAAATATCACAGCACTGTAATTTAAGAGTTTCTAAATGAGGTTAATTGTGGATAATATTTTGGGGTAATGACATTATTTCAAGAAGTCAATTCTTAAGGATTACCTTTAGAAGAGTAAGGCAGTGGTTCATCCTGATAGTTTTGAATATAACAGTAGAAAGGCTACGTCAGTCGCCCATCCGGTATAGTGGTTAGCGACGCTGACTGCTGTGCCTTTGGGACTGGGTTTGAGTCCCGGAGAAGACATGGATGTTTGTAAATATATAGTGCCTTCACGGCATGGGGGTACTCTAGATAGCCGTCGAGCTGCAAGTCCTCTCGTGAGGTTGGTGGTAGGGGAAGAGAGGTGGGAGGCCTCTGACCACCCCCAGGGTGTTCTCCCTCTAAATTGGGGTGAAATCGAGCTAAATCTTTCTGTCACCAGTATGGTGCTCAAAGCTACGGCCTAACGACAGGCGTCACTTAACCCTTTGCCATGATGAATTCCATGGGCCTTGATCTGGCCTTTGCCGATCAGGTGGCATTAATAACAACATAACAACAAGGCTACGTCAAACTCAAATTCTAAAAGAAGCTAAATTAACATGATTTTAAATTTATATAGGAAAAAAAAAGAGAGAAAACACATAATTTTAGATACATTAATTTATTTTGAATGGAGCAGCTTAAAAACCAATGATATGAGATACTAATGAGACAAAATTAAATGTATTAAAATTGTTCATCAAGGTAATGAGTGGTTGAAAACAGATAAATTCAAGAAATTGAAGAAAAAAAATTTGCTCTAATTAATCTATGAAATTTTTACTTAAAAGTTTTTTTAATTCGATTCTTTATTTATCAAGCTGCAAAAAATGAATATTATGAGATTCATTCTTCTTGTGGATTTATGAAAAATAATGTTCCAAATTATGCTTAAATATATGAAATTGAAACATTGATTTGTATGTTATTAGTACTTCTATATGCATTATTTTAAATGTATGACAAACTCGACACTCGAGCAAGACAGACTAAATAATTCTTTTTCATTTTAAAACTCTCGACATGAATGACATAACAAAAGCAGACTTCGAATTGATCGAATTGGCAGAATAATCAGCAAAGGTTTTAAAATAAATGCGATTTGAAATTAAATAAATTTAGGATTAACAGTTAATCCTAAATCCAGATTCAACGTTGACAATTTGAATCCATTTCAGCTACTAAGAGAGCAAATGCAAATTAATCTAATCTGCTTATCATGAAATCTCTCTCCCGATTGCATCTAAGGACTACATTATAAATGATAAAATTAGAAAATTCAGTTCTTAGCACGTTCGTGTAAATAATATCGGAAAGCAAAAAGGGGGTTCTGGAAGTAGTAACGATAGAACGAAACAAAATCATAATAAAGCAAGCAATCAAACTAAGAGATAATCTCACAGACACATCTGACAAATTAGTAAAATCGTTTCTTAAAAGGGTTTGATCATAGTTGAAATAGCTCCTTATTCCAACATGTTTGATCAAGTAAGTTTTTATTTTTTTATTTTGTTTTATTGAAATTTAAATTATTTCAAATTTTAATAAGTGCAACGTAAGTTTTTAAGGACTTAAATTGTTTTATTCGATTCGGTAACATTAATTAAACTTAACAAGAAATAACTTGGAAAAAAATAGGTATATTGATAAATATTAAATCGATGTGATATTGATTGATATTGAATCAAATTTTTAGAGGAATCAAAATATTTGTAATTGACTTTATAAGAATCAGAAGTCCGAGTTTTATTCAAAATTAAAAAAGAAAAAATTGCTAAAATTTTATATTAAGTGGAGAATTTTTCAAACATTTAAAATTGTGTAAGTTTTATACAATTTGGTTGGTTAATAGAAAAGTTATATTTGTTTAAAATCAGAGTTGTCTTGACGTTGTTTTTCGAGTTTTTAAAATCAAATAAGGACAAATGATAATTGTTTTAAAATAAGTCTTAAATTTAAAATTCTGACTATGGGAAAAAAAATTCAAAAGTTTAAAACATTCCATTCAATAATTATCATAAGATTCTTCAGCTTGTAAGAGTTATCAAAATAGTTTTAAATACATTTGTTTATAAAAAAAAACTCGATTTAAATAAAAAAATTCAATTACTATAATTTACTTGTAAATGATAATGAGAGGAAAAAAGATATACATACTATATTTTTCAATGTGATAAAATAAATACATAAAAGAACTGTGTAAGTTAATTCATTATCCAAGCAGCAATGTTTTAGCAAATTATTTAAGAAACACCCCTTTCCAGTAATGAAATACCAATCCTACCGGTTGGAAAGTTATAATCTACAGTTATAGAAGTTCATGGTTAAATTTAAGGTCAAGGCAAAATTTTTATATTATATTTTTTTTTTGGAGGGGAGGGGGTGCTGCATGTAACATACTATATTTTATCCATAAGAAAATTGTGGAATTAATCAATAAATAAAATGTCAGGGAGGAATTTTTTTAACATTTGAAGTGGGTGAAATTTAATATAAAGGTAGACATCATAATAAAAAAATGTAATGATTTATTAAGCTTTCACTGGATGGTTTTCCTGTAAATGAGAAAATAAATACAAGATTTAATTCCTAATGGCATACTTATAAAAAGGTGCATGTAGTATATTTTAATATATTTGCTTAAAATTTCTGCTGTTTATATTAGGTAAATTATTGTATTTCTATTCCGGACATATGTACATTTCCCAGGAATTAATAAGCTTCAATTATTTGTTATGATTTGTTAGTAAATTTCTTTTGTATTTTCCTAACGAAGTAAAATTAACGTGCTCATATAAAACAGAAAAATATTCAAAAATTAATAAAACACCTATAACCATATCATTTTGAAATGACTAAAATATTACTTTAATAATAATTTTTTCTGCTAATTAATTAAAGATTAATAAATTTTTCTAGCTGAGAATATTTTATATTTTGTTACATTACAGAAAAAAAAACTAAGACTTTCATTTACACATGTCTATTTATTAATTTAGATGGGACGTAAATAAAGAAATTTTTATTTGATATTCTTTTAAATGTATTACACTTACATGAGCTATTATATCGCAACTTATTCTATAAAAAAAATTTGTACACTTAAATTAAAAGGCAGCACTTGACAGAATCGATAGTTCTAGAATTTCTATTGGATTATCTTTTTAACCAATCATTCTCTTCGTCTTTTTTATTTATCTTCATTTTAGAAAATCAAACAATTTTTATACATAGATGGAGAGCAATCTAATAATCTAAAATATTTTCAATTAGTTACAAACCAATTATTATATTGATCATGAAATAATATAGATTCTCAATTTTGAATTAAAGCTGTCCAATTCCATTCATCTCGCACTCAAAATATTGATGCTGAACTGTTATGTTCAAAATATCAAACAAATTCAAACATAGAAATGAAATAAAAATTTACTTTTTTTAATTAGACCTCCCCCACTCAACAATTTGAAACTATGTTCCCCACTTCAAGTCATTTTTTTCACTTTTTTACACTCAAAGACTCAAAACAAATGTACACAGAATCTTACGATTGAACGTAAAAGAAAAAAAAAGAGAGAGAGAAACAATTTTATGCCTCAAGAACAATTTCAAATAATACAGGTAAGACTTTCAAAGGTGAAAAAAAAAGAGTTAACAAATATAAAAGTTTATACTTTTAATATTTTCTAAAATATTTTAATATAAATTATCACATGTTTCTCGAACAAGAATGATTTTCAGAATGTATTATAAAAGTTTATGTTTGAAAAATTTTCGTAACATCTCTTCCTACCTTACACTAAAGAAAAGTTATCAACCGGTTTACATTCAGGTAGGCTTGCGTCGCTGTGGGTCATCCGCTACTTCCACCTCAAGAATCCAGGAAGTAACCACACACATCTCACAAGAAAATGAATTACATTTTGTAAAAAAAAACCTTAATTCAACTTACCTGGACTGACAAAACAGGAACAATATTTCCTATCGATGTATCTGAATCACATCTCACAAAAGTTAGTGGTAATAGTATCCAAAGTTATATCCGAATCAACGTGCACATTGTGACACTACGAATAGATGAACGTACGAAGTGCAAAGCAGCATAATGTGGACTGGAAGGGAAACCTGTTGCAGGTGAAGCTTCCGAAACTAGTTGATTCCCGCGCTAGGCAGGTGTGGGGAAAAGTAAACAAAGAAAAAAAAATCCCTCTATGAAAATCCCTAAACACGAATACGGTGTTCGCTTTGTGTTCTTAAAAATAAGGATAAAGAATATTGTGCAATGGGATTGATGAGAAAATATGCAAATTCCGGTAATTATTTCTATCGAAATGTCTGTTAAGAATTTATGCGAAGGAAGGCGAGAAGTTTGTACAAGTTAAAAAAAGGAAAAGGAAGGTTTGGTTTAGTTTTAGCTCGGTGATTTCTGATCGGATTAGTGTAAATATAGTTTATTCTTGTAAACAAGATTAATGCAGTTCATCAGACTTTCGACTACTTGATCAAAAAAGAATTTATAGTTTTATGATCTTGTGCAGCTGAAAGTCTTATTTTAGTTTTCATTTGAAAAAAGAAGAAATTTTGTTCTTAGAATGTTGAATGAATTTTACATTAAGAGTTTCAGCTAAATTCTGTATATAAAGATTGAAATAATCATCATCATTGAGTATGATTATTTTTTTAGTTAATTATTTTCATAAATTTCACATATTATTAGTTAGAATTGATTTTTTTAAATAATATAAAATGATGTTTTCTCATTTAGACATAATTTTTCGTATGCATTAAATAATAATATAACTTAATAGATCTATTTAATTGCACTAATAAAATATTTAAACAATTTAAAATGTGGTTTTATGTCATTTGTAAAAAGAACGCCAGTTAAAATTTGATTATGGGTTACTGAAATTTAATTTAGGTTATTTTATGGTGTTAAGCGGACTCGGTAAAATTTACTTGACAAAAAATCAGTAAAATAATAAGTAAACTTGTTTTAGCCTAAATTATTCTTTATAAATCTTCTACTATTTCACAAAATTTGAGAGTTTAAAAATTCCAGAGGCATGATGTCTTTTATATTAGTTTTTATTCACATTCCTATTGCAAACCAAAATTTAAAAAACTGATTTATTTCAGAAAAACATCACTAGATTGTCTTTATTTTAAATACATGGGCTTTTTTTTTTGTTCTATTGTACCAACTGCTTTGATAAGTTCTCTGACTATTGCTATTAATATATATAACAAAAGTTTGTATGCATTTTTAAGTCAAAGCAATATTTATTTTTTAAAAAAATTGTTGAATTTAGAATTTTTGCAAATTTTAAGGAATTTTCAATAAGTTTTTTCAACAAAAGGTTTTTACAAATTTCAGTCACATATTAACACAAACCCATACCTACTTTTGTTGTACATAGTTTGACGTACTTGTAATTGTAATTTCATGTGTATAAGTCAATTATCGAAAAGTAGAAGCATTTTAAAATAACTTCATGAATTTTTAAATTTTTCTTTAAAAAATTAAACAGTCAGTTTTTTGTTGTATTTTGAGCACAAAAACTGTGTTTTACATTTTATATACACACATGAAGCACGCAAAAAATTAGGGAAAAGAATTAAATCAAATATTTCTTTTTACAAATAGTACCATGTCCCCTATCAAATGCTAAAAAAGATGACAAAAAAAATTTTTTTTTGAAAAATAATTATGTTTTAAGAATAGTAGTAACATTAACAATACATATAGATGCCAAAAATTACGCACTACTTTTGTTGACAAGCAAAAACTATTTAATACCACCTTCCATTATCATGAAATCCTACCAGCTCACCTCTTCACCTCTTAGAAAATAAAAAAAATTCGCCTCCTACTTTAAACTAAATTTGAATTTCTCTCTTTCACTTTCTTTAGTTCAATTAACTTATGCAATTAATTTAGATATATTCTAGTTACTCCAACTCTTCTATGATACATATCTCCTGATTTTTACTATCGTATTCATTTGCAAAGCAGGTCTTTTTATGGCACATATTTACAGAAATGTATTATTTAAAACTATAATAGTTACAATAAAAGCTCTTAAAATTTTACACGTTATGCCATACATGTTTTTTTTTTAAATTTATTAAGATACTATATTTTTTAAATCGTATGGAAACAGTTTTAAAAAATAAATTTATTTTTTCTATCTCATTTATATCTCCCCTTTCAAATTTAATAGGTTTTTTTCTATGGTAATGGTAGTCGTATGTCACAGAGATTTTCGGTTTATTTTCTAATTGAGTAATTGATGAAACTTCTAATTTTTTTCCAGTTAAATACTTTATCATTAACATCATTCTTTAAATATAAATACACGTTTGTTCATTGATTATAAATATTTTTATTAATAAAAAACTAGAGAGAAAGGCACCAACATACTCTTTTTGTTTAAATAGAGTACTTTATTATAATGAAAACTTTTATAAAAATGTTTATAAAAAGTACGTAAGGGTTAGCAAAAATGTTATATGGGACTCAATGTGGTTTTACAATGAGTTTTACTATCAAATTTATGATAAATATTGTTGTTGTAATTTGGAGATTTTTTAATTGATTTTTTTATTTGAAATGCTTTATTGATTTATAATTAATTTTCTACCTTAAAAGGGGTAAGAGATAAGGCATTACTACTGAATTCTTTTTTATACGATATGCATTAAATCATACTTGAATTACATGTATACCACAATTTCGATACATATAAAACATTCGATTCAATTCAAAGTAATAAGAATCACTCAGGGATATAAATTTCACACCATTACATTTTAACATGACTCTTATGTAGCAGACAGAACAAAAAGGAAATTCAACCTCAGGAATCTTTAACAATACATTCATTGATTTCAGAAAAGTCATTATTTAAGTTGACAGAAAACCGTTAACTAAATGAGGAAATAATAAGGACTTTCCGAAACCTCAAGATTTGCATTCGTCCTTGAAAATGCATGGTACATATAACACATTTCTCCCTCCCCCTCCCCTTAGAAATTCTTACAAAGTAAAAAGTCTCACCTTGCTCAGAAATTCTTAAACGTAAAGAGCACGAGTAAAAATAAATTTAGAATCTATTTGTACGAGAAAAAATGTATAAATTTGTTCTTGAATGCATAATTTCTGATGGATGTCCAACGCTACATGATTTCTATCGTATCTTATGTGAAAAGTCCAAAACAAGTAAAGACTCATTACCTTATAACTATTAAAGATAGAGATAGTTTTATAAGAAATAAATCTTTTTTATGTCAATGAGATTTCTTATTAAAAAAATAGTTTGATTCAAAAATAAGTATACAGACATTTTAAGAGCATCCTATTTTTAATGTTTTTTGCAAAGGAATTTGAAACTTAATTGTTAGTGACAAAAAAAAATAAGAATAAAAATTAAACGTGAAAAAGAGGAAAATAAAAATGGCAAACACTAAAATGGGATTAAAACAAGAGACAAAGGTGAGAAGTAACAAATATCCCGAATTAGAATTTGTAAAAATGGGCCAATATTATTTTTAGAAATTTTATTGCATTTATTTCACAAAGACTATTACATTTAAAGTACATTTATTATTTTAGACATAATTTTCACATATGTGGGATAATACCATAAAGGGACACGAAATATATTCTTAAAAAATATGATTATAGGTGTAAAAAATGTTTTTAAGCACAAATAAAATCGTTATTTTAAAGTTAATGAGGTTAGTATTTAGTACATTATCTTCTTAAGAACAAGCTACATTATCTAAATTGTCCTCTAAAGAAGGATATTGGTAATGGATGATTGCGTGAAATTAATCTTAAAGGCAAAATCTCTAGCGAAAATACATTTAAAGTTTATAAGTTGCAATTAAGAACGAGATAATTTAACAATACCTTTTTATTAGAATTATTCGCTAAATTCATATGAAGTAACTGGTCTCCAAATTATAACTTGTAATAGTTAAAAATAATTTCCATCATTTAAGTTCAGTTCAAATTTTTCAATGAATTCTGATATATGAAAAATATTTCACAAATAGGAATAATACGCAAACAGGCAAAAAAAGAAAAGAGAAACGGATCTGATTCAGCCGATAAATTTCAAACTAAAGGTATTCAAAATTAACATTTCAAAAAACACAGAATAATTATTCAAATTTAATCTGTAATCAAAATTCAAAGCCTAATCAGCGCGCCTTTTCTGAGAAAGTCAAATGAATAATGAACGATATACTGATAAAGAAGGAAAAAATGAATTTCTCGTACCTGTGTCTTCATGATACCGGAACCGAAAATAACCTTGTGAAAAAAAAACCTCTCCTGTAATATTATAACTAAGAAAGTCGTAACAGTTATAATGTGTTTAATTAAAATATGGTAAGTGGAATGGCTCTTGAACCGTTACAACGAGGAAAAAGTATTCTTTCCATTTCTCACAAGTAATACTTTAAGACCAAACGACTTTTCCTCTTGTTTTTAAAAATGATTGATAAAGCTGTTATTCGTGTTATTACAGAATTCGAATTAAATGCGCATCTAAATTTATAATTTCGAATAATTGAATTAACAATGCAAAGGAAAAATGATTCTGTGCTGATAATAATTTTAAAATACTTCAAAATATTTTAACGAAATTCAAATCGTAGTTGTATTAAGATTCTTTACATTATTTTTTTAGTAAATAATTTTTTGTGTTAACTTAAAAATATCATTTGTTTATGAAATATTTTACTGCATTTTTTGAAATTATTGATTGGCATTTTTATTTTTAATAACCGTATTAAAGTTCGGTAATACTTAAAAGTCGTTTATGCTAAAGTTAGGTTCAAAACCCTTACATTTCATTCAAGGTATTTTTATTCTACTTTTAATCTTTTTCTTATCATATTTAGACAATAAAATAAATATCAGCGAATTAGTTAGACATGATATATAATTTTAATTAAAGGATTTGGTTATTGATCTCTAGTTATAAATATGATTTTATAGTTACTTTGACTTATGTAAATAAATATTAAGTAATTATTTTAGACCGTATTTACAAAGTTTGTAAATTTCTATATAAAATTCCAATTTTTACCATCTCATTTAATTAAGAAATCAACTAACCAAAAATATAATTCTTTTTTAAAAAAATTAAGGAGCATTTATATACTTGAAAGACAATCTTAAAAATAAAAAAGATTTACTTTCACTTTATTCATCATTCGTTTGACTTTTAAAGCAACAGATATTTGTAGTATTCTGAACAAATATTTGTAATATTCTTATATTTTGATCAAAATCCTAGGTAATTTGGTCAAATACAAAAAATCAATAAAATGTTGGAAATACGAAAATTGATACATATAAAAAATCCTTCTCTATTGTTTAAGTTTAAATTACTCCAAATCACAAGATTTACCTTATCTAATTTCCTTTTGTTGACTAAGTAAATTCACCAAAAATTAAATGTAAAAAATTTTAGTACTGTCTTATCTGCAAATAAATTACTCATGTTAAACAGTCGTGTATTCTTTCTGGTCCGTATATTTGCATATCACTTTTATTGTTGCCCTGGTTTTTAAAAGTTTTTCTTCGAATATTTGTTTTATGTCAAAGTACATAACTTTCAGTTTTTTGTAACATGTCAAGGATATCACAATTTATATTATTCCAAATTCGTTGTATTAGTATCATTTTAATAGCGCAAAAGAGATTATTTTGATACGATGTAATCTGTAAAAGTCCAATTAGAAAATTATCCCTTATATTTTTATAGAAGATTTACGTACATTAAATTTCTAAGCATATCGTAAAAAAAAATTATTATTCATACAAAAAAAAAAACGAAACTGTGGTTGCTAGCCTTTTTTTCTTCTTCTTTACATGGTTTACAAACAATAGTATGAATGTGATGAGTTTTCTGTTTTTGATATTTCCACGGGGAATTTCAAAATAATCATTCTTCGTTTATTTATTAATAGCTAAGTGTTTTTTTCCTCATAATAAGACAATCTAAGTCTCAATCTCTTTAACATTTTGGACTACACTTAATCTTCATTCATATTAAACTGTAAAGTAAAATTCGATTGAATTAAAATTCTATTTCTTTAACTTTTAATGAAATAAGAGTACTGCATTTACTCTAATCTAAGCCGTACTTTTTTTCCAGTGCTAATGCTACTGAAAATCGGATGCGGCTTAGAATCGAAGGAAAAAATTCGTTGGATGGAGCAATTAGAGCAATTACAGGTACACGCATGTATTTGAAGGCTTATAAAACTAATAAAATTACTAATTATTCACTTATTAGTTCTCATTTTAAAGATATGTTAATTTCGTAAAATTGGACATTGATTAACCATTTTAAACTATTTTTCATTTTTCACTAGAACTTGTTAAGACTTTCGGGTGCAGCTTAGATTCAAATAAGTACGGTAAGTTAAAGTCAGTCTTACTAACAAGGGGAGGGCATGACAAAAGGAAATTCATTTGGGGTCGAGACTTGGTGTAATAGTAGTACTCCTTTAGAGTGTTCAACCTTCAATGTAATTCCACCGAATGGCCAGTCAATTCGGAGAAAATAGCCTTCGAAATTCATGCTTAGCTTTTGTGCAATTAAGTTTTAATGTCCTCCAAGGACAAAATGACAGTTATTAGGATGCCTGCTTTCTATGCTGGATAGGGTTCGAATCCCTCAATGAAATTTTTTTTTCAATACACTTAATTATTTTTTTAAAATTAAATAAACTTATTTATGAAAGGTTTATTAAATATTAAATAATATTTTATGTAATTATTTTGTGTTTTATAAAGTATAAAAAAATAATAAATTTATTATTTAAATGATTTATTATTATAATTATTTAAAATTAATTAATTAATTATTATTAATAAAAATTATTATTAATTTATTATTAAAACTAATATTAATTTATTATTAAAACTAATTTTATTAATTTATTATAACTAATATTAATTTATTATTAAAACTAATTTTATTAATTTATTATTAAAACTAATTTTATTAATTTATTATTAAAACTAATTTTATTAATTTATTATTAAAATTATTATTAATTTACGATTAAAGTTATTATTAATTTATTATTAAAATTATTATAAAAATTATTATTAATTTACGATAAAAGTTATTATTAATTTATTATTAAAATTACTACAAAAATTATTATTAATTTATTATTAAAAGTTATTAATAATTATTAAAATTATTTAAATAAATTTATTACAATTAGTTGAATAAATTTATTAAAATTAAATAAATTTACTTAAGAAGGACTTATTAAATATTTTATATAATTATAAAATAATTAAACTAATAATATATAAAAAAGACATGTGTTATTTTTATTATATTAATTATACAATAATTAATTTAATAATAATAATATATTTTGTAAATTATTTTATATTATTATATATAATATTTTATTTATAGTATATTGTATTTCACATTATAAAACTATTTTTTTTTCTAATTTTTATGTAAAATAACATTTAATATTTATTATATATTTTAGTATAAATATTATTTATTAATATAGAAACATATTTATAAAATTTAATATAAATATTTATATAATAAAAGTAATTTTTACTTTATAAAATACAAAGTAATTACATAAAATATAATTTAATATTTAATAAACCTTTCATAAATAAGTTTATTTAATTTTAAAAAATAATTAAGTGAATAGAAAAAAAAAGTCCATAGCGTGATTCGAATCCTGTCCAGCATAGAAAGCAGGCGTTCCATCAACTGCACCATTTCGTCCTTGGAGCACATTAAAACTTAATTTTACAATAGCATGAATTTCGAAGGCTATTTTCTCCGAATTGACTGGCCATTCGGCGGAATTGCATTGAGGGGTGAACACCCTCTAAAGGAGTACTACTATTACACCAAGTCTCAACCCCAAATGAATTTCCTTTGTCATGACCTCCCCTTGTAAGACTTGATATTATAATTTTGTATCCAGATATCTGTATTAGTGTTAATGGCTGCTAATGTTGCTTTTTTTGCTTATGTAATTAAAGAACAAATTTCTATAGCAATGTCGATCTGGAGGTCACCCGTATTGTTCTTTAAAAAAGTTTTAATGATAATATCTCAAAATATTTTCATATTTATTATTTTACTTCATAATTTATAAAAACCCGTTTTAGTTTAGATTTTATTTTTTAAAAATTTAGAACTATTTTTGTGATTATGTGTTACTCGTAATAACAATTTTTAATGAAAACTTAATACTGTAACAGGAGGCAAAAAAAGAAAACAAAATAATATATCTAGTTTCATTACAAATTAAAGAAAATATTAAATGAAAGATATACATAATTCATATATGCTAATGAATTTTCAAAAAGTAAATTTCGGCATGAAGGTTATATGAATCCATAAACGGTATAAATCGTTCAGTAACACTTCCGAACACATCCTTGAATTTTTATTTTGTTATATGACAGATGATATATCTCACATTCCTACTCCTTTTCCGGTATCACAGTTCTTGCTTGCAGGATAGGCTATTTAATTTCATTTACATAACTATTTCATTAATATTGGAACAAGTTCTATGTGAATGGTTATTATATTTTGTTTCCATGCTTCAATGACGAATTAAATGTAAAACTTTTTCTTAAATTAAGAGTAAAAGTGATGCTGAGTATATTTAAATTTCAAGAAAGATAATTAAATAGTACGTCTTTGTTACCTGAGGACAGATCGTTAATGTATAAACGTGATTAAATGTCTGAAAAAGGTATAACATTGGAAATTAAATTGATAATCATATGGTTTTAATTTTATGAGATTTGTTTTTATGTTTGTTGTGCTTCACTTAGTACCATTATATTTCTTTATACAACATCTTCCAACAGATTTACATGTACTTCCTAAATTGTTTATATTAATAAGCTGAGATTTATAAGAAACAATGTAAAGTACATTAAAGCAATTTGTTGTTGATGTTTAATGTGAACGTATCAAGAATAGTTATTGTTGATGCTCGATGATGATAAGTATAAAATAGTCCTCGCCATTTAACTATGGTTCAAAATTACGAGTCCGTAGCCAAAACCCCTCGCGTTATCTTAAGGCCGTATCACACACATACGTATTTGGAGCAATTTTTCTTTCAAGTATCCCTTTTGAGCAATCTCTACCCTTTTGCTATAGCTAAGGCTTCTAACAACTTTTTACTAGTGAGCTGAAAGAATCGCTCGTAGTTGAGATTACTCGAAATTCCAGCCAATGGGGTTCTTCGCTTCCCTACGTCATAAACAATAAAACAGTAAAGATGGCAAACTCGGCTTCGTTCAAACGCTTCAGAATGGCGTATAATGTTGAGCGGAATAAAAGAAATAACACTGGATGTGCGTTTTCTGAAGCAGAAAAATGTTCATTGTGAAGATAGGGTGCGGCTGACATTAGAGTATATCGTTTTGCTTATAGCAACCCTTCACCCTCACAGCTTCTCGAAAAATTTCTCTAAATGGTTGTTTGAACGAGACTTGAGTTGTGTGAACGAAACATGCGTGTGTGATAAAGCCTTTAGTGACCAATGTTAATAAATGCTTACTCATTTCCAAAAGGGACATATTATTTATCTTATGTATAAGAGTAATCTATCCCTCGTCAATTGTGTTTTAGAGCCTTCTTTCAAGTTCCCAGTTTGTTTGGTCTTTGAACTATAATTACATGACGAGATTGACACCTGAGCTGTCACTACCTTCTCCCCATTCACGTAATGCCAACACAAAGACTTTGAACCTGTACAAATTCAACATAGCTGGTTCAGGTGTCGTTTTCATCACTGGACGTGATTCAAAAATATGAAGTCCGTCTCTTTTAGCCCTCGTGTTACTTTAGAATGTGACATAAGTAAAAATCAAACTAAATCAAATCAAATTTCTCAAAAAAAAAAAAAAATTATTTCTATACAATCAGGCTTTATTTATGTCATCTGCAAGCATCTGTATTTATGATTAGCTATTTTCACTATGAAGAGTAAAACATAAATAAATAAATAAAATAAAATATAAAATTAGTCAAAATATCAGATCTTTGAATATTAACGCAGCACTCAGAAGTCACTCTAAAACTATTGTCAACACACACACACAAATCTCTATCAAACTATCACATCAGTTCCTTAAGAACTAGAAAATCATTTTAATTATTTCCATGGAACCGAATATCGAAGCATTAGAGAACAAAACCGTGCCAAAAGTCCCTTTTTCAAATTATCTTCTTGACTTTTACTTTCATAATAAAAATGCATCAATTAATGAAGCATAAATTATTTAAACGCTTAAATTGCATATTCTAGGGTAATTTTATTCTATGAAAGTTCATCTGAAACCATTAGTGTGTCTTATGTGTTCTCTAATGTGACTCAGAGAAGCCAAAACTATGTATACGCTTTTTATGAACCTAATATTAAACACATGTCATATTCATTTCTATCTTCCGTACTTCTGCTCTCTCTAGGTTAAACTCAATTGTGGGTGACATTCGTTTCGGTGCATGAATCCTTTTTAAAAGCGTTATTCATCAATGTGAACATAATTTTCTATTTGAGTAAATCCTTGACTCGGTTATTGTGTGTGGAGAGAATACAGACAAAGGTAAAATATAACTATATAATTTTAACCACTCTTTTAAGCATCTTACGAACGAAAGTTTGAAAATGATTTTATTAAATGCTATGGTAATATGAATAACACATAATTTAAGCTTCTCTCTCAGTTAAATTAATTCATATTCAGTTAAACTAACCATTAATTTAACATGTCATAGCAAATAGTATATTGCCTAAACGTTTTAATTATAAAAGTTTAGTTAAAAAATTAAAAGTGATGAGTATTATGAAACCCATTGAAGTAATTAATATTGTCGAAGTAGAACTTTTTGTCTTATTGCTAAATATCTAAAGTTAAGATTTGATTAAATATTTGCTAAAAGCAGATTTAAACCCTTCTAGGTTCATTTTATTTCTAGATTATAGATGAAAAAATGTCAACTTTTTATGCTTATTTTCAAACACACATATCTTTTTAAACATAATAGCACCATTCGCATACAAAATTTCTTAAAAATTAATATAATTTTGTGGGAGAAAAAATTCATTGAGCTGGCAGACTACTTTGTTAGATTTTATGAAACCTTCTACACGGTTTGCGATTTTGTATTTGCGTTATCAAAGATTTTACTAAACTTTTTTTTTCTAAATTATTATTTTTTTTTTCGTCTCCAACCCCATCGAAAAATAATTACATGTATTTATATGCTAAAGTATACCCCGACTTACGCGGTTGACACTCAATCCCATCTCTCGCGTAAGTTCAAAGTATTAATATACTTCATATAGTCTCTCAAAAAAAAATTCGGACTTTAACTATGCCTTTAAATAAAATATAGATAAAATTCGAGAGGATTTCTTTTTTTATCATCCAATATTTTAAAGAAATTCCCCAATGTTAATCTCTCCTTTCCTTTTTACTGAAAGAATGAACTATCAGTAAAACCCTAATTCTATATTTTCCTAGAAAAGAATAATACTGCATATGCGAACTTATTGCTTTCTAATTATGCCTAACTGCATATACTTCGTCAAACTATATAAGAAAATAAAAGAATATATGCATGCATGAATTTGTAGGTTAAGTTATGTTCCTTGTAGAGATTACCTGTGAGTAATGATCCGATTTTTTTCCCAATTCTTTGAGTAGTCAGTTTATAAAAACTATTCTATCTATCCAAATTTAGAATTTAAAACTAATTAAAGAGTAATTTTTAATATTATATGTTATGACACTAATATTACTTCTTCTATTGACACAACAGCTCCCGGGTGGACCAAGGCCTTCCCAAGAATCCTCCTCCATTCCGAGCAAGCAAAAATTCTCCAATGCTTTACTCTTAAAACTTTAAAATTACCTTCCACACAATCAGCCCTTCTCAGTTTGGGCCTACCCGTAGTTGTAGTTCCAATAGGTTTGCAGTTGATAATTCTGAACTTCAAGGATGAGGGGTTCATCCAGCAGATGTGGCCCGCAAACCTCAAAAGACCAATCTTTTTGGATTTAATGACATCTGCTTCCTTAAATAGCTTTATAATTCAAGATTATTTCCACAATCCATTCTCATTCAATGCATCAAAGATATATCTAAAAACTTATCTCTTAGCTGTTCAGTCTGTGATTTAGTCAAAGTCCAAATTTCAGATTCATAGGGTCTGATGATTGTTTTATAAAGAGTAATTTTTGTATATCTTTTAATTAATTTTGACTTTAAGAAAGCTCTTAGACCATGAAGACAGCGATTAGCAGCAATTATACATCTTTAGATTTCAGCGCCAGCGTAGTTCAGATTGTTAATGTTTGTGTCCAAATAGGTAAAATTATCAAATGCTTCTAACTTATAATTTCATTCTGCAGATAATTAAAACCTACTGGAATTTTTGGAATGGGAATCAAAATTTGAAAGGAAATTTGATACAGAAATATTTTTTAAATATTTGAAGGTTTAAGCTCATAAACCTTCCAAAGAACTGGGGTTTCTTTCTACAGGATTATAAGTTAAGTCTTGTGTACTTTAAATTTTTTACGACAAAAAAGCAGCCTCGAAATAATGGTTAGTGAAACGTAATCACCATCCGACTATAGTTCAGAATTTAAAGATCCTTCTCGAAGTATTCATTTTGTAATCCTGGTTTGACAATAATGAAATCAAATCTTTATAAAATTTCGAAATATGAAAGAAAAATGTTTAAGAAAAAATATCGCCGTATTTCACTGACATCTTCTAAAATTTCATTGCTACAGTTCAAAGAGCCATGTTTTTCAAACTTCCGTGACTGATTATAATTTTTTATGTGCGAAATTTACAGTAAAAAGATTTATTTAAGTTAAATCCCAAATAGAGACATTAAACTACTTCAGTTTTTATTTTGCCCCATTGATGTTCTACATTCCATAAATACATTGACTGGACCAAAAAGACATGATGTGTGATGCAATGATTCTTGAACATAAAATTACCTCAATACACTTTTATAATAATCTGATAATTAATCTTTGTGATTTTTTTTTTCCTAATACATCAATTACTTTGCTGTCCCATAAGGAACATTTTCCCTTTTTTTTCTCAAACTGACCTTTTTGCTTTTCCCTATCATGAATAAAAGAGATAAAAACCTGCAGGCGAAGAATGCAGAGTGTCTGCCAAGTAATCTCTGCAGATATTAACCAGACTTATTATCATTCTTAACTCATTACGTGGTTGACCGGACATCGAATCTAACAAAGAACTTTCTTCTACTTAGATACCTCGATGTTTATTTGTATTCAAGACATTACTCTCTTTCTAATCATTTTTCCCGCTTCCCTTGTATTGTTTGATCTGATGCTATTGTAAACTGCCGTTTCGCTACTTTCTCTCTGGTTTTTTTTTACTGGCGGTAGAGTAGCTTCCATTTCGGCGAGAATCTTCTAAAAACCTATAAATCTAAATCCATATGATTGTGTTCGTCTTTTATTTCCTGTATGTATTAATATAGTTTGATTTCCTTTGATCTATTTTTGCCATTTTTGTTCTATTTTGGAGTAAACAAGTCTAAAATTGCTTTTATTTCGTTTTTTAGAACATACGATATGACAGCGGAAAAAGATGAAAGTATTTGATATTTAGTGATGACGAAATTAAAAGTGATAAGAAAAAAACATCAGAAAGCTGCCTTGAAATATTTTAAAAGATAATATCTGTTTTGTTTTTTTCTAGGTGGTATTTTTAGAAGTATTCTGGAAGTATTTTTAAAATCTTTTATTAATTAAAATTCCTTAAATAAAGTTGTACTTTGACGATATTTTTTAAAATTATTTTCTTAAAATTAAATGGTAATTAACTATCAAGAAATTATTTGATCTAAGATTGAATTTATGGTAATTAAATAAATATTTAAAGCATTTTTGGAGGAAATAGCCCAAATTTTCGGAAAAATAATACATTGTTCATTGTAAAGCCTATTAAATATACTAAAACAAAATCTCACTTAATCTTAAATCACAGAGTAAAAGTTGTAGAAGAGACGTACAATTAACTTCCTTAATTTGACATAAATATAATAAAAACTATACACTTCTTAGATATGTTCGTAAATGTTGTGACGGGTTCACGCGTCTTTTCTTTAACATGACCTCTGGGTTCTTTGAGGGCCAAGATTAATGGCAACTCTTTTCCAACCAAAACCCAAGAAGCGAAATGTGAAAAAGAAATGTAAATAAGATAACTTAAATAACAGAAGTTTCAGTAAGTCGTATGGCAATTTGGGGAATGTTATGTGTGAAAGTGATACAAGCGTGGATTGACAGCCAATTGTGAAGTTACCTTGAAGATTAACCCATTAGGTCAAGGTGCATACCATTGCACACGCGCCCAGACGCCTCTTCATAAGACTGAAACTAAAATTGGATTAAGGTAGGATTGATTATTTGATATTAAGACTTGTATTATTAGAAGTGAGATTATGCAGATTAAGTATTGATAGTGTTCCGAGTTACGTGATTCGATTTAACTATATATTACTGTGTGTTTGTTCATAGTAGATTCTCGCATAAATAATATTATCTAAAATGTTAGACAACTTAAGTTTCATTCTTAATAAAGTCATATTAAGAATTTAAAAATGTCTATTCCTTTTGTAAACCCTACACCTCTAGCTCACGCGGATAATCAAAGAAACGGTCACCTTAGGGGAGGGGGTTCACAATGTTCAAAAGTTTATTTTTCAAGTAAAAGCAACACATATACAGATAACCTATTTATAAATTAGATTGTTCAGTGGCGTAATCAAGGCTAGGGTTTGGAGGCTCAAACGTCTCTCATAGACCAACAGAATTTTAATTTTTAGTATAAAGATTACGTCTCCGGGCTTTCGTCTCTACGTTTTGTGACAAATATAACCTTCCCTATGATAATAGTCTGTGTACGCCCCTGACACTGTTATTTTTAAATGTATATTGATGTTAAGAAAATTATTTTTGTTTCTTTTCTTCTACCTAGTACATTATTTATAGTAAATTGTTTTTTTCTTTGCTGATTTCCAAAGTTTTTTTTTTATCAAGCATAAATTTATTTCTTTTCAGGAGTCAAAAGGATACAATAATTTTTTTCTACCACGACAAAATTTTCAGTTATTTTGTAATGTTTCAAAGAGCACGAGTGGCTAATTGATGGAGAGGTATGAAAAAGAAATCATTTAAACTTTATAAACACTATCCATCAAATAATTAATATTGTTTTTTTTTTATCATTTTGTTAAAAAAACCAAGTTGAAAAATTTTAAAAAGAGAAATCTTTTCTGTCACAAATTATTAAAATAGAACTGAACTGAACTTAGTGGTGCTGCAGCCCATAGAAGCCCAAGGCCAACTGCGACGTCTCAGTTTTTGTGACCTTGGGCGCTGAGGTGCTAGTGCAGGTGTTTCGGTCAAGTGGTCAGTCTGACACGAAACCGCATTGTTCAGTTCCCACAAGCAAGCTTGGTACCCACGTTATCGACCCACTGATGGGATAAAAGGCTGAATTAGCCTTTCGCAGCCCGGGGCTTGAACCTCGGACCTATGGCGTGGAAGCTCGATACGCTACCCCACGATCACTGGGTTTCAGAAATGTTTATAGAATCTTTTAAAAGGGATTATGTTAATCAGTTCTTTCTTATGTTGTTGATGTTACTTATCCCACCCGATCGACAGTAACAGTATCCCATTAGATCGAGGTCCACGTAATTCATTGTGGCAAGGGGCTAGTTGTATGCCAGCCGTTAGCTGTAGCAACTCCCAATTTTGATGGAGAACACCCTGGGGGTGGCCAGGGGCCTCCCACCTCTCTTTTCCTTCCACCAACATCACGAGAGGACTTGCAGCTTGACGAATGTTCTTTATCATAAAAGTTGCCAAGGCAGCCCATTGGTTAT
>BMAV01003544.1:330873-343443 GCA_019973955.1 Trichonephila inaurata madagascariensis
GGGCTAGTTGTATGCCAGCCGTTAGCTGTAGCAACTCCCAATTTTGATGGAGAACACCCTGGGGGTGGCCAGGGGCCTCCCACCTCTCTTTTCCTTCCACCAACATCACGAGAGGACTTGCAGCTTGACGAATGTTCTTTATCATAAAAGTTGCCAAGGCAGCCCATTGGTTATACTTAAGAACTCGTGGCCGGCACATCTTAAGTTCGAGTTCTAGTGTCACTGAAGACCCGTCGTATAGAGGATCTGATGTACATTAAATTTGTCTAGGATCTACTTGCTTCCCTTAATGGAGTGTGGTAGTTTGGAGGCGGGGGCGCCAGCTCGGATGTCTTCCTCGTCACTTGACCTTGGGTGTTGAGATGCATGAGCAGATGTTCCAACAAGGGAGTCGGGAAGCCCCCCCCCCCAGTGTTTAGTTCTCAAGCAAGCTTGATACTCATTTATCGACCCACTGAAAGGATTCAAATAGAAGAAAACACAAAAAACTGGGGGAATTACAGAATGTTATCAATGAAATATAGAAATATGTTCACCATTGAAATATATGACCCACAATCACTTAAATCGACATTTTATTGTCTTGCTAAAGTTATTCTAATTAAACATAATATTTATCATAAATAGCTGGAAAATAAATACAATTGATAACCATTCTCTTTTTTCTGCCAATCGATGTCATACAAATCTGACTGGCGAAGAATGAGTTGTGCACAAACCGGTAGGTATCCCATTGTCTTATAAGTTTCCTCAAATGTGTTTTTTAAAGAAACATTGCCATATATTAATTCCACTTTTAAAATCACTAATAAATAATAAAATTCACTAGAATTAAAATAATTTTTGATTCTAATAACAAAACTTCTCATCATGTGACAAATGTACATAAAGAGTCATCTTGACACTTGTTGGTATAAAACTTTAAGGGACACTTTATGAATCTGAATTGGATTGGTTGTTTTGCACTCTCTTTCATTTCCATTCAGGCATCTCAGAAACAATGATTTACGAATTATTTCTCTCTCATGCACGAATTCATCTTGGCATTAAAAAAGGAGTGTCTGACTCCTTATGACACTCATTTCTTTTCAGTTTCCTCTCAATTGATGAAAGGATATTTCGTGGCGGTGTATTAACTAATTGGCGATCAGCTTTCTTTGTTTGTAGTAAAGTTTTTCATTGAACCCAACGTCTGTAAAAATGTCAATAACTCATAGTCACGCCAACTTTTCATGTGTGAATCTCATTGACAAGCAATGAAAGAAAGAGTACAAAGACTTCAAACTGGGACGGGGCGGTTTTGATTTTTTTTCATAAGAAAGATTTCTTTATGTGTGTAATTAAAGTGAATAATGGAATTTTCCGTCTTCCTTGAGTTACATATTTAAAGGCAAAAACGCGATGTATTTGATTGGTCAAAATGAATGTCATCGAAGAGAGCTATTGTGTTGCAATGCAGATCAATCGATAATTACAATCGACATCTACCTATCGATACCACTCAATGAGCTGTGTTTCACCTTCTGGCGTTAATAACAAAAAATTTTCAAAAAAAAAAAAAAAAAAAAAAGAAAAAGAGAGGAACAGACTTTTTTAAAAACAGCTTATTTGTAAACTTTTTTTTTAATTTTTAAACTTATAGTCTGTCAAAAGTTTTGAATGGGTTAGATTCATATGACGTCATAGTCACATGATAAATGCAATCATGTATTAATCTGTTCATGTGCTTTGTTGTTGCCAACTTTTTTTGCAACCTCTTCTTCAAAGTAAATATTTATCTACAATAATAACTTACATAGGTAAACAAAATGCACTTGGTTTAAAAATATATGTATTATATAAGTTCTTTTTTTTTTTTAATTTTGAAAAACTTTTTGAAGAATCTTAATGTTTGAACACCAACAGAAAATAAACCCTTAAAGAACATCTTTCAAGATAGAGCCCTGCTACTATGGGAAAAATTATTACGACTACCCGACGGCCTCTCTCTTTTGCGCAAACTCCACTTGTACTCAGGGAGGCGTTTGAAGACCCAACGTGTTTTTGTGCAGGGTGTAATGGAACTAAAGGAACAGCTTGATATAGATGTTGTCCCTGAACCTCTGGTATCATCTCTGGACCCAACTATTGTTAAAGGTTTTCGAATTTGCACGGAGCTTACCCAGGCAGTTTCCAAAAAAGAGCAAAATACCTCAATTTTAAGATCACTTGTCCTGGAAACGATAGACACCATATACCCTGAACTTGACTGGGAGCATATCTATACTGATGGAAGCCTTTTGAAAGACTGACAGCTCTGGAACAGGAGTGTATTGCCACCTTTTCTCCTTTTATGTAACAACTAGAAAATTCACAATCGATTTTGATGGTGAGGTTGCTGTCCTTCAAGTAGTCCTTGCACAGTTGCACTGTCATCTGAATAGCTTTACTTGGGCTGTTGTCTTCTGTGATTCAAAAGCGGCAATTTTTGCTGTGAACTCCAATTCTCCTGCCTCTTCTAGCATTCTTGATTTCAAAAAGCTGCTGCAGAGTCTGCCTGAGTACTCTAAGCAAATTGTCTTGCAGTGGATCCCTGGACACTGCGGTGTAACTGGTAATGAGTTTGCGGACTACCTAGCAAAGAAGGGAGCTTCCATTCAGCAGATAACAAGGAAAGCTGTCCCTTTTACCAGTGCCAGGCGTATCATTAAGAAAAAGTTGAATGATGTCTTTTCAAGACGATACGCTGAGAGAAATTCCAATAATGTCTGGTGGAATAATCTTAAGGATCTTCCCATGTGGCCAAAACGTAAACCAGTTGCTGAGTTTCATCTGACCACTGAACTTGATTGTCTTCTGAAACATCTACATAGAATTCATGTTGCACAGGACCCTTTCTGCACTCTCTGCGATTTTCGGGAGGACATGAATGCTGCCCAGCCTTAAAGGGCTCCTCTTTGTGTGACCTTTATTGGCAAGCTAGGAACTTATTGGGTTCATAGACTTTTCTCTCGCCATTTTTATTTTATTTTTTTTCCTTATTTTGTTTATTTTGTCTTTCTTTTGTTTCTGTTCCTAGCCCCCAATGGTCTTCTGTAACCCTGGCCATTGGAAATTTAAAAAAAATATATTTGAACACCTTTACGCAATATTGAGATTTTAACTGAATTTTTAAAGTAAAATAACAAATACAAGTCTTATATCAACTTTGAATACAGTGGATAACACGTGATTGCATTTAACATGTGACTGTCATAAATTTAGTTCATTATGTGCATGATTAATAAAGATATAAAAGCGCACGCTTTTTGTTTTTATTAAATGATGAAAATATAATTTTGTTTAAAGAAATTTCATGGAAGGGGTAAAACTGATTCACACTGCAAGATTCAGAGAAATAAAAAGTTAAATTAGACTTTAAACTCCATAAAAATTTTGCATTTCTTTTATTCTTTTACTGTTAAGAATAAATATTACACTTTTCGGTAAATTTTACTGATAAATGTTTTATTTTTTACAAACTTTACTTTTTTATTTATTTGGTTGTAATCGTTTATGTTATCTGTATTGTGTCCACATTTAAAACAAGCGTTTATCATCAAATTGACTTGAACATTGTGATATAATTTTTTTAAAGAAAATATTTTGTAAATTGATTAATGAACAATTAAAGTCGACCAACTTTCAATTAATGAAGAGTCGCTTTCATTTATTTCTTATTAAATCAGGTTACAAAAGAAATATTCAAAAATTATATAAATTTAAAAATAAAAATATCGTAACGGAAAATAAGTAAAAAACATCCAAACTTTTGTAAATTTGAATTCTTGCCATTAGCAGAGATGAAAATAAATTGAAGAAAAACCCTAACCTAGAGTAAGAGGAACCTAAAACAAAGGCTGAATATTTTAGCCTTTTTTTATGCATAATTTAAACTTAAAAGTACTTTTTTTTTCAATTTTGAATGTCTGCACACATAGTGATGTAATATTTCGTAAGCACATTTTATGATTTACTTTTTAGCCATTTTGAAAAGTGTAAAACATATTATGACGAAAATTCTTATTCTTCATTCACCCGCTTCGTAATTTTCCATATTACAGCACAAAAAGAATATTTCCCCCTGACGAAACGAGCAGAAAAATCAATTACTCTTTCAAGTAACTCATTGTACTTTAAACTGCGATCTTTGGGGTCATCTCACATTTCTCAACGCAGTTTTACAAGAACCCCCCTTTTACGCATATATTTCGTCCTCAGGTGGCGAGTGCTTGAATCGTTACGGTTGTGGTTGCGTATCCTTCCCACAAGAACCGAAAATTCGAAGAATGTTCGAAATGACGTGTCCCACATTTTTGACAGTAACAGAAGTACTTCTTAAGTTTGGTCAATAACAAAAGGATTCTTTGTTTTCTGTGGAGGTCGTATTGTCTTTTTTCTTCTATAAGCACACATCATTTAGGAATGAGTGATTTTTTTATTACTATCAAGGACTTTATTTGGCTTATGAATATGGTAATTAAATTACAAATCAGGTTTTACTAGAAGTAAATTTTTATTTTTCACGTTTCATTCTGATTTTCTTTATCTTTAAGACGTAATATACTTAGACAAAATTACTATAATTGATTATCAGTTAAAGTTGTGATTATTAATTTGTTAATATGTGATTTTTTTTCCTTCGTCTTTTACCCTCATTGGCCTGTCTTTAATGTACTTTTGTAAGTTGAGTTATTACTTCGAAAAAAAAGCATTTATCCAATAATGTGTATTATTTATTTTACAAATGCCACACACTACAATAGCACCTGTGCCATTAGTACACGTGCTCTCCAATATTTTTCGACGATTGAATTAAGGCTAATTAGGGCAGGGCACACGACCAAATGTTCAGCCGTCATAGGATGACCACAGTCACACAGAGTACAGTCCAGTGAGTTGGCTATACCAATTCCCTAGAGATGCGATCTCAAATAGTCATGACCTGTCAAAAGTCTAAAATGAGCTACATCAGATTTTCTAAGAGCCCCAGGAACCCAGAACTTGTCCAGATTGCCCAATTCTTTTCCTGCGACAACACCACAACTTCCATTTTAAAGTTATTGTTAAAGGCCATATTAGAAAAAAAAGCCCTAATAAATGAAAGGTTGAAATCCTCGCGGGTTTTTGGATCACAAGGGCTCCTTTCTTAGCAAGAAAGTCAGCATGCTCATTCCCAGCTATGTCACAATGAGCTGGTATCCACTGAAAAGATATTTTATGAGGAACTTATTTTAAGAATGATCTGCATTTTAAAATTATTTATGAATTACAGAGGTAATTTTGAGATAGAGCCTATAATGCCGATTTAGAATCGGAAAAGATTGCGGCCTTGTTGAACTCGAAGCTTCTTAGTGATATTTATTGTTGCTTCTAGTGATAGTTCTACTGCAATAGCTTCAATCTCGCCATCGAATGCAGTAATAAAAATACCAAGTGGCAGGTAAAAGCTAAGCAATTCACAGAAAATACCGGCTCCAGCACCGTGAGTAAAAACATGTAGCCATTCACTTGTTGGGAATCGATTGTGAATAGTTTCCAAAGCTATAGCTTTCAGTTGTTCGGGAGACATTTAACTCTTTAATATCTTCACATGAAGTTTAAGATTCATATCAAGATGAATGTAATCCAAAGGGCATGAAAGTGGTGGCAAAACTGTAGCAGAATTTGCGTTACCCAGGGTGCACCACGAGGAGGCCTGCTACGTTACACCCCATTGTGTATTATAATATATTTAACGAAATTTTTATTATCTATTGTATTTCTTAAAATTATTATAAAAAAAGATTGGTAACATCAAACATTGGTATTTTTGCCTTAGTTTATTGGATGGCCATATCAACTTAATGGCCATGGTCACGAACTTGTGGCCGGTGTTTTCGAATAGTAAGTTCGAACCCTGAGACCCCTGAAGATCCACCGTGTAGATGGACTGATGAATGCTAAATTTGTCGTGGCTCAAAATCCTCATGTTGGTGTGGTGTGGAAGTTAGGAAAGAAGGATCCCAGCTCAGATGTAGGCAGCGGTTTAAGACTAATAAATCTTGTCTTGCCTTAGGTGGGACATTAATATACACTAACTCCCTTTGTTTATTGATACACTTAGCAATAGATTAGAATAGAAATATGCTGCTTTTATTTTTAAAAATAACTAACGTAATTATATTGCTATAATTTTCTTGGAATGATTTTCCTCTAAAATATAATGCTTCCAAAATATTTTAAGATTACAAGAAGTATAGAAGTGCTGTACTATATCAGACATTTTAAATTTAAAAACAAAATTCAAGTTGTAGTTATGACAACTTATATCCATTCCACACACAATTTATGTAGTAAGTTATTGCATTTTATGCCAAAGATATTATTTTAGGTATTAATTATTAATTATTTTTATCGTTGTGTTTACTGAATAAAAACATGCATCGAATAATTCACAAAATATTTCGTGCTTTGAAAATGTGCTATGGTCTTCACTCTGACTCCGCTTTTAAGTTACTCGTAGTTTTTCTTCTAAATTTAACTTATATGAATTTAAAATAAGCGGAATGGGAACATGTGGAATTCAGAATACATTAAAAATTAAATAGTTATTCATGCAACTCTGAAAAGAAGTGGCAAGAAAGCCCATATAAATAAAAAAAAAAAAACGAATATATGTATATACAATCGCTTACAAATTGTTCAATATCGTCCATTTTGTTATTCATTTCACCATTGGAATGTGGGTCTAAATAACTACGCGTACTTTTCAGGACGTTCCTCATTTCTGATGATGTGGGACGTTAATACGAACTGGATCAAAAATGCTATCATCAGTAGATGTGTCAGATATGTCTAGCACAACTGTAGGCTTTGATTCAAATAAAAAATTTCGCTCTCTGGTGGGTTTTTTTTTAACACAACGCTTTTACTCTAGAGGCTGTTTTGTTTCCCTTGGTTTCTCCAATTAAATTTATAATTCTTGATATCCTGCTACCCATAACTTAAGATAACGTTGAAATTCCAATGCACGCTCTATTTCAGGATCATGTGTAAGAAAATGTTGTTCCTTACTTGTAACAAACTTCGGCCGCGGTAGCCGAGTGGTATAGGTATCGGACCGTGGCTTGCCTTGTCACGAGTTCGAGCCCAGTACCACTGAAGACCCGCCGTGTAGGGCAGCGATGCACGTTAAATCTGTCGAGAGCTGAAATGTCCTCCCGTTGGTGTGGTGTGGTAGTTAGGAGAGGGGGTGCCAGCTCAGGTGTCATCCACGTCCCTTGACCATGGTTCAAAATTACGTGGTCCGTCGCCAAAAGCCCTCGTGTAGCTGAACAGTGCGACGTTTAATATTCAATCAATCAATCATGTAACAAACTTCAAGCCCTCGCTATTTAAACCAACTGTTAATAACTAAACTTCACTTTCCACTTCACCATAATTGACTTTTTTATTGTCATAGACTGTCATAAATTCGATCAAATCATCCTCATCCAAAGGGCATGAATCCTCAAATTTTTTTGAGATTCGTGCTAAAACAAAAAATTTGTCAATAAAAATAAATAATAAAAAAATCGCTAAATTCGTGCACAGTGTTATTTCAAAAGCGTGTAAAAAAGACCGTGCTAAAAAAAAGTTGGGTGTTTATATAATGCACCTCTTAAGTGATACCCAGGGGCGTAGCTACCACCGTATTTAGCCGTATCAATAATACGCCCCAAGCCCCAACATATGTAACTACTGTACCACTAACAAGGCTTTCTTTTCTAAAAAGGGGCCCCCAAAGAAACTTTGACACAGGGCCCACCCAAAACTAGTTACATTAGTGGTGAAGCCTTCAGCAAAGTTTAAAATTCCTATATGTCATATGTTATGTAAATGCAGCCACACTCTGTCCAACCTTCTCAAATGACCTCAAACACACGCGGGCATCAGATAGAATCGACATCATCGACGGCAAATAATGGAAATTAGACGCTTTGTTCATCCCGTACAAAGTACCGGAAATGTTTAATCGCATTATTCTCTTGTTTTGTTTCTATCCACTCCTTTTGTAAGACCCGCGAAAGATTACCTCTCCCGTACAACGGACTGTGTATACCATGATACGGATCTCCGATAACAGTTCACGGGTCAGAGAAACGAAGTGAAGAGAAGCGTGAAGTTTTTAACTTGTCTCTCTACCTGCTGTACATTCCTATTATTCTACTGTATCAGGCAGTTACATTTTCTATAAATAAAGAAATTGTGTTCCCTTCATTTGCAGTGAATGTGAGGCCTTAGGTAATTGTTTGTTTACTTATCTAAAATCATTTGTCATTTTTCACTTCAAAGATCTATTCGATTTGACTTTTTCTGTCACCTTGACCTTGAAACAAGTCTTGAAGACTCAATTCTGCTTTCAGTTTTAAGCATTAATCTAATATCCTATTGAGGATTTCTGTTGAAGAATCAGTTTAGTATTCAATTTCATCTATGCTAGCTTTGATTTGGAATAACAATAGAAATGTCAATATTCATGATTTCATGATAAATATAGACTTCGCAGAATTCTCAGAACCTAAATTGAGAATGCAAACCTCTAACAAGTATATATAAATAACTAGCCCATACCTGCTCTCTGGGTGTTTCCTGCTGCTACATGACTAAAAAATGTCTAAGTTATTGATATCTAAGTCGCATAAACCTTTCAATTGTATTGAAAAAATTATCTAATGGGTCACCTCTTAATTTGAAAAGAACAAAATTTGAACTTCTAGAATAGAAGTATATTTGAACGGAAATACAACCCTGTGACATTCGGAAAAATTAATGGTAGAGTGAGAGTTAGGAACTTATTTACGGAACATATATTAATTACAATATTTTTACGTGTTAGAAGCCCTGTGGCTGAGTAATAGTGCATCGCGCTTCCACACCTCAGGTCCGAGGCTCAAACCCCGTGCAAGGTCGACTAAGTCTTCCATCAGACCAGTGGCTCGATAAATGAGTACCAAGCTTGCTTGGGAACTTAACACTGGAGGTTTCACGTCAGACTGATCACCTTAACGGAACATCTGCTCATGCACTTCAGGGCTCAAGGTCACATATACTGAGTTGGGCACAGCAGGCCTTGGCCCTCATGGGCTGTTGTGCTACTAAGTTGTTTATTTGCATGTTAAATAGAAGTTATTCATACTATTAATCATTTCAAATTTACAGAAAATGTCCTTTGTTAGGGGGGAGGCAAACACAACTGAACTTCTTGATGTTCATCCGGGGGTTTCCGGCCTGTGGACACAGACATTGGATCTCATGGCGATGTCAGATAAAAGGATCCCTCAATATTTAGGGGTGAACGCGTGGATGTGAATGGTGTTATACTATCCACATAAAGGAGTCGAATTTTCAAGCTGGTGTGACGCGAAAACCTCTCATCCCTTCCCTCGTCCTTGGGAGTTTACATCCACAAAATATGTTTTTAATGAATCTCTATTCAGAAAAAAAAGGACATGTTTACCATATTCCAAGTCTTTCGATCGGATACTTCGGAAATTGAATTTTTTGTGCATAACGCCCAGCAGATTTACTGGGAGTGGATTTTTGCAAAAACCGTTCTTAGCTTTATCTGCTAAACAAAAAAATCTTGCCTGGGAAATTTCAAGTTCGTATATCTAATGGCTCTGAAGATGAGTGAGTGAATGTGTATAAGTCGCTTTTGTCCTATATATATATATAAAAAACAGATTAGAAAAAATTATTTACAAGATAAGAGTATTATTCTTTTATCCCATTGCCTTAAAATGCCCAATTTCGAGCACATGAAGCTTTGTTCCAATGAAACAATCTTTAAATAATAGGATAAAAGTTTTAAAAATTTTGGATCTCATTATTAATATTAATTGTATTAGTAACTAAAGTAAAATCTTGAGATAGTGGATTTGATAAAATAAAGACCAATTTAAAAATCCTTAGGTCATCATAATATATAAAATGTATCCACAACACGGAAAACTTTCATTTTTACTAAGCCACTGAAAGAGGTATTTGCTATGCTCAATTTGATTAATCTTACCATATGCAATAATGCTTACTTAAAGGAAACCACAAATTCTCTCAAATATTCGAAACTTGCCAGACAATTCAGCTATGAACCAAATATCAAATTTTTATAACATGAAAAATCACTGTGACAGAAAATCGTAGCAATTTTCTGGACATATTCACTTTTACCCTCCAGAATCAAAAAGATCATCCTTCACTACTTTGTCTTAAAAATCCTTGTCATTCTTCAACCATCATTGCATTCTATGCTTCTCGCATCCAGGTAGAGAGATATTCATAATAAATGGAAGCCAGAGACAAATATCCTTATGTTTGCTGCATGCAAATAGGATCATATGCATCTTTATATGTTTGAAAGCCATTTTGTAGTAAGTTTATAGCTTGCGGGTAATTTCCCCTCCTGAAGAATTGTACTTGCATTGTTCGCTTTCCCTGGTTTTATAATCCACTATATCTAGGGCATACGAGAGAATTTTTCGGGCGTGTGAGTTTTATAAAAGGCAACACAATAGACGAAGGACAACATAGCATTTCAATTTGAGACACACCCTGTGAGCGTCCATTTATTTAGAATAACTAACTCTTCAGACCCCTTTCCCTTGGTCGTACACACTCGACAGATCTCTCTGCTTGGTGATTGCTACATTAAAGTGCTTATCTCAAAAGTCACGATCTGGAAATACTGCATTATGCATTTTCCATCTCGTCCGCCCCGGAATAATTTTCTCTGTTATCGTGTTTACATGTTGTTAACAGCAAATGTAGCTTCGTACTTTGCGAAGTTGTTTTCTCTAATAAAAATGGAATAATTTTTCTTTTCCAAGCAGATTTAAAAAAAAAAAACATTTTATGCTTTTGGTGTGTATTCTTCTGTTTTCTGAATCATTATAATGTTTAGTGTTCGTTTCTATTGATCAATTGGTGTAAGAATAAAAATAGTGACAGTCGAGTTCATATTAGTTTTGGGAACTCTTTCTTTGGTTCAGTGTAAATGTTTATAAAAATAACAGGAATCTGTTCTCTAAATGAAATGTGTGATTTAAAATCAGTATCGGTTTATCCATTGGGCTCTTGGGGGGGGCGCCCAGGGTCCCAGATAAGATGGACACAATCAGGTTTTCCTGTAATAAATTTCGATCCACCAGTAATAAGGGGCCCTGCGCCCAGGGCTCGAAATTAGCTTAAATTGACACTGTTTTAAATAATGGTTGGATTTAAAATGATATGTTTACTACTGAAAAGGAAAAAGAAGAGTGGTTGGGGTGAAGTTTGTATACATAAATTAAACAAAATGATTCAGACATCATGAATGAGTGAGAGTTATATTACCGTCGCATTCTAAAGCAGGGGTTCTTAAACGTTTTGGAATGGCGACCCCGTTTTTCTTACAAAAAATTTGTGTGACCCCCATAAGCATTGCACAAAGGTTACACATGCTTGGGCGCGTGTTTTATTTGTAATATATTATTGTTTTGAAGTAATTAGAACATCCACTATAAGTTTGAATATAACGATATAAAATTTTTAATTAAGTAACAAAATAAAAAAAAACATTAAATAATGTAATTACTCGGTCAGTCATATATTAACTATAATCTGTTTATTAAGTGTAGTCATTTTGAGTTCACTTGTGAGATCATCATCTTTTATTAACGAAGGTATATGCAAGATTAAAGTATCAATGAGAAGGATGTGCTTAATTGTTTCTAATTATTTAATCAAATTTTGTAATTATAATCTATATTACCAGACAAAGTACTTCAAAAAATATTCTTTAGATTTGATCGGTACCCAAATAAGAATTTAAACCAACAATTAAATTATCTATTGGCTCTATCTAATAAGAATTTAAATTAACAATTAAATTATTATTATTAATGACGTACAAGTTGTTTTATCCAAAGACATAAAAAAATAGGAAAATTTGGGCGATCCCAGCTGCGAGTTACTCGACCCCTAGTTTAACAAACACTGATCTAAAGCAATACAATGCCTATGACGACGGACCTCATATAGTTGAACCTCGATTAAGTGATGAGGTCAACACCTAAGCCACACCTCCTTTTTCTAAGGGCCACACCGTACCAATGGGAAGACATGGAGCCTCGACTGATTTAACGTGCATCGACCTCCTCTACACAAATATCATGGAAAAAAGTTTGAAATAAAACTTTCAACGTTTTTATTCATTTTAAAATGCATTAACTGTCTAAAAGATTCTTTCGTACTAAAAGTAACTACCGAAAAAGCTCTTTTTTTAAAATTTTTCTCGGACATATGCATTTTATTTGTGTCAAATATTAAAATTTAGGTTATTTTTTAAAACAATAATTGCTACTGGTACTTAGGGATTACACCGGATACTTTTCATGGGAATCTTTTGATTAATTTCCACAAATTTATAATTATTTTTGTAATTAAGTTTATTTCTTTTTATTGTGAAGTCTTACCTTTACAGTATGACTCTATGAAATGGTCCATTATTATTATTTCTGTGATTAAGTTTATTTCTTTTTATTGTGAAGA
>BMAV01003544.1:367562-385654 GCA_019973955.1 Trichonephila inaurata madagascariensis
AAAAACCACAAGAAAAACACAATTGCCGAACTTGAAATCGTCGAAATCCACAAGCTTTAAATAGCGCTTCGAGGTGGCGCCACAGGGACGCGTGATGTGTGTCTGCGCTGAAATTCTAATCATTTGCATATCTCACCTCCGCTACTGCATGTTGTAAATTGCATGTTATTTCCATGCTTCCTTCAGGGTATTGCATTTACGGTGGCCAGCATTGTATAAATTGGTCACTGGGCGGTAACGGGTTAAGTGGCCCGGTCATGGCTCATTGCTCTGAGAAATTCATTTTTTTACGGAAATTTGGTGGGAAATTCTTTGTTAAGAAAACAAATATATCAATTTTGCTTTTTGCTGTCGATGTCGTCTGGTGCGGATTTTTTTCCCTCTTTTTTATGATTAGTGATAATAGGAGATAGTGAAGTAGTGAGTATTTTATGAGTGGAACTAATTTTTAACTATCATATCTTGCAAGTGAAACATAATCGAAATAGATTGTTTCAACAAGAGTATTGGGAAAGTGAATATTCTGTAGTGAAAATCAAGCATGGTTCAGTAATTGTTTGATTTGTCACGAAAGTGTTGTATATAAAAAATACTAATAAACAGGAATCGCACATTCAATGATACCAAAATTTGATAAAGGTTTAAATGCCCAATTTTCTGATAGATTTCAAGATGCAATTTAGATTTTTTAATATTATGTAAATTTTTATTACTCGTTCTTACTGTAGTACAGAAACTAAATAATATTATTTTGAAAATCATAAAAATATCGCTTTTCAATAAAATTTTCAAAAAAGCTATATTTTATTTGAAATTGGTTATTATTTTAATGTACTTGTATACCTTAATGTATCCGACTACGTTCGTAACAGTGATTTTAAAGAAGCACATAAATGGATAATTTTCATGATATTTAGCGTCACTTGTATTGGAATACATGTATAGAATTGTTTTAAGGACATTTTGACAAAAAAAAAATTATTTGAATACAATATTTCAGCATAAAATTAACTTAGAAAAACCTTTTCTTTCAAAATATTCTCTTTTTGTGAAAAATGCTTCAATTATAATAATATTTTGCCTATATATAGCTCGGACCTCTGTACCTCTGTGCTCAACTGTGATTTTTGAAAAATCCACATTATTTTCAGAGTCACAACCATTTGAAATAATTATCGGCATTTTTTTCTTAAAATTTCTCCCATCTGTTGTCGTAAAACAAGGATAAACCCACTTCTAAGCCATATATTTCAAAAATTCTAATTGAGCCTCCGTACAAAGGTCTGAGCTACATACACTCAAAATATTATTATAAAAGAAGTACTTTTCACAAAAGGAGAATATTTGGAAAATGGATTAGTCTATGTTCGTTTTTTGTCTAAATATTGTATTTAATTATATTTTTATTGTAATACTATTCTTAAAACAATTGTATGTATATACATTTTCTAATCTAAGTGACACTAAATATCATAAATATTATTCATTTATACGCTTTTGCAAAATCACGCTTCCGAACGTAGTCGGATACCTTAAGCTCTCGCTTGATGCTAAATATTTCCGTGATTTAATTTTGCTCTGAGAATATCAGAGCTACAATGATACTCAAGGGATCTTTTAAAATGCCATATAATCATATCACATGCACGTATATGATTTTCGCTTCCAGAAAATCTTGCGCCTCCAGCGGGGATCCTTCGTCTTACGAGATGGGCACGATACTTCTGAGCCATCGAGCCGACCTGTCTTCATTTATACTCCGTTTGGCGCATCTAGCCTGAGAGGTCATCAAAGCAGTTTTTTTAAATGCCCCTCCTACACACTGGCGCTGAGTGGTACGCCCTTCCCAACATTTTTCTAACTCTTGGTGTTGGAAAGCATGTCACAGTCCAACCCTGCATCAACCCTCACCTGGCTTTCCCAGAGCTTGCCTGGCGTGTGAGGTCAAGTGCATCCAATTGTGTCATAACTTCGAAGATGAGTTTTTAAAGATATTTTTAATGCAATCACATTCATTTTACTCAAAATAATTCTGTTCTGTGATATATCACTTTATATTTCTTGAGATAAGATGTACTATGCCTTGTCCTGGCCTCACAGGTCGACTGCGCCTGATTACGTTACATTGATAACTAATTCCATTTGTTCTGTTTTTAGTTCTAGATTTCTTGTTGAAATCGCTACAAAGTTGTTTGTTCTCTCCAACAGCTTAATATAACAGCTTCTGCGGCTTCAGCAGCTATAACACTTTGGTTTCATATATACCAAGGAATTGGAAAAACCTGATTCTCATTCCTTCACTCTATGAAAGGGATGCCATTGAGCAATCTATTGAAGAGCAAAAGAAACCACAAGTAATTACGTCTTACAATAGCACTAAAACTGGAGTTGACATAGCTGAGCAAAAGTGTTTTACATTCAGTGTAAGCCGAAGCATAAGATACTAACCGATGGTCATTTTTTTATTGTCTCTATCAACATTGCTAGTATAACTTTCCAATTGATTTCGATTGGAAAGTGACTATAGAATCACTAAAAAGAAAAATTTCCCTCAAAACTTTGCCTCATCAACTTGCGATTCGACTACTAGCACTGCGTAGTTTGAATACAAATGGAATGTGGGCTAGTTGTAATTCTATTTGAATAGGTTCTTACCCCAAAAAGAATACGTGAAATTATTCTTCCTCTCTATATCTCTCCCAGAAGATGTAAGTGTGGATGCACATGGCTGAATCACACAACACACAGGATTAAAGCGTATTTCAAGTTAGGAATATAAAATTGTCGTGAACTGATCTGCCTAAGCCTAGTTAATCCGATGTGCCAAACCTGTTGTTCAACTACTTTTATGGAAGACTCAATATAGGTTACAGCTCACAATTGTGAAAAAAAGTAAAGTTCCCTCATCTGAAAATACTTTATACTTCTTGTGTTTTAATGCTTTTCTTTCGTTACACTTTGTAAGTCCAATTTTTATTTTCATTTTGTATCAAATTAGCAGTTTTGGTTATTTTAGATTGAACTTCATTTTGCTCATTAAAATAATTCTTTTCGTACAATTCGTTGTATTTGCTCTCCTCCAATCTTACCCAAGGCGGCCTTATCCGTGTTTTGAATTAAAGTTAATTAACAAGTAAGGAAAAGCGCAAAATATGTCGGTGGTCTATCAGGTCGGGTGCGCCTAATTCTGTTTTTTTCTGAGGTGCCCTCGATGGAGGGTTGGTTAGAAATTATTCAATTTCCTTTATGAGCGTGTAAAACAGTTTATTAACATAAAATTCAGTATATCGTGCTTTGTGCTTTATGTGGAAAATTTACTTTGGCAATTTATATTCATAACCATTTTCTATATACTAAGGCACAAATGCAATAATACTTGTATAACGATTGTTTGTTTAATAGTCTGACTGCTTTACTGTTATGTTTATTGTATGGCTGTGTGAGACAAATAAGAACGTATCACGCGCACAAATCCACTATTTCTTCTTACAATCTTAATGAACTTGGTTGAATTTCCTGAAAAAACGTTCGAACATCCAACAAATGAGTAGATGTTAAATGAGCAAAGAGACGAAGTTAAATGACGCGAGAAAGTTTGTAGATTCTTCTCTTTTCTCTTCCTTACTCGGATCTCGGAATTTATTTTATTTTCTCTAAGTGTACTTTTCTTGTCTGTTACTCCCTGAATATTTGATGCTTTGTGAGAAAAGAAAGTTCAAAGTCCTGTTTATTGCTTTTGGGAATCGTCATCGATCAGCTGGAAAGAAGCTTCGATTACCACGAATGGAACAAAAGCACGTCTCTATTCGTGACCTTCAGAATGGACTTTTGAAGGATAGTTATTTTTTCTCAGTACAAAAAAGATGTTTGACTTTACGAGGAGGAAAAATGGCTACACAAGCTGAAAGCTGAATTTAAATTTCTATATTTTAAGTTACTTGGGAATGCCCAATAAATGCTTAAGATATCCGATAAACCTAAAATTATGAATTTTGCCAAAAAATGACTATTTGCTTATAATTTTATTTTATAGGTTATCTTATTAGCTTTATAATATCGTTTATTATTTTCCGTGCGTGAGAACAAAAACTGCAAGTGTTTGTGCTTGTCACATATCTCCCTGTTTTTTGGGAGTGGTATACGTTTTTTTATGACCTTAAGGTACTTGGGTGACTGAGTTCCTCGTGTGACCATTTTTATTCCAAAATATTGTCTTTGAATAAGCTACATCTTTTCTCCTGTGAACAACATAATGGTTTTTATTGCTGTGATGTGCGGCTCAATGTGATTTATGAATGTATATGAATAATATATAAAAAAAGGGGAAGGGGTAGCTACAATTTCTATTGGATGAAGTTGAAACTGATCAAGGGGAAGAACTTGATGAAATAATGGAGATTAATCATTATAGCTAATGTAAATTTGAAAAAGCGATGTATATGAAACTTTTGAATAGAAAGGAAAATTTTCAAATGTATCCTTTAATACTCCATCAAAATATGAAGCCACCAGTGGAACACAAGTTAAAAAAGGCACAAGCAGGAAAAAGTTTAGCATGCTATTTTTCGATTGTCACAAGACAATCAAACTACAATAACTGGAACAAAATATTACTAGTTTTCATGCAAATAGCATCCCTGTATTGTTAGCGAAAAGTGCTTGCGATTTGTATCCTTTATTAATTTCACGCATGCTTGAAACATTTTAGTTCAGTTGGACTCGATTTTTTTCTCAAATTATCAAAGGAAACTTGAAAAGTCCTTAAAAATAGGTAATTACATTTTATCTGATTTAAATTATTCACTGAAATTACGATTTTTCTATCATGTACAATAAATATAATTATAAAAAAAAGGATTGGGTGACTCAGTCACCCCACGTGACGAGTGCGCGCCTTTTCCCAGTTTAAAAAACTCTCATTTTGCGCCGGGGAAAATGTATTTGACCAATGTACTAATAAATGTGATGTTTTTAAATTAAACTCGTGAAAACTGGTTTAAATTCGTTGAAATTAAGTTCGAGTTTGCTCAGAAATCTTTACAAAATATTGCTTGGGTTGTATTTACAAAATTAACCTTTAAAACGTAATCAGCTTCGTATTGTTTCTGACGTAACCAGTTATTACTTCAAAACATTCAATTCACATTTTTTAAAGATAAACTTCCTTCAATATTAATTTAAATAGCTGTGCAATCAATTACCACATGTATTGATTTCAATATTTGAAGGATTCTGAATACATTTATTAAAATATTTGTATGCGAATATGTGAATATATATATTTGAAGAATGGCAGCTTTAATATCCCAAAGGAAATTTTAATGAAAAAAATAAATGAGAAAAAGCAGGAAGAGAAAAGAGATAATGAACAAAGGACTATTTCAAAGCTGATGAAGACTTATAAAAATAATTCCTGAAAAATATACATTAAATAATATAATTTTTTACTTAGAACAATAAATGTTCTGTTGTTGCTCATAATTTTAATTTTTTCTATAAAATGAAGATGAAAACTATTTGAAGATTTTTATTATTTTTGATTTTCATGCAAAAGGCAAAACTGTTTTAAATGCAATATCATTTCTTAGGAATTTTCCTGGAGGCATTCAGTATGCAGATATTGTAAAAGCTATTGTATGCTGAATAAAAATAAACTAAGAAATAACATTTGTTTTTCTAATTAAAAACATTACAGGAAAAAAAATGCATTTAAATAAATTAAAAGTGACGAGAATAATTATTTGTTTTGCTTTTTTTTTACTCAATGGAAAATTCAGCTAATTTAATTTCACACGTTTTGCCAAAAACATCTGTTACAAGAATCAAAAAATAAATAATCTAATAACTCTTATTGTAGCTTTTCGATTTTCTGTGTTTGTTTGCTGTAAATTCTTAAATTGAATTATCAATTTCAGTAAATATGATGTAGATTTTTCTCCGCGTAGCATATTTCAGAAGTATGGGAATGATTTTTCGCAAATATTAGATGATCGTTATTGAATTTAGATACAGTGAACGTTATTATATAGTATTTTAATTATTTTTGACTAGCAATTTGTTCTGAATATGTTATGTATGGGAATTTTACATTTTCTTATATGTCTTCGTATATGTAATGCAGTGCTTCTCCAATTATGGGGCGTGTCCCTCTGGGAGGCGTGATGACGCTACGTGGAGCGAGCATTTTCAAAAGTCAAAAATAAAACATTTAAAATAATTATTAATTTACCGAAATGAAGTAAAACGAAATACATTCTAGTGTATTAGAAACATAAAATACACATTTACACTGATATACTTATAAATGTATCAGTACTGTATACTGTGTTTCATAATTAATTTATCAAAAATGAATTAAAAACTAAAATAATTCTCGTAATTACTTACCACTCCCATGGATTGTCATATACAAAATTTAATGCGTATTTTGATAATTTGAAATGTTTATAATCAAAGCCATATATAGTAACTTAAGCGTCAAAGTGCATTATTATTGCATTCACTCCACTGTTATTGTATGAGGGGGAGGGCGTGATGAAAATTATGACTGAAAATCGGGCCTCAAATATCGAAAGTTTGAGAATCACTAATCAATAAAATATATTTAAAATACTTTTGTGAGTATCTTCAATATATTTGGTTATATTTTCATCCTTACAAAACACGCACGTTAAAAACCTTTCAAATTAAAGATAATTTCATTTGGGCATTTTAATTAATACGTATGTTTTAATTTGGAATAAGTATTTTTAATCCCTTAACGTACTAGAATTATTAATTCGATGGCACTAATCTATTCAAACTGTGTACAATTCAGGTCATTCGAGCAGAGTTGTATTTTATGCTGATGTAATTTCCACACTCGAAGAAAAAAGATTACCATCTGCACTCATGAGACTGAATGCAATCCGTTGCCGTGATTTCAGAATTAGATGAAGTTTATTGTACATTTAGATAAATATTGAAAGACAATATTCCTTCATTTGCTAATCATCACCATTGAAGAGCATGTGTGCACTGTAAGAAAAATTGAGGTGTGTTGCGTATTCATCATTTAAAATAAAATCTTCGGTCCAGGAATGATGAAATGCTGGTTGATTTATAGCACACAGTTTATTCACACATAAAACACAGTAAAATACATTAATTACACAGACTATATACACGTTACCTACGTATAAACTTTATAATCGGAATACCACACAGCCAGAGCTCGTAAAAATCCTAACCGCAACATCGAATGCACTGGGTAGAACTGAAAACTTATCTACAACTGCATTCGTTTAGATACAGGGTTACAAATTGGGAGGAAACCACATTGGCCAATTTATTGCTTCCATAGATTTCTTTACAACACGGTGGGAAAAAAAAATTAGATATCAGAAGCAAATATGTAGAAAGACTTATACAAAGTTATCATAGCGATACACATATAACAAAATCAATAGAGAAAAAGCTTCTGAAATTCTATTACCAACGGAACGCTTTTTGCTTTGTTTTGTTGCACCAATGACTGAAAGAAGAAGTTCCTGTAAGATATTGCGCTGTGTGTTGCGTTAAAAGACATAGCAAAGGAATAAAAGAAAACAGAGAAGTTACATGTGTAATAATTGCATTTATGGATCATGCATACTGGGTGCTTTTAAATATATGAGGCAAAATAAAATTTTGATTTTTTTTAAAATAGATACTGCTAGTATAATTATTTCTGTTTGAAAATTATTAATAAATATTTGTACTGATAACAATATATTTTTTTTCAAGCAGCTATTCGAAAAGAAAGTTAATAAAAGTTGATGTGCAAGTAGGATTGCAGTACTTGGGACTTATCTGCAATGTGGATCAAAATCCCAAATTAAAATAAAGATGTTAACTGGTTTGTATTTTTTTTCTTTTTTTTTTGGACCGAAACTAAGTTCTAAAATCTGTTTTCTTAAATAGAAACAAATATTTTTTTTGCTGTTTTTTTTACAAAATAAGTGTGCGTTATAGTGAGAAGATAGGCAGTTCAATGTATAGCGTTCCTTTATAAATGCTTAGAGATCTTAAAAAATACGGACTAATAACTTAACATGCGTGTTTTTTTCACTTTCTAAAGTGAAAGAAAAACAGTTTCTTTTTAAATTTTATAATAGGCTTTTAAACATTGGCAAACATTTTGCAAAATATTTACATAATACATCGCGAAACGAGGAACGATACATCGAACGAAACCGAAAAAGTTCGACGACAACGGTTCAAAGAAAAAGAAGAGCAGAGAATATATTAATAACTGTAACGATATCAAACCCGAGTTTCCTGATAAAAAAGTCAAAAAGAAGGATGGTGCCTTTTTTTTCTTTCCTCGCGGGTTCAAAGAAATAAAGTTTCGAAGAGTGCCCGAGGAACTGTGGATAAGAGACCAGGATTGATTGGCTCAGATGATAGAGCCCAATATCTGTCATCGATAGCATGTGTGATCGATTTTTTCTGAGATCCGTTCAAAAAAATTCGTTCTGGTGATGAAAGAACTTTATCGTATTACAAAATATATTCAATGCATTATTTAAAACATCTTGGTTTAATAGATGTGCTTTAAATAGTTTGTGACATGGAAAATAGTTTACAAAAAAGGTACGAGTTTTTCATAAATAATGATGATATTTTTATTTGGCAATGTTTTATACTAAAATGATAATTTTACTTCTTCGAAATGCCCATGGAAAAAAATAGAATAATTTTTAAAGACAATTGAGAGCGTAAAGATGCTATAGTATCGAGGTTGATTCAAAATTAGTGTGATCAATTTTAAAAGCATATAACTATTTATGATTTGTTTTGATCGCCTGACTATTAGTTTTATTTTAAAAATGAATCGTTTAAGTTACCCATCTAACTATATTTATTAGTGGGAGTAAGTTATGGCTCCAAAATTAGGTCACCAAACATGAAACTAAAGCTTAAAGCTTTTGAAGGATGGTTTCTCAAATAATGTTATAAATAAAGCATTTAAAAATCAGAAAAGATATTTTTCTAATGGATTACTATCTAAACTTTAAAAAGAAAAAAAAAAATTGGCTAACAATCAAAAGCTCCATGAACGATAATGTGGAGGAAAGGAAGTACCAAAGGAAGTAGTAAAAATAAGCTGAAAAGACTTTTCACGCTATAGAAATTCATCTGCCTCAAATAACTTTAGGAAATAAACTGCATGTATCGAAATCGACAATTTGTCGTTAGATAAAAAAAATTGGCAATGGATCAAATAAATCAGTATGCCATCAAAAGTCTGAAAAACAATCGAAAAACGAAGAACACATTCTTGGCCTCTGTATTTAATGTTACACAAAGGTAGGCACAAAACATGGATGACTTGGAATCAAGAACTGTTTGCATCCACAGCTGGCCGAAAGAAGATGCAATAATTTCACGCGAAAAACGTAGAAAAGACGCTAGTGTTTTGAAAAAAAGCAAATTGGCTATCTGGTGTAACGGTATGGATAGAAATGCCCTCTCAAAGCTTAACAAAACCTTTTTTGTAGAGACAAAGATTAAAATTGATGCTAAATACTATCAGGATAAAGTTTTAAAGTACATGATCAAAGAAAATAAGCTTTTTTACCCTCAAGGAAACTTTGATTATCACCAAGATCCTGCACCAAGTCATACTACAAAATCAAATATAAAATGACTGAAAGATATAAAAATCAATTTTCTTCCTCCTGAGAAACGGCTTCAATTATCACCTGACTGTTTCCCTTGTGATTATTTTTATGGGGATGCTTAAAAAACAATTAAACAGACGTAAATTAAGAACATTTCTAAAAAGGACTTCAAAGAGCAACCGAAGAGTACGTTGAAAAAATACCCTCAAAAATGGTCAAAAAGGTTTTTTTGGCGTGGTCTAAACGTTCTCATAAAGTGTACAATGCTAAAGGAAACCACATGAAATATTTCATGTAAATAATTTTATGAAAATTTTTGATGTTCGGAAGTTGGTCATATTATATTTGAATCAATCTCTATTAAGTCCTTTTGGGCTTTGTGCGACAAAAATAACTGCTCTATACAGGAAACATGCAATATTTCATTAAAATATTTTTTAGAAAAAAATTGGATTTAAAACATTTAAATTTTTTTAAGAGAGCAAAATAAAGCGAAGTGCGATTACTTTTTCTCTACAGTATAAATTTCTACAGTCTTCTCTTTATTCTTTTGAAAGTGTACATAAAAATATGTTACATGTCACTTAGCATTTTGGCGTGTTCGTATGGCATTTTTTATATCTTAAAAATTTCGAATATAGCACTCTACTTTTTTCAAACGCATACTTAAGAAAATAGCTTTTTACAGAAAATAGATTTTTTCTAGGACTCGCTTCTCGGAATGTTATTCATGCGTGTAATGCTATTTTAGGAAAAATATTTTACAGCGTCTGTACGCAATTGCCCGTACCACAGCAATAACGCGTATAAAATTAGCTCTTGCAGAAACCAGGGTCATAAACCCAAAAAATATTTGAAATCTAGAAGAAGATATAAAGAAAAGAACTTTATGTATATTTATTTATATTATATTTTATTATATTATAATAAAATTGCAGGAAATTACTATAAAAAGGGAGATTTTATTAAGTTTTCCCCATTGGCGAGCTTGTGACTCTAGTTAGGAAACATGACTTAAGATCAGGGATGTCAAACTTGCGGCCAGTATTTCGGCACACAATTATATATAATAAAGTATCAAAATTTCTCCCGAAATAGGAAAGACAATAGCAGAGAAGATATGTCAAGTGTCAGGAAGTAAACATTAAATTTTTCTTGGTCTTTTATATATGCTTATTATCAAGCGTTATTCGAAATAAACCTACGTTTCTATGAATATTGATTTTCTTTACGGCGCACCTTATGTTAAACCTTATTTATTTATCCCAAGTTAGCCTTTGAGTTTGACACCCTTGTTTTGGATACTTGTGGTTGTGTGGCTCCATAGAAAACTCCATTCCCTGTTTTGCATTCATATTTTATCAACTTCTTTTTCGAACTGTTATTTTGACTCGTGGAACCCCATGAATATGATTCATAGAACTCCAGGGTTCTATGGAACAGAGTTTGAAGACTATTACTTTACTGCATTCAAAATATTTTGTTTTTGCAGTTTTGCATTCAACTTGAAATTATGAGTAGAATTGCTCAAAACAAGAACATTTCGTGTGATGTGTGCTCCAGTAAGAAAAACCGACTTACATCGCAATGTGCTTCATGGTTGCTGAAATTATTTTAAAATCTTTAATTATATTAAGGATTTTAAGTTAAGTTTCTCATAGTTTTTGGCTTGCGATAAACGCTATCGGGGCATGAACTTTTTTTGTATATATTCTACTGCCATAAGTTCTGTGATTCATAAGTGGTTTTCCTTTAAATTTATTATAAAGTTTTATTCTCCTTTAAATCTAACATAATCCATCTTTTATTTAATATGATTATCTTTTGACTTCTCATAGGCCTTAAAACACATTAATCAACCATCAATAAAAGAATGTATTTTCTCCTTAGTAAAATTTGCATTCCTTGTTTCCATCAAAAACTTTAAAAACGTTTCTAAATGTGTGAGATACCATTTCTGGTATACATTTACCTACATTACTGACCACAATTTATATTCGAGTAAATTTAAATTCGATTGGATTCTGATCTGTAAATTCAAATCTTGGTATTCTATTACATCTGTCACATTCTCTTTTAGTCAGTATATTCTTCAATATTCTCATTTCAAATGAGAAAACTATTCTTCAGAGCTGTCTTACCGTTTTTATAATCCAAATGACTCGCGTGATTGTCGCATATGAAAGCATAAATTTGGATTTTGCTTTCATAGCCGTATTTTATGTTGCTTTTCGGTTTGATAATTTACTACAGAGCCATGAAAACCCCTATAGACAATTTGTATGACTTTATTTTTTTTTTTTGTACTGAAACTTATTTCCCATGCTACAAAAACAATTTCTTTCTTAAAAAATTTGTTTTTGAAATTAACTTAAATTATACTTTTGAAAATAGAATCATATTTCTTCTATGGTTCTTTGTATTCGACATGCGCTAGCACGAAAAGACATAAACTTAAATTATCAAATTGTAATTAAAAGCCACTGAAGAAAATCAGTTAAATTTTAACTGTTACAGGAGTAATAAGAACCATTCTAGAAGTAACTCAGCCCACTGGCTGAGATCGCACTTCCACGCCTCAAAACCGGGGTTCAAATCTTGGGCTAGGGAAGGTCAACTCTGCCCAAATGAGTACCAAGCTTGCTTGGGAACTAAACCCTGGGAATTTCACATCAGACTGACCACTTTACCGGAACATCTGCTCATGCACCTCAGCACCCAAGGTCAAGAAAACTGAGATGGGCACAGTAGGCCTTGGTCCACCATAGGCTGCTCGCGGGTAGGGCTAATAAACATGTAGGCTTACATACAGGTATTTGAAATTTAAAATACACTTATTAATTTTTATACACCGTGTTATCAGTTCCGTGCTCTTGATATCCTAGAAATATTTTGTTACGTTTCAAATGTTTCTTCATAGATTTACGGAATCATACAGGACAGTTACCTGATTCCTTCAAAACCTTAAATTTTGTAAATTGATTAATATATTGGCAGTTAGCGTTCAGTGCTCAAAATTAAAAACTTCACTGTTATATTCGATAAAAAAAAAATTATTTTCACCGTATGACGTACATGCAATATATTGATCACATGCATAAAATGTAAACTTGGTATTACTTCTCCTTTAAATAAAAAGGGGGGAAAGGAACATAAATAAAAATGGCCGTTAGTGCGTTTTCGTAGCAATGTGCGAAGTTTAATTTAAATATTAATGTATATTTAAAACTCTATATCGGCAGAGTTTATCGGAAGTAAATTTAAATACGCAATATATATTAAAACACCAGACTTTAATATATTTTCCGCATCTATTAATTTTTACATGAAATACAAAATAAATATATTTAGTGAATAAATTATTTAGTGAAGATAGCACAGAAACAAATTAAGTACAGAGGAACTTTGCGTGGATCAAGATACATTCTTACTGTATTGATTTCAATAACAGAACACACGATTTTAATATTTTTTAGCAGAAAATAATTATTTTAAATTGGAATTAATTTAAAATTAAACTAAACTGAAACCTGAATTAAATTAAAGTTGAATAGGACTGGGGTTAAAAAAATAATTTAATTATAAAATATTAATTATTAAAAAATTAAATATATTTCGATTCTTTTTTTAGTAACATTTTTACTATAGCTAGTTACATGTATAGTAAATTTAGCTATATCTTTTTATTACTTCATATTCTCCATTCTTGTATTACTCATACATATTTATAGGTAAATATTTTTATAAATGAATAATTCATGTTATTCACACATCGAATAAGCAACTTTTACTCTAACGAAATAAAACAGTATCCATAAAACTAATCGTAAAATATTTTTTATTCTCCGAAACAGCTGACAGAAAACATATAATAATAATAATAAAAAAAGTCAATTCCTACTTAGATCAACAAAAAAAATTACTTTAGTTACTTTTTATTAATTACTTACAATTAATATAAAAATATGTATATACATAAGACACAATCACACTATTAAGTGATAAAACAGAAGGCGATTTTCCTTTCCATTTTCCTTTCTATATAAAGTGTTATAATGTTTTTTTTGTGCGTGTGTGTGTGTGTTTTGCTTGTTACTATTTATTCATTCATTAAATTTAACTATTCTAATAAAATAGTAGAATAAAAAAGAAATAACATTCTCTCTCTTAGAAATTAAGCTAGCCAAGGAGGATTCTAACCTTTCGATTAGAAGTCCAACACGCTATCCATTACGCTACAGGGACACAACAAACGACTTTTTTTTTCTATATATGTTACTGTACTATTTGTATATTACTATTTAAGCACTTTTTAATTCAATGAAAGAATAATTATTTGAAAAAAAACTATATTAACATCAAGTGTCATCGACTACGAGTTTAAAAAAAATGTATTTGAAAACTTGAATGAATGCATAAAAACATTTTTATTAACAATTGAAAATATTTGAACAAGGTATAATATATATCATGACTTGGAGTAATTCTTACAGATTGAGAGAAGAAATGTAAAGTGCAGCCGTTTATCGTATTATTTTTATTCCAATGTTCAGCAAATCATTCTGTACTCCAAGCCACAACGAGTACCTGAACAAGCGACAATTAGGAGCGAGTGAGTCGTTCGTCCACTTGTTTTCCGTAAGTCCACCGAAGTAGAAGTCAAAGTACATATGCGGGATGTGGGTTGAGTTGTCCTGGTTGTACGGTCATCCCTACTGACACATAACGGGCAGAGGACTCATTTCACACACACACACACACATATATATAATAGGGGCACGATAGTCTGTGAGGACCAAGGCCGGCTGTGCCCAACTCAGTATATGTGAGTATATGTGACCTTGGGCCCTGAGGTGCATGAGGTTCCTATCAGGTGGTCAGTCTGACGCAAAACCCACAGTCTAAAGTTCCCAAGTAAGCTTGGTTCTCAGTTATCGACCCACTGAAGGGATGAAAGTCTGAGTCAACTTTGCCCACTCTGGGTTTTGAACCTCAGCCCTGTGGTGAGGAAGTACGCGATGCAGTAACCACTCAGCCACTGGGCTTCATATATATTTTTTCTTATATTATATATATATATGATCGTCTTCATTTTTCAATTCTACTATTAGCTCACTCTCTCCCTATACGTATATATATATATATATAGAGAGAGAGAGAGAGAGAGAGAATGAACTAATAGTAGGAATTGAAAAATGAAGACAATATCCATTAAATATTTTTTAACTAAAATCTACTCTTCCTGATTCGCCGACCATCCTTTTGTACATGCAGGGCAATAAAGAAATTATCTTTTAAAACGAACTGAAGTGAGAAAAGTTTTCCTGACAATTCAGACTTATTAGAAAGGTGCTGAATCCGGAATTAAGCAGCGCTGGATTGCAGCGCTGATGCCAGGTTTCTTTTTAGTTTTATAATCTGATTCAATGGCTCATGATGTGTTGTAGTCTTGAGTGGTTCTCACGGATTATAAGATAAGAACTTGTGAAATTACATAGGCTGTTGTTCCTTGATACTCATAGGATTCATGCAATAAATCATTTTCGAATAAGCAGTTCTTGATTAAACGTAACGAAATTCTCAAATTCATGCATACCTATATTTCCATATAATCTTTATGTAGGTATCTAATGCTAATTTCGTTACGATAAACATAGGATGTGTACTGGTTTTTTTAACTCATTAGATGTATGAGGAATGTTTAAAAGTCTTCTGACCATAGAAAAAAGTATGTAAAAGCTGTTTTTATTGCAAAATGCTTTCCTTCTCACGAGTCTTAAGTATATAAAAGAATAACTCGATCAGTCACTCATCAAAAAATATCCGGAACTACTGGATATTTATACTTGAAATTTGCCAAATATGTTTCTTTTGTTAAATAAAACTCCGTTAAGAAATGGAATGAACGGATGAAACAGATATCGATCACAAAAGGAGTTCATAAAAATAGATAAATTCCCGTTCTTGAGCTATTAGCCCAATTGAATTAAAAATTACAGGCACGTTTCTATTTTTGAGCAAAAATTCGCTAAACACAAGTTTCACATAAATATAGGTTCTGCGAATTTTCTCATTCACTTTCTCAACCATCATGGACAACAAACAGCCACCCACTCTGTGCTTCGTCATCAACAATGACACGTCCATCGTTGAATTGATGAATCCCTTTTTTTACAAGTCTATTACTCCTTACAATTTCACCATGAACTTCTACAATTTAACGATGAATTTCAACTAGATTAACTTCCCTTGCGTTTAAAAAATGAATTCCACAACGCACTTCGGTTCGCGGAATCTGACGTCGTCTTAAACATTTTGAATACCGACTAATAAGTGTAAACTTAACACAATCCGGCTCTAAGGATATCAATCAACCAGAGATCCGTGGGTGCAAGGGCTAAACTCCAATACTATAGCTGTGGTTGCTGTTGAACGAAACGATACTTAGTTTCCTGACACGGCTCGTATGTGTTAATATTCAGATACATCAAATCAACTCTGAAAAAATGCATAAAAGTATTGAAAATGGGTTTTTTTTTGTATGCGAGCGTGTTTAGTTAAAATCATTTTTTCCTTTTTAAAGTAAATAATCTATCTTTCAGTGATATTAAAAAAATTAAAGATATTAAATTATAAGGACTCATGAATTATATTTTCAAAGATATCTTTCAAATTATGTTATAATTCTAACTAGTTAAATTTTTTCCACGTAATTTTCTCCCCTCCCCCCTCACCACCGGAATATCATCCTCCTTACTATTAAAGTAAAAATAAACTGAAAATAAAAGAATTATAATGATATAAAATTGATACAAAAATTTTACGAGAAAGCAATTTAGTAAAAGAATATATATATATATATATATATATATGTGTGTGTAATATTTCCCTCTAGCATCCTTTTTGTTTTAACTCTTTGTACTAATATTTAAACAAACTTGGTTTTAAAGTAACATTGTAATCTTAATCGTAATCGGCTAGGTCGAAATCCCTGTCAAGTCCATTCTATCCAATCAGAACCACTATTACATAATAGTCACTGCCGGTAAAAAAGCGAAAATCCTGTGTAATCGCTCTCTTTTTCTTAGTGTTCGTCTTGTGGAATGCCGCTGCTGCTTGTCGCTTTTGTTATCGTGTCTCTGCTTTCGTGTTCTGATCAAATATCTGTGAAATACCACTGTGAATTGTTCACCTACGTGATGTGTGTGTGAATAAAAAGATGAACGTCCACTAAAGATGTTTTCTTGAAGCCACTCTGCAAATACCACACTCGTCCAATTCGTATCATATATATGTATCGTATCTTTTTAGAGAAAAATAAAAATTCAAAATAATTAAGATTTTTATTTTGAATTTTACTACTTGGTTATTTGTTATCCAACTCGGGAAAAAAATGATATTGAATTGTACATTTAGTGTTCACATTAAATAAATATTTTTAAAAAATATTTTCTTACAAATATTGTCTGATTACATAATTCATTCGAACTATGCAAATTATGTTTAATAGAAAAATGAGATATTTCTACAATCTGATAAATATTTCTACTCAATATTCAATTATTTAATAGACGTGAGCATTTCTTCAGGGTATCCCAGAATGCCATGTTCAAACTTGGAGGGGAGGTAGAGAAACATCCTGAGAAGCCACAATTTCATAGGGAAGGAAGGGCGGAAACGTAACCCTAACCCAGTGCTTCTCAAAGTTTCAATATTCCCTACCCGATATTTAATCATAATTTTTCTCGCGCCCCCTTATACAAAAAATTGTATTGAATTCAAAAATACTATATTTTGACGCTAAAACTACGATATGACTTTAAGCTCGTAAGTGCCACCGGCGTACATAAACGTCTCGTCCAGCCAAAGCGTTAATTTAACTGGACGTATATATATGTTTTTCCAAAGTACGATCTTTTCTGTACACTGTTATCCATAAAATTATTCCGAAGGCTTTGGAATGCAATAAAAAGCCCTTGACAATATTTGCGAAGGATTTCCTTATTTCGGATTATTTTTTTTATTTATTCCTGCCCCTCCCCAATACATCACATACGCATGCCTACGTGGGGAAAGGGAGGCGAATCGCGCAACCTTTAATCAGCAGTTAAGGGATTTATTGTAATTTCAAATTATCATGATAAGTGTTAGTTTTTGTGTATAAGTTTATATATGAAAATCCCATGAGGTTACTGGCGATTCTTAAATTTGTTCTTCACTTAGTATTGTTAAATTTATTATAAAATACATTGTGTAACACTGATACATTTATAAATGTAATATATCAATGTAAATGTGAATTTTGTTTTGTATTATGTCAGAAGGTATTTTTTTTTGTTTACTTTCTGTAAATTAATAATTTTTAAAAATAATCTTTTGTTTTCAACTTTTCGATATGCTCGCGCCCTCCTCGTAGAGTTGTCACGCCCCTCAAGGGGGCGCCCCCCC
>BMAV01003544.1:385754-400388 GCA_019973955.1 Trichonephila inaurata madagascariensis
TTTGTTTTGTATTATGTCAGAAGGTATTTTTTTTTTGTTTACTTTTTTTAAATTAAAAATTTTTAAAAAAAATTTTTTGTTTTCAATTTTTCGATTTGCGCGCGCCCCCCTCGGTGGGTTGGCCCCCCCCCCCAGGGGGGGCCCCCCCCCCCAGTTTGAGAAACGTTGCCCTAACCAGATGAAGAAACACTAAGACCGTAAAGTCACACTGCAGAATGTAATGTAAAAAACTTTATTACAAAAACAAAACAAAAAGAAAATAATAAATTAAATTTATGACATTAAGGTATCCGACTACGTTCGGGGAACCATGATTTTAAAAAAGCGCATAAATGGATAATTTTCATGATATTTAGTGTCACTTAGATTAGAATACATGTATACAATTGTTTTAAGGACACATTATGACAAAAAAAAATTATTGAAATACAATATTTTGGCAAAAAATTAACTTAGAATAACCTTTTTTCCAAATGTTCTCCTTTTGTAAAAAATACTTCTATTGTATTAAAATTTTGCCTGTATATCGCTCAGACTTCTGTACAGAGGCTCAACTATGATTTTAGAAAAATTCACATTATTTTCAGAGTTACAACCCATTGAAATAATTATCGGCGTTTTTTCCTTAAAATTTCTCCCTTCTGTTTTCGTAAAACATGGATAAACCGACTTCCGAGTTATGCATTTCAAAAATTCTAGTTGAACCTTTATAGAGAGGTCTGAGCTGAATAGAGGCAAAATATTAATACAGTAGAAGCATTTTTTTACAAAAGGAGAACATTTGGAAAAAAGGTTATTCAAAGTTAATTTTTGGCCAAAATATTGTATTTAAATAATTATTTTTGTCATAATGTCCTTAAAAAATTGTATACATGTATTCTAATCTAAGGGACACTAAATATCATAACTATTATCCATTTACGCGCTTTTGCAAAATCACGGTTCCGAACGTAGTCGGATACCTTAAAGCATCCTATGAGGTGTTTGAAATATCTGCCTTTGGCATGTGTGTAGGCACACAATACTGACGAGACATGGATTGGCGGACATGGTCGAAAATACCGGGTGTTTCTCGGATCGTAGCAACAGCGATGGATATTCATGCCACCAGGTTCATTTCAGAATTGACGGAAATCGTCAATCGTGGCTCAGAAAGATCCATGTTCCTTCAAGTTCTGATGCATCCCAGCGAAAGGTTGCCACCTCGTTGGATATCTTTCCCCGTAAAACCGAACAGCAACACTTGAATTTCCGTTGGCTAGGTCGTAGAAGAAGTGGATATCTGCCAACTCGAGGTTCGTATGATTCATGCTCATCGCACGCTTTCCATGTCTAAAATGAGGAAACCACATGTTGCGACATTGCAAGCTCACGCGCACAGAGCCATCTATTGATTTTCGCCCATGCTTTCCTGTGTAATTGTGGCTCATCAAGATGTTCTCTACCTTCCCTCCAAGTTTGTACATGGCATTCGGAACACCCTGTATATGATGAAGCATGTCTCATATAGAAAATATATATGTATAAATATAACCCTTAAATCAAAAATTATAATATTAAATTATCCATTAATTAATATCATCAAAAGAGAAATTCGTTACTAAAAAATTAATTCAATTGCACATCAAGGAAGACTTTTAATAGAAGAACTATATTCGCTGTTTTAATCAACGGCCCATTTACTCTTTTTAAATAATCATCCTCTTAGATCTCATTTAAATTTTTCAATTTTTTTATACTGCTAACGAAAACCAAAAATTTAAAGTAGTCTGAAATTTAAATTTGGTTTCAAAGTTATCTAACTTTGGAAATGAATTATTCATTGAATACTAAAAATAATTCGCAGGTTGTATTTTTAGTCATTTTAATAACGATTTAAAAATTCCTTTTTTTTTTCTGGATGAAATACTTTTAAAAAATAAATTGCTAAGCTGTGTGTTTTTATTGTTTTCTAATATTAGCTATACTACTGGGCATTAGAATTAATACACCAAAAAAGCGATTCGTTACACACGAAAATTTACATGGCTGGAAGAAGATATTGTAATATGCAAATAGGATACATGCATCACATTAATGCAAAGTAGGTGCAGGAGCATCATCTACAACAGTGCTCCTCAAAGTTCCAATATTTGCGATCCAATGCTCAATAATAATTTTTATCGCGCACCCTTCCCCCTCTATACAATAACACACAATGTATTTAATTCAATAATACATTTCGACACTAAATCAATAATAAAATGTTACCTTTTAAGTGTCATCGGCGAATATAAACGTCTCACTCAGCCAAAACGTTAATTGCCGTGGACGTATATATACGTCTTTCCGAAGTACGATATTTATTATGCACTACTATTCATAAAATTATTCTAAAGACTTTGGAATGCCTATATTATGGTCCTTATGAGTAAAAAGACCTTTATAGAGTTTGCGAAGAATTTATTTATTTCAAAGGATTTGCTTATTTATTTCTTTTCTCTTCCCCCCCCCTCCTTCTCAATTCATCACATACACGTGTCTACTTGGAAAAAGGGGTCTTGGGGAGCGAATTGCTTAGCTTTGATTCAGCAGTTAAGGGAAAAATTATAAACCGTACGAATTATCAAAATAAGTTTTAATTTTTGTATATAATTTTAAATATGACAAGCCCATGGGAACATTGGTAATTATAAATGTTTTTCTTAACTTAGTATTGTTAAATGCACTATAAAATACACATTGTGCTCTATTAATATATTTGTAAGTGTATTTTTTTTTTATTATTTCAGAATGTATTTTGTTTGTTTACCTTCCATAAATTAATTAATTTTCTTAAATAATCGTTTGCTTTCGACTTTTAATTACGTTCGCGTCCCCCTCGTAGAATTATCAAGCCCCCTAGGGTGGAGGTGAGCCCTACATTTCAAGAAATGCTGATCTACGATGTATTTAAAATAAAGAACTTCTACAGTAAATTTTTCTTACTATTTTTGAACTGGTGAACATTTCCTGTGGTGCTCCATGTAAGGTAAGGAATGCTTGAGTTGTACCCTGCCATGGGTCCTTCTTCCACAAGTGGAAAACAATAAAATGCAGGAATAAAAACCCCTTAACGGCTGCTCCGAATAAGGATTCCTTTACATCCCAATCGTCTAAGGTGTGCAAATGTGGTCTCTTGACCCGTAGGAATGCCATTCGAATATCCCTGTTCCAAGTTCTCACCAAATTCACCATACTTTATCCACCCCACCATCAATAACACAAGCTCCTCAGTGGCGACCCAGGAATTGATCACTAGATGGCAGTACAGCCAAACTCTACTGGTTGATTATATATTCATTTCATGGAGAGTCTAAGGCATTCCCATTCTATTATGGAAAATGATTCAAGTAGCAACGGTGAACGCGTCAACTAGACTCGCCACCACAGCAATAAACTGCCCACAACTTCAACGGACATATATCCAAACAACACACAAAAGTACTCAAAATGTATAACAATTATAGTACTGGCTATCAAAACAATCTTCTTTAAGTACCGCTCACAAAGGCAATCAGCAGCAAAAACAAATTTTTTCTCTAGGGAGTGGGTATACAGCGAGCCCTTCTTCCTTAAGTCGCAAATAACAAAACACGTGAACAAAACCCTCATCGACTGACCCGAAAAGGTATTCCTTTTCTTCCCATTCATCTAAGGCATGCACAGAGTATCAGGGGATAGGTAGGCTCATTGTTTAAATAAACACCCCTGATAAGTTTTATCATACCCACCGGGGCATCTGTTTATAATATCATAATATTGCTGCTCGCGTTGGTCGAGATCTTTTGAATTTTTGCATAATATGGAATCAATGGGTTTTCAATGTCATACGGATCGCCATGTTGAATCCTAAGAGATCACTACCACTAGATGTAGATAAGACAGACTTGTTATTGGTAAAGTACCATTCGGCAACGCTACGAGTGCTGAATCAAGAAAGTACATCATTTCTAAGACTGTCGGTTTAGTCATCCTGGCTTTACACTTGAAGCTACATCACAGACAGAAGCATCTTCAATGGTGTAATCAACGGTGAACCTGGAGGCAGCAATGATGTGATGTCGTCTTTTCAAACGATTCCAGGTTCTGTTAAGGGTATCATGATGGTCGTATCACCGTTTGATGGCATTGTGGCAAATGTATTTTGACAACATGCATGCAAGATCCTTATACAGTCTCATCACCTGGATTGATGACACGAAATTTCATTGGGTACACAACTTAGTCGTCTGTTATTCTCAATGACGGTACTTTAAACAGTGGCTGTTATATTTTTGATGTGATATGGCCCGTGGCTCTACCCTTTCTTTGAGCCCTACGAAATTCTGCATCTTAAAAGTAAAATGCGTGAATGCATATTGCCGGTATTGAACGAACCTTCCTTGGAACAGAATGTGTTCAGTTGCTGACCACGGCAGTACGCCTTACAGAACTCAGAATAACAGAAAACGTCTGATGAATGATTGTCGAGCAACTTACTCGTTAGCATACGTCAGGAACTAAAGTCAACGAATAGTGACATTGAGTTGCAGTTGCATAGACAGCGATACATGTGCAAGCCATGCAATTTCTGTTTGGCTCAACACCCGCACGTATAATATTTGTTATTTTTGGCAGATGTGTTCATTTTGGGTGCTAATTTCTCGGAATCTATCCTTCCAAATATTGTAAAAAATATATTACTTTTAATTTTCAGTGTAATATATATGAGCAATAAATGTCATTTTGTTACTTGTATTTCTTCCTGGTGCAACGATTTTAATATTCATTAGAGTATATTAAAAGCTTTGTTAGTAAATAAAGTATTGTAATGCATAGTGTAATTTATATAAAAATATATACATCCATATACGTAATTTATAAGCAGATATATTCAAAAAGATGGCTGGGGGATGTAGTTTGTAAGGCGCTGGGTTTGTACGCCACAGAGTTCGCGGATCCAACACCGGACCTAGTTGGGGGAATTTAATGACGCAAAAAATTGACAGTGTTCATGTCAAATGAATATGCGATATGTAAAAGGTCCCTTGAGTGCATATTTGAATTGGGTGCTCTAGGCAAAATTAAACTCCTAGTAAAATTTGGCATTGTAAGAGCTCAGGTGACTCCACCTGTGGAGGAAATTGTGAGTCAAAATTATGTTGTAGCAATAGGTATCTTTCTACACGGTACCTCACTAAAAATGATACCAACTTCCTGGGAATGTAAAAGGTCTGCAATGATAAGTACCAATTCTCAGATCCATTTAAAAAAAGAAAAAAAAAGTTCTAATAAAAGTTAGTATTTTCTTTTCTTTTTCAAATGTTGGTTAAATAAATTGAAATTCCATATAAACTAACTGCACGTGAACAAAATAATTGCAAGCAAACATAAAATTTTAAACTGTCACCACGCCAACTGCAGTTAAGTTAAATGTTTAGGGATTTTCTTTCATTTAGCAGTATGAAATTCACAAAAATGTTAATATTATAGTTTCCCTAATATCTCTTCTATGTCCAGATTAATGTATATGTCTAAAAGTGCCTCGTATTAGAACTCCATTATAATTACAGTAGAATTTTTCTCCTAGCAGGAAAAGTATTAAACACATATTTATAATTCAACAATAGTGGGAATTCGAAGCTCACACAAATGTAAAGCGCATAAGTCCATAATCACAATATTGCACGAGGCAAATAAAATGCACAATCTTAACCAAACCCTAGTTTTGTTTTCTTGCAGACACTGGGGAGACATAGTAAAAGTTCCTCGAGACTTCTCTTCAAATAATCCTTCAAGACTCTTCAAAGTTTTTAATGAAGTTTGTCACCGAATTTGGCGAGTTATTGACCAAACTTGCCGTCATGTCAGTCACATAGATCACTTCTGTTTACATAACATTATTGAAAGGATGTCCTTTCTTTGAGTACGCAAGCAATTTTCTGGGCAAAGAAAAGAATAAGATTCGTCATCGTAAGAAATAAAATTAAGTGTCTTAAGCTTTAATTTCTAATACTTTTTTCTGATACATAAATGGAAAAAGACATACGAGGGTGGTCTCATAAGTACCCGGCCTGACCAAGAGAAGGTGGTAGTTGTTTGAAAAATGTCATAGAAAGTACGCAAACTATAAAGCATATGTTTCAAGTTTGAAGAGACCACATTGTTTAGTATTTGTTTGGCAGCCATCAATATATATTGAATGTTTTCAGTAAATTTGTGAAAATGGAGAAAATTGGTCATACTCGTTTGTTCACACTCTAGCAAAAACAGTGTAGTGAAGATGTTTCAACTGAGTGTTTTGCGAAGTTTCACAGCAGCAAAGAGGAATTTTTGCGCCGTTTCATATCCATGTGTAGAACATGGGCCCATCACCTCACACCCGAGACAAAAGAACAATCAAAGCAATGGACTGACAAGGGAGAACTGGCTCTAAAGAAGGCGAAGACCTTTCCATCTATAGGAAAGTTCATGGCGTCGTCTTTATTCTGAAGAGCGCGCGATAGTTTTCATTGATTATCTAGAAAAAGGAAAAGCTATGAACGGCGAGTATTGCGCAAACTTATTACAACGTTTGAGCGAAGAAATCAAGCGAAACGGCCGCATTTGGTTAAGAAGAAAGTGTTATTTAATCAAGACAATGCACCTGCTCACTAATCCATTATTGCAATGACCAACATTAATGAATTAAAGTTTGATTTGCTACCTCATGCACCCTATACACCGGATTTAGCCCCTTCGGATTATTTTCTACTCCCACACTTGAAAAAATGGCTCAGCAGAAAAAGATTTTCCAACGATGAAGAAGTAATGTTGGCAATAGCTATTTTCAGGTGTAAGACACTTCTCATAAAATGAGTATCGAACTGTTTGAATATCTCTGGGAAAAGTATATAGAGCTGAAAGGAGATTACGTTGAAAAATAAATATATACTTTTTCAGATTTCAACATTTGGCATGAGGTTCCCTAAGGCAACTGAACATTCGCAAGAAAAGAGAATTGGAAAGTTTACCAGAAGAGTAACCACACGAAAATTATGGGAAATTGTAATCAGCGAGCAACTTCGTGCATCTTTTCAGAAACCCTTCATCGCTCATTGAAATGGATAGGTTTTGGTAGTTGACGACCTATTCGAAAACCTCCAATATTGGCCCTGAATGACAGCAGACGTCTTTTTTGGACAAGGTTCTGACAGTAGAGAACTGGTCACGTATACCTTTCAGATGGTAGCGTGTAAATATGGAGAAAACAGAGAGTTATAAAAGCTTGGACCTTGCCAATATTTCCAAAACTCTTCAAGCTGGTGAAAGTAATATTGCAGTTTGAGGGATTTTTTCTCTTATCGTTATATCGATCCTTTAATTCTTGTATAAGGATTTAAGAATGCCCAAGGGTATTTAAGTCTTATCAAACACCATTGACACCCTATTACGTCAATGTTGTATCCTGAAAGGGATAGATACTTTCAGCAAAACAATACTCCCTGTTATACATCTAGTACTCGTATTGTCCCGAGGTGGTCAAACAGTATGCCAGAAACTTTACCTTGATTACATGAGTGCACAATCCGCAGATTTCAAACCTATTGAAAATTTGTGAGAAGTGATTGAATGGTGAAACAGGCACCTGGATCCATTATGACCCAATTTGAATTCACTTGGTAGTGCAATTCATCAGATATGGTCTAAAATTCTTCATAGCGTCTACCGACATCTCATAAAGTCTACGCCAAGTAGAATCCATAAAATATTAAGGACAAAAGCGTGGTCCAATATTAAATTAAAAAGGTCATCATAATATAGCATCTCAGTGTATACTTGTGAAAAGCTCTATTATATCTTAAGTAAGGATAAATCATATGTTTAAAGTAGATGTGTTTGCTAATGAGTACTATTCAAACATCTAAGATATTGAATGTTGCTGCAAAGCTTCATTATTTTTCGTATATATAGATAAGAAGAAACTGCACTGATTGTTCTGTCATTATAAGGTCATATAGTGCTAAATTTATTTTATATTAAACTTTGAATGAAATTTCTGAAATTGTAAAAGGCATAATAATAAATCATTGATGAACATTTATTTTAAAAAAATATAATAAAAGCACAGCAAATGTGTTTTCTGGGTAAAATATAATAAATAATTCTAGTTAAACTACCAGGTATAATAAATGTTACACTAACACATGTCGCTGGACTTTTATTTTAAAAAATTCAATTAAAATTACTTTTAGAAAACATAAATAGAAAAGTGAAAAGTTCTTTTTAAAATATTGTACTGGGCAGAAAGTTTAATTCCTCGAATACGCAGTAAAGCGTACATTAACTCAGCAAATAAACCGGATAAAAATTCTTATAAAATTTCTTTTCTAATGAAGATACAAAATATTCTTTTAATGTACTAAATTCGTATTCATCTTACACAATTAAAGAAACTTACATTTACAAAAACTATTGTACAAAAATGTATTGCCTAGTAGCATTTATAATAAACTCAGATAAAACAATTTACAAAGCAGACAGTGGAAAAAATAAAACAAATGTACCACTTCATAATCATAAAGTAATGCTAAAATGAATGAATGAATATTTCTTAATGCACTTATCATTAACAGACTGTGAATTTTATCTCGAGAAGTATAAAAAAAATACTTTTAAAGTAACATACTTTAAGATTTCAAGATTTTAACTAAAATTAAGACATTCAAAGAATTATTTTCGTTGTCGTTCATTCTTTGCTAAGCATACACCAATGCAGTTAAAAAATCAGAGTTAGATTATTGTTTTGATGAAAAAGAAAAGAAATTCAATCCATCTTTTCGTTATCTTTTTTAAATGTAGGGGAGTGTATCTGCAGAAACGATTAGGAGGCACAATTAGGTGTTTCAAAAGAACACTTTAATTATTGTAGGTGATAACCAACGTGATGCTTAGAAGCCCATTTTGTTATCAAAACTATTTAATGGCGATAAAGAAATAGCCGAGAACATTATCAATTGTTGGGGGAGGGTTTGCATGGAATAAAAATACAGTCAGACCTCTATATAACGAAGTCGCTTAATCCCCCCCCCAAAGTTATTTATATAGAAAATTCAATATTTAGAGGCTCATCTTTCAATTTTCTTTATAAACAACATAAAACAAATTTTAATTTTAAAAATACTTATTACAAAAAAGTAAATATTCAGACCTTTTTTTTTTGTAAATTAATATCTATTTATTTTATGTTTTACCTATAAAAAAGAGAAAGAACAACTGCAAGAAAAGTTTCTTTACGCCTTTATGCACTTCCTGCAGAATTAAATGTATTTCTTTGAATCTCCAGTACTTAAGTTTTGGTATTTTTGACCTAAAAGAAATAAAGTTGCCAGCACGACTGATCAACACCACAAATGAACGGAGGCTAGTTCAAGGACACGAGGCAACTCTACTGAGGGTGAAAGGGGATATCAAAGATATTTACAATGAAATGGATAGTGGGAGTTGAAAGTTGCCCGTTTTAGCCAGATACAAATGACAATGCCGATAGGATAAACTCCACATTTAATATAAGCCAATCGAAATGTAGAATCTCTTACATTTTTAAAGTACCACCTTTTTAGAACATTAATTGATATTGTTTTGCTCTGATTCCAATGTATGTAAGTGCATGCAAGATATAAAAATTCAAACTGAAATTAGGAATAAAAAACTTCTTAACAAACAACTACTCATTGCTACTTGATAACACGTATGCATGTTGATTGCGAACTGGATCAAATATGCTTTAAACAGTATATGTGCCAGATATGTCCAGCACAACTGGCACAACTGCCGTTTTTGATTCAAGTGAAGATTTTTGTTCGCTATTAGACCTCAGTTTCCTTTTTTTCGGCTACACAACCTGAATTTATCTCCTGTTTTTTTTTCTTCAAGTTTTCAAAATAATTTTTGATATCCTTCGACACAAAACACAATTATTATGTATTTTTATGTCAGAATCACGAGTAAGAGAAAGTTACTCAAATTTCAAGCAAACGCGAATAAAATCAGCTGTTAGTATCTGAACATCACCTCCGACCGTGTCATTATCGACTTCTTTATAAACATAAACTGTCATTCATTCGATCAAACATCTTCATCCAAAGAGCACGAATCCCCATTTTTTTTTTAATTCGTACTAGAACAAAAAGTTCATGTAAAAAAAAAAAAAAAACGTGGGATTGGTGTACCGTGTTATTTCAAAATTGTGTAAAAAAAAACCTTGTAAAAAAAGGTTAGGTGAAATAGATACTTTAAATAAATTAATTTAAGGTATCCGACAACTTTTTTCTTAGAAAAATGGATACATGGGAATTTTCTGTAGCGTTTAGATTTATTTAGTACATTTTAAGAAAAAAATGCTAAAATTAAGAAGAGAAAAAGAAATTATTATTACTAAAATGAAAAAAATTGGTTAAAAGTCTACAAAAAATTACATAAACGGGGTCCATTTTGTACAAAAAGTTTATGAACAAATTTTCCATTTTTTGATTTTGACGTGTTGTTTTAGAATTCATTTTAGAAATGACCTTCAGCATAAGAGTTATTTTAATTTCTATAAAAACTAGAGAATTTTATCTGGGTTATTATATGAAATTGCTTAAAAAACAGTGATTATATTCATATAAGGGACTGTGTAAATGTTGTAATAAAACACTGAAAAAAAACCTGAAGGTTGAAACGTTTCTAATATTACACAAAACATACACAAACAATTTCTGTTCTTTATTTTCAAAACTTCTTCAGCAATCGTTGTTTTCCCTTTTGAGCATTTGCAAAATAATGATTTCGAGTAAAACGCAATTTAAAGTTTGACATCTTGACGTATTGACATCTGCTTTTACTGAAACGCTTGTGGTCTTTGTTCTAGTTAATGGAAAATAATAAACTTGGTATTTCTTATAAAGCTAATAAATTAGCCTATATAAAATAAAATCATAAAAAGTGTCAATGTTCGGTACTCGAATACCTTAAGCATTACATTCCTTTTCCTGTTTACATTTATAAGTATATTTTATCAGCGTAAATGTCTATTTTATTTTTTATAGTGTCTAAATGTATTTAAGTTTGCTTCCTTTCAGTAAATTAAGAATTTTTATAAATAATCTTTTATTTTTCGACTTTTCTATGAGCTCGCACCTTTCACTTAGGGTTAACACGCCCCCTAAGGGGCACACCCCACAGTATATGAATCACTTTGCCAATTGAAACATATTATATTTCAACAATCCTTTCAATTACATTTTATTGCTAAAGTTTTTTATTATTGTTAAAAATAAGAGTAATATAAACACGTATTTTTTTTTTTTTCATATTAATTTCTGGCTTTAAAAAATATATTTTATCCAATTTGAACCCTATGGAATTATACACTGATTGAGAAAAATCGTATTTTTCTATATTTAATATACGAGATTTAAGAGACCCAGGGCACATGAAATACATTAAAAAAATTGATTTTTCAATTTTAGTATTAAAAATTAGCGCTTACTTTTCTGAATCTAAAAATGTATAGCACTTATATGTTCGTTCACAAAATAACCTTAAAATGTGAATAAAGTGCTTGATAAAAATGTTTAAAAAAAAAAAACGCTTACAAATGTTAGTTTGATTTTTTCATTATTTTCCCCCTAAACTTTATTATTTGCTTTTGGGTACACTTTAAAAAAAAAGCCATTGCACTAATTGGTTCAAAATTTTTTATACTTGTACACAGAATACCTGTGCATATAGTGAGTTTATTTTTCTTAGCCGAAGTAGTACATAGTTTTTTTAAAAAAAATAATTTTATGTGTGAAAAAAGGAAAAAAAATAAAATTTTTCAAAATTACAAAGTTTAATATATTTTTTAAAGAAACCTATTTAATATTTTACTCAAAAAATAGGTTCACTTCATTTTGTGGGTTGTTTTATGCATGTGAAAAATTGTTTTCACATGTATAAGACTTAAGGGATATTTTCTTTTTTTTAAAAAAAAATGCTACCTAAACATAAGCATGCATTATGAGATCTTAAAAATTATATCCAACTTAAACTAAACGGACAAAAAAAGATTTTTAACTAAAAAATTACTTTTGTATTTCTGCTGAATGATTAAAAAATATTTATTAAGACAAAAAAAAAACTCTAAGTTTTATTGGTAAATTTAAAAGATATATGTCCCATAAACAAAGAGTTATTTTAGAGCATTTTATTCTTTCAAGCATGTCCTGGTAACCTTAAATTAAAGATTTTTCTTCAGATGTGAGTAGGTAGATGGCATAAGAACATATTTTCCCCCAAACAAAGTATAAAACCTTAGTAATCAGCACCGAAGGCACACAAGACCCATAAATCCGAATGTATCTTTAATCTTAGACAGAAGAATCAACAGAAAGAGAAGAGACAAAGGAAAGGAAATCCTTCTTCTCTGGAAAGAACATCTCTGATGCCAATTAATCACTGATCTGTGCTACGGCAAAATGTTGTCTCTCTAATTGATTTGCACGGATCAGGAACGGACAAGAAAAGATGGATGACACCTCCCGAGAAGTGAAGTGAAGGGAGTAAGAGGGTGTCTGGCGTTCTAGATTCATTAACAAATCACTTAATCCGGAATTAGGCCACAACCGGTTCATTGCTCGAAAACTCGGGACTTTTTATTTACCCTTTTTTTCTAGTTCGACTTTACCTAATTCGGATAGCGATAAAAAGTCCAGAACAACCAATAGTCTCAACGGGTCAGTTTCCTTGCCCAAAATATTAAAAAGAAGCATATTTTTTTTATTGCATATAACTAAGCATAATATTTAACAGATTTCGAAAATGAAAGAAATTTATTTTAATTTTCAATTTTAAAGTTTACACCAGGGGTGTCAAACTTGAGTACCACAACGAGAATTTTTGTGGCCCGGTCAATATACTGGCACACAATAATATGTAATAAAAAATATGAAAATTTCTCCCTAAATATTAAAGATAGTAGCATAGAAGAGATGTCAAGTGTCAGAACGTACATAGTAAATAGTTCTTGTTATTTTATATATGCTTATTATAATGTATTATTCAACCTAAACCAACGTTTCTATGAAATTTGATTTTTTTTGCGGCCCATCGTAAGTTAAACCTTGTTTATTTGGCCCAAGTAAGCCTTTGAGTTTAACACCCTTAGTTTACACTAATTTTTTTTATTTTATAGTTATGGAACACAAAATTACCTAAATGTTTGCTTTTTATAAGTACACTCGATACGCTATAAGGAATGTTTTATATATCTTTAAAGAATTTTTTACATATTTACAAACAAAGTTTATGTTCATAACTCTTTTTCCAAGTGATTGAGGATTTTGTGTGTGTACCTATATGCACACATAATTTGAATCATGGTGTAATACAAAGTCTTACACTGGAATTGAGACAAAAATTTATCGGCATTTTTGGATTATCTTTCCATTTCATTTCTTCTCAAGCAAAAACAAGCAGCCTACCAAAACAAAATCCCAATTTTACTAAACAAAATCTTGGATGAGAAGCATTTAAGTATCACGGTCCAACTGCATCCCTTAAAAACACTATCACTCTAATAATTTCACTATAAGAATTAAAAATATGAGCGAATCAAAGAAAGAAATTAGAAAATATCCGTGGTTGTACAGCGTATGGGCAAACCCGTTGCGGTCAACTTTCAGTAACCGTACGGTGTAATGATTTTTAGAATGCTAAAATTTGTTTTCGGATAATGAATTACTTGACAACAATTTTTTTCATCGCCAATCTAGACACTTGTTGTAATATGAAGACACATATTTATAATCATGCTCAACTTTCCTTAGCTTATGACAATCATTTAGAGTTGCTTAGACACAATTTCCTTTTTCAAATCGTGTTAGTGCATGCATTAATTTAATGATCTACACTATTAAAATTCGTTGGTAAACAAACGTATGTACGTCTATCTTCTCATGAACCGCGCGACGCAGAAACTCACCAAATGTACCAAAAGGTCGGGAATAATCCGAGGAAACTGTTTTTACCATTTATATTCCGATATTCCAATTAGTTGAAAAGATATTAACTCAGAACCTTAAAACGCATAATTAGTGCCATTTTTCCCCCAAGGCGACGAAGCTTCAAATCTTGACCTGTTCTTTTTCAGACGTTTTAAAACACGATCTAATTTTTTCTATGAAACTCAGACAAAAAATAATTACAGAATCGGAAAGATCATTTATTTCTCTACGTAAAGATATAAATTATTTTACAAAAAAAAAATATATTTTCTATTTTTTACGATTTTTTTAAATGAGTCAAAATCTATACGTTTTTATTAAAATGACTTCTAAATTGTTCCGCTTGCATTTTCTTTCGCGCTAACGAAAAAATATCTTACACTAAAAAAGTTCATGCTTTTCTCTTTTAGAATCAGTCATTTAAGAAATTAAATGTCAAAAACTGTTGTTTTTTTTTTTACGATTTTTCAAAAAATACTCAAAACTTTATTGAAATACTTAATAACTAATTAATTTGTAAAAATAATCTCGCGAAACTTCTTTTTCGTGTGTAGAACGATATTATTCATAATCCGTACAAGGATTGATAAAATATCTTAAAAATTACGGTTTTTTTTAAAAACAT
>BMAV01003544.1:400488-566104 GCA_019973955.1 Trichonephila inaurata madagascariensis
ATTCAGTTTTTCGTTTTTTTTTCCTTTCTGCAAAAAATATTTAAGCATTATTTTTTTAAAGTTTTTTGTTTCTCGAACAACGCCGGGCTAAGCTGAAAAGCTGGGGGGGGGGGGGGTCATTTTGAAAAATTGTATTAGAAGTGCTGATTTTGTGAAGGAAAGGGAAATTTATAAAAGTAGAGAAAGCCCGTGCAACGCCGGGCCATGCAGCTGGTCACACATAAAAGTCAAACTTATTTGAAAAGTTACTTATTCTCAGTATTAAAATGTATATGATTAAACTTCCCCTATAAAGAGCATCTACAGCGCAAACAGATGAACGGAATGTAACGAAATTTTGTATATGAGCTATACGCGAGTTGCACTCAAGTTATTTCGAAAGAAAAAAAAAAAGAGTTTCAAAATGTCCACCAGAGAGCGCGTTTTCGGAAAGAACATGAATAACACAATAAACGACCAAAATAGAGTACAAAAGCAATATTAACAATCCAGAACAAGAATTATAAATAATAAAATGCAAAACCAGAAAAAGCTATGAATTGTAGGAGAAAGTGTCGAGATTCGCATACTTAGGAAGAAGAGGAAGCTTTGTGCGAAACTGTTTAGGGTATATTAAAGGTTTTCAGACGTTTTCATGTTTAAGTCAATGTTTCCGGCTGTACCAATGACGATCTCTTTAGTAGAACGTGCGTTATTGGTGAAGCTAGTTTACGAAAACAAAGGGAATGCTTCTGCTGCAGTTCGTTAATTTCCTCGTAGAAAGAGCCTTCAGTGTTGACGGATCAATGCGTGCTAAAAATACCTGGGCCATGATTATAAGATTTGGAGATACGAGGAAATGATCAGTTTAACCTGGAAAAGGACGCAAATGTATCACACCGGTACCTATTGATGGCTTCAAGACAGCTGTTGAGGCACAGACATCAGAGTTTGGCAACAATTGAGCGCGTGCAGTTTCTCGACAGACAGGCTTTCTTTACAGCACCGTCCGAAAAATACTCAGAAACACAATGCACTACTTCCCATACAAGATCCGCCACACCCACCAGCTGAGTCATAGGGACAAGCCACGAAGTATCTTATTCGCCGTCAGTTTTCTTAACAGAATGACTGTTGACCTGTCATGGCCTTGGAATAGTCTGTGGAGCGAGGAGGCTCATTGCTACCTCAATGGGATAATCAACACACAGAATTGCCCCATTTGGGCTAAGGAAAATTCGTGAATCCACATTGAAATTCCCCTATAGTCTTCAAAAGTCACTGCCTGGTGTGGATTCAAGGCGACAATAATCCTTGGACCATTCTCTTGAGAGTATATCGGTGAACGTGGTCATGTCACATGTTTTGTTACGGGTAGTTGTTCTTTTCTTTCCCTAAAAGAAACACTGATATTTAACACAAGCATGGTTTAATCTTTTTTAAAACTAGTATTTTTTTTTAAAGTGTCCTCATTAAAAAAAGGTTTCTAATAAGCCACAGATATTTATTAAATGTAACTTTTCCACCATATAAAATCTCCATATACTACCTTGCATTCATTTTTTATTTTCCTCATCCGTTCAATGAAAATATTTTGATTTAATCTCGCAGTTGCCTAAAAATAGTACACATGAAGAGAAAACTTATCTTCATGATCAAAAATTATCCCATCATTATACTAATTATAAGCATGAGAGAGGTTGCTATTTTGTAAAAGAAAAATTATGTTTTTAAAGCAGGTAAATTTTAATAATGTTTGCAACTGCACTGTTAAAAATTCTAAGAGAAAATGTTTTATAAATCCATTAAAGTTAGCTGACTAAGCATTTTACAATTCCTCCACCCCTTTTTCTTTGATAAAATATTTAAAATGATCAATAGTTTGTGTGTGTGTGAATATTTTAAATAATATTAAGAAATAATTGGTTATAGGAGAACAAAAGACACAGAAAAATTATATTTACTTTTTTCATGTATCGTACATTCTCATGTTTCCATTTATTTCACAAAGAATAATTTTAACTAAATCTTTCCCTTAAAACATTTATGTGATGCCTTAAACGTTTATTATGATTATTACATAAAAATAAACTTTTAGGATTATAATCTGAAACATAAATTTTTTAATTCATAAAAATATTTACTTGGAAAAAAAAAGGTTTCATGTGTATTGCTGGAACAAATATGTTGTGATGAAATCTTTTAAACCATCAAATTTAAAATTGTTTCAATAAAAGAAAGACCTATGGAGACTATTTAAGACCTGGGTAAGTAAGAAGTTTTGGAAACAATAGAAATTAATTAACCTTTAAAATGCAAGAGTTTAATCACCGTAACTCTTTGGCCTTAGTATTAAAACCTAAGTAATATTTTTATTCGAAAATGAACCTGTTTTAGTGGGAAAAAAATACTTTAATGATAATTAGGTATCAATAGAAACTTTTTATGGATTAAAGAGTTTGGGGGATAATCCGGTATAATGGTTATTGACGCTGACTGTGATGCCGTAGGGCCTGGTTCGAATCTCGGAGAAGGCATGGATGTTTGTAAATGTATAGTGCCTTTGTGGCATGGACTTACTCTAAATAGCCGTAGAGCCGCAAGTCCTCTCGTGAGGTTGGTGAAAGGGGAAGAGAGGTGGGAGGCCCCTGATCACCCCCAGGGGATTCACACTACTCCGAGCAAAATCGTACTGTCACCTGCATGGTACTCAAAGCTAAGGCTAACAACAGGTGTAAAAATCTAGCTTTTAGCTGTGATGAATTTCCTGGACCATGAATTGATGTTATTATCCATCAGGTGGTGTAAGTAACAACATATAATTTGTTTTTCCTAAATCTATATATATAAAAATGGATTTTTGTATATAAGAAATCGCATCACTCCACACAACACCGTTCAGCCGATCTCTATGAAAATTGGTATGTATATGTATAATTTTGTGGAGAAGGTCCTTGTGTTATCCTCTCTGCTGCAGCTGGCCACCAGGTGGCGCTATAGCATATCAACTTCTGCACCATTCAATTCATCGCCATGTTGCCAACAGGGTCACCAAAATTGATGCCCACTTGGCTCTATCACCACCATTTCACTATGTTTCCATTCAGTCGCCCTTACAATGTAAGAAACGGTGTTGCTTGCGAATATTACAATTTTAACATAAATAAATGCAACAGAAAGCAACATTTACGTATTACACAACGAGATATAAATTATTGACACTATTTTTAAGCGTTCATTACACAAAATGTGTAAGAATGTGTATGTTTGCTAAGCAGAGATAATGCTTAAGAATGTGTTTTCAAAATTCGACCCACAAGAGAGTTATAAATAAAATAAAAAAATCATTTTTGTCAACTATTAGATCTACAGATTTAAAACTTCACATGTATGTTTTTTTTGTTCAGCTGAGCTAAGCAAAAAGCTTTTTTTTTTTGTTGTTGTTTAACTTGCAATTCACGTAAAAGTAATTCATTAAAAACTTCTTTATCCTTCAATCTGTACTGTGTCTAATTTTTCAACTCACCCTCGCGAAGAACGGGTATGCCAGCCAGTATAAGTATAGTTTTTTTGGAACCATAATAATATATCATTACGAATAATAATACTGTTTGTTCAAAATAGCGCCCAAAATCTGTACAGCCATGTTCCTCTTTGGGAATACATAAAAAATGCCAAGAGAACTGTACTTGTATGATCCATATTTCACGAGACAAATACAGTAAATGATAATGGATGAATGCTGGTGCATGGAGGGCTCAGGAGCATTTCTGTACTCCTCTACGTGATTGCTGTATTCAGCATGTGGGTTCGGTTCCAAGGCCTTCATGATCCCCAGATCTTACACTGTTTGATTTTTGGTTTCCTATGGGTCGATCTCAAAGATCGATATTCAATGACTATACAAACGGACTTAGTTGCTCGTATTCATGCTGCTTGTATCACGCTGCTACGACTAGGGTTTCTTTCACGGGAACCTGGGATCCCGGGAAGTCATAAGATCTCCCTACTCTTTCTGTAATCTCCGGAATTATAATTCTTTCCCAGGAATAACACGTGTATGAAATAGTCTGAGATAGCTAGTTTTGATTTGACTGAGGATTTCAATCACCGTTATAAATTTTAGCTGACCGTACTGTTCAATTTGCGATCTTTCACCCTTCAATTCCTTAGAAGTAGAAATGTGATAATTTTTTAAAACTGTCAAAATGTTTTTTCACTACTCGAAAGTCTGACGTAATTGCGCCATGGTTTCATTTTCCTACTAAAACACTATCACTTTGTTTGACAGAATTATTGTTGGACATATCGAAACAATAATGACAAATATTAATTCCAATTCTAACAACTTAATCTTATAGCCAGTGCAATTTAAAACGTATAGCATTAACATATTACCCAGTCTTAAAGTGCGTATGCATTTTTTATACCCTCTGTAAATTAAAAAAAAAACTGTTTTACTTTCTGCTGATTTTATTTTATGATAAAAAAAAATTAAAAAATGTAACATGCGCAAGCAACGCCATCCCTGACATTACAATGCCTTTTCAATTGGAGAAATATTTCTATTGTTGCAAAGTTGGCATCCATTTTGGCCACTTGAAGACAAGTTTACTACCACATGAATGATTCTCGAAATCACTACAAAAGTTTATAACGTCTTGACATATTGTGTAAGTGGATTTTTAGAGAAAGTGGTAGAAGGTCGCCTCACTGACTATAAATAGCGGTATCTTGCTGAAACTGAGTGAGTACTACGTGATTGGTTGATATGTTCATTTACCTAGGATCAAGAGATTGCTATCAGATAACCTGCAATGATACGCACCTGTTATTCTAGGCATTGATGTTTGCGTCTGAGTGCTGTAGAAGGTGTGAAAACTTTCTTGATATTGTGCGAATTTTACAGCTGTATCCTGTGTTTTGAAGATTGTTTTTGACGATAAATTTCAATAATCACTTTGGTAGAATAGTTTTCCTCTTTGGCATAAAGTCCACGAACCGCAATCTACGCAATAATATAAATGGACGATAAAATGTTAGTTCAGATAGGAATACAAGAATTAACACTATCGTCTCTTTGGCGTTTTACTTTACGTCAGCTTGATGGAAAAATAATACACTGTTAGAGTTCAATTGTAGAGGGCACTATGAAAGAGCATGCATCTATAAAGATTTAGTAATACACCCACAGATACTCAAATGAGTAGGAGGCATGCGATCTTTTGCGAGTTACTATATTACTGAGTATTGGCATTTGATGATAGTATATTTAAAAATGTTTAATAAAGTCGTGTTGTGTTTATAAGGAAGTGTGGAAGAGTCAGTGATTTGAATAGTGAGTCATTCCACACATCCTGACCAAAACACGAAATCACTAAACGAGAGTGCTGAATTCGAGTGAGTCTACAGCGCACCCATTTTATCCACTTGGAAACATTTTCACCCTCATGTTTATATCTTTGAAAGTAATGTAATTATTTTTTTCAATTCATCTTACATACGGGTTATAAATTTTGAGCAAATTTTTCAACAAAAAATTCACTCTGGGCTTGGACACGGATTGTCTTATTTTTGAAAATGTGTAAGGTATTCCTTTTATTTAATATATTCTCTGATAATTCGATGTTATGAAACGCAATGAAAATTGTATTGTAAAAAATATAATTGAACATCCGCTAGGCATGTTTCAAAATGTTCCATCCATAGGTGCGTGGAATCTTTCAGAGGCATAACCTCATACTTGCGTCTGAAGAGAATTTAATAATTTTATTGATGAGATTTTTTTGACATTAAATATATTTGATACAGAATAATACTCAAAAGGTAATCAGGAATTAAGATATTTTTACGAAAAACAAACGTGAAGAAGATAATGGATAGTTACCACCGTGCCACCAATGTTTACATTTTAAGATGCTTTGTTGCAGTCTTCACAAATCAACTTATAATATTCAAGGGACATGAATTTTTCGTATAATGCAGTATTTTTCAAACTGTGGGTTGCGCCCCCCGGGGTGGGCGCGATAACCCTGTCAGGGAGGCGCGAGTATATTGAAAATAAAAGGTTTAAAAAGTAATTTTTTGGAATGAAGTAAAACAAAATGCTTTCTGACATAATAAAAAACACATTTACACTGATATCCTCGAAAGTAGGTAAGTATATTTTCTCTTAATTAAATTATTCACTGGAATTGTAATTTTTATCGTGTATAGTAAAAATAATTATAAAAAAAAGATTGGGGTGACTCAGTCACACCGCGCGACCATTAACGTTAGTGTTGAGTGCGCGCCTACTCCCGGGCTAAAACATTTTGAATGTTTCTTTCTTTACATATTAAAAATAACACAATTATTCTTCATTGGAATTTTACATTTTTTTTCCTTATTTAACATTAATTCTAAATGCTAATTCTGTATGGCTTAAAATTACACACACACACACACAGTTCGTTTTAAAATATTTGTAATAGGAGCATTCATTTAAAAAAATCATTTTACATTTTTGTATACAATGTTGTGCACTTGGTTATATTCTCTTTACAATTAAGCTATTATATCGAGAATAATGTGTTATTTTTTTAAAAAAAATAAGCAAAGAGCGGGTACTTCAGCTAGTGTACTTAAAATGGTATCAGTACTGCACAATGTATTTTATAACTAATTTATTAATACTAATTTAAGAACAAGTTTAATAATTATTAGTGACTTCCATGGGCTTGTCTTTCAGAGCAAAGGTTTTCAAATGAAGACTTAATATTAGAAATTAACACTCGGAGTTCTTTTTCTATATTTAGCTGAGATCTATATTTTGTCTTCAAAGCAGCCACCACAGAAAATCCAGTTTCACAAAAATACGATGTTGAAAATGCTAATAGAATACGAAATGCTTTTGTTTTCAAGCAAGAAAATTCATCATCTACCTCTGCCCAAAATTAAAAGAAAGTTTTTTTTTCAAAATTGTCTTTTAATTTCGCCACTGGATGTGAAATCTATGAAAATTTCTTCTTCAGTAGTTGAGAGCCCTTCTGGGGTATTTTGAAATGGATCTCTAACCCATTCGTAACTTGCTATCAAGTTGTCCTCAGCGAAAAAATATTTTTTTTCAATTTTTTCCAACATATCTAAATGTTATTCAATAGTTTTAAAAACAACTTCCACGTGCTGTTCTTCAGTTTTGTGAGTTTTTAAACATTTATCTGATTATTTTCAAACATTTCTAGGTTTTTATTTTGCTTTACATTTGGCTCCGTAATTCTAATTCTCTATAAAAAGCATTAATTTTATCACTCGTGCCAAACATATGTGCATTTGATCTTTGATTTGAAGATTCAATATATCTAATTTCTCAAATATATCGACTAAGTAGCTCAACTTCATCAGAAGTAAACCATCTCGAAATTTTTTAGCTTCCGGTAGGTTTTCCTGTTCTAGAAAAATGGCAATTTCATTTCTTAATTCGTAAATACGTTGCAAACAAAAAACAAACAAAAAGTCCAGTACCATATACAGAAAGGAAAATGAAAAATTGCAAGGAAAATCGCCTTCTATTTTGTCGCTTAACATTGTGATTATGTCATATGTGTATACATATTTGTATTAATTGTTACTATTTCATGTAACTAAAATATTTAAAATTCGTGACAAATCAAACTAGTACTGATCCCCATGTTTGTTCTTCAGTACCAAACAGTCTACCTCCAAATCATTCTAATATTTTTCGCTTGCAAGATATAAAAGATTGTTGTGACACAAAATTAGTTTGACCCATAAAATTGTCGATAATCCACAGTTGTCTGTTATCACTAACCGTAACCGTTACAAATGGAAAAAAGAATATCAATTCGCAGCCGTACGACATTGACAACAAAAAAGCAAAATTAATGTATTTTATTTCTTGTAAAAGAATTTCCCAACAAATGTTTAATACATTGTCTTAAATAAAAGAATATCTCAGAGCAATAAGTCATGACCGGGCCACTTAAAAAGGCCCAGTGGGCCGCAGGTTGAGAATTACTGAGCTAGACAGTATAGGTAAGAAATAAGTTAGTTCCATTAGTACAAGAGCAAGCTCTAAGTCTTATGTACTCTAGTTTCAGATTTAAACAATATCTTTTCTGGTTAACCAATCTTTACTTTTGATTTATCTATACTATAGGTATGTACGAAAACAAATAAGAGCATGAATAAGTCCTTATTATTAAAAGATTAAAATTAAATACGCTATTGCTAATAATATGTAAAATTAACAAGGGAAATTACAACTAAGTCTAAGTGCGAAATGAAGGAAACATTAAATTTATATAAACACATAATGCTATAAAAAATTTAATACACCCAAAACACACATCACCATTTTAAATTCCCGCCAAGATGGATCTATCTAAGAGCAGCAGTAAAAAAAAGTAAAAATTAGTAAAATGGCGCTCCAAATTAAAGCAATTGTCATATTTTTACGATTATTTCTAAGATTACTAAACAAATTTTAAGGAAATTTGACTTGTTCATAGGGTTTATATAATATAGGGATGTGCAACCTTTTTAGAAAAAGTGCCACTAAATGATAAAAAAAAAATATGTGGGACACTTCCAACCATTCCAACAAGAAAAAAAGATAAAAATTTGAAGAAAATGTTACTCGTAAGTTTAGTTCATATTTTTTAATGCAAGTCTTAAGTAGTGGAAATATAAAAGCATGTAATAAATAAAAAAAAATCAAACTTAAGGTTTTATTGATGTGATTAACATTTTACAGGATTCATATCATTGAGAAATGCTATAAGCAAAATAGTTTGTGCATGAAAAATTCTCACCAGGTATTGCTGGCTCCAGGAGAGTAACTCCACCATTTTTACCAGAAGAAACTTAAATGTTAAAATATTGAAATGAAATTATTTCTGAGGCATTGAATTTAGCTCGTTGCGTGATTCTTTTAACGATACCCTAGAGACCATTACTTACGAAAACGCGTATGCAAATGAGAATATTTGGAGCAGATAAAAAGAAGAAACTTAGCTGCTATACCTTTGGGATTTGATGCTGATTGGCTAAGGGGGAATCTAATTATTCTACATTCGTTTAAATTGTAAAATCACTTTTTTTTCATTAATAAGGGCAGTGTTAGAGTAATTTCTAGGTAAAGACAAACGAAAAAAGAAAAAAGTGCTTGCTTTTAATTTTATCTTGTTTTAGCATAATCATAAGGAGATTTGACTCAAATAATGGAACCTAATTTTGAAATCAGTTTGAATTTTAATGAGTTCCATATGTCTCAGTTTCATTTGTAATCGGTGTATTTTTTTAAAATGTTATCGAAATGAATTCTCTCATTTTTAACTATAAAATAAGTCTGATGAATTTTATTATGTATTGTGAAATAATCAAGATTAAATGAAATGTGATTCTTCTTTCAAATTATTTCTGAACATTTCAATTCTAGGTTTATTTACTTCATTATTTATCTGAATATACGTTTCGAACCGTTATTTTGAAAAATCGTATAAACGAATATTTTTGTTTGTAAAACTTATTGCAAAACTCACTTAAAATATGCATATAAAATCGTTTTAAGTACGTTATTACAGTAAAATATATAAATGTATTTCTTTTACGAAAAACTGCAGACAAATTTATTTTAATTCGCGTGACTGAAGTACTCTATTTTCCAATTCCTACTACATTATTATATTTTCAATATATATATACCCAATAAACAAAGGTTATTATTTCGATTGAAGAATAACTATGAGAAAGTAATGTAAATGATTCAGAAATGTGTTTTCAGGCTCTGTATGGAAGTCATAACTATATATGGGTAAAGTATTACGTATATACCTTGAAGCATTTTTGATTAAAAAAAAAGATTTTATATATATATATATATATATATATATATATATATATATATATATATCTTGTTCAAATTTTTAATCGTTAATAAAATACAGCTGAACCTGTTTTTGTGTGGTAGATAGGGACCGCATAAAAATAAACACACAAAAAACATTAAAAAATTTCATAAATTCTTACATAAAACAAACTAATTCGTGGAAATATTACAGGATTTTTTTATGCGGTGGATAGGGACCGCATGAAAAAAGTCTCATTTATAAAATATGCCAATTATTTACGAAATTTATGTAAGAGTACTTCCATAACATAATAAATAATTAAATATTACACATGAAAACATTTTAAACACATATAGTTTCTCCTTGTATACACGGATAAGTTTTCAAAATGCACATACATAATTCATTGTTACTCATCGTAATCTACAGCTCTGTAATAACTTCAAAACCGCTTTCGTCACTTGAAGGTACAATTTCAATTGATTTATTTTTTGGCAACATAAAGTAAGAGATAAGTTTTTGTGACGAAGGTCGGGTGGTCACACAGTTGCTTGTAAATGTCACGATCACCAGATATACATGATTGAATCCCCTTTTTAGAAGTTTTATACCCCTTTCTTAATCGGTATCTATTTTAAGAAATATTTTCCAATTTGCTGGAAAACTGGATACCTGCATACATTTATCCGCTTTCAAATAATCCGGTTCTTCTTGTCCGTCTTCAAATCTATCAAATTATTGATAATATTACTATCATTGAAAGTTTCGTCTTTAATCAAGCGCTGGTTTTTGGAGCGTTGAGAGAAAGCAACTGAATACGCATTGCCGATAGACTGTTTATAACAAATGAACAGAGAGTTTTGAAGTGTCTAAATGGGGGAGAGGGGGTCCAACATTCTCCATAACAACACTGGTAAAGAGATAGAAACATTACAGTGGAGCCAATGTCTGGAGTCCTGCCAGGGGGTGGGACGGGTTTCTAGGGGCCCAAGGCGAGAAACCTGACTTTCAGGTTGGAGGGGGGTGCTAACATTTTCCGTTACGCCCCTGGTAAATAGATAGAGAACATTACAGTAGTGCTAAAATCATTGAAATTCATACACCGCATAAAGAAAAAGATCGCACATAAAAAATCACACAAAAAAAAAAGTGCATAAAACAAATCGCACAAAAATAAAATCGCATAATAAAAGACCGCACAGAACAGGTTCTACTGTACTTTCTATTCATCCATTCAAGTTCAAATACATTTTTTAAAACTTGTATTAGATGACACTTAATATTAATACAGTTTTTTTCAAATATTAATTCATTCATTAAATTAAAAAAAAAAGAATAAACAATAACAAAACGAATAATAGTCCAACAACAAATATAAAAAGGAAAATCATTCGCTGTGTCCCGGTAGCGCAATGGATAGCGCGTTGAACTTTTCATCTTAATGTCGTGAGTTCGAATCCCTCCTGGGGTGGCCTCATTTCTGAGAATGCGATTTCTTTTTTACTATACTGTTTTATTAGAATAATCAAATTTAATGAATGAATAACTAGTAACACACAAACAAAATATATATAATAGTCCAACACCCTATGTAGAAACGAAAATGGAAAACTGCAAGGAAAATCGCTTTATAATTGGTCATTTAATAGTGTGCTTCTGTCACATGTTTATACATATATATATATATATATTAATTGTAACTATTTTATAAAAAGTAACTAAAATAAAAAAAAATTGTTGACCTAAATAGGAATTGACATAATTTTTTGCTAATACATCTTATGTAAGCTAATTTTATAATAATAATGTTTTGCATACATGCAGCTGCCTATTTGGTGTACGGAACCCGTAGTAAGAATTTTTGAAATAAGTAAATTAAAAAAAATGATTAATTCATATTTCAATATATTAAAGTAGGGAAATATTAACAATGAACACCGGCCATTCATTAGACTGAAATATAACTATGGAAACAATGTGAATGTTTCAGAAAAATCCGTTTTCAGCCTCTTTACAGAAGTCGTAACTATATATAGGTAAAGCATTACTATTCCAGAAGCCTTTTTGATAAAAAAGATTATTAGTTCGGAAATATGACCTTTGTTTTTCATTTTTCGCCAACAATTTGCATTCTTTTTGTAAGTGATAATGTTTTTAAAACAATTTTATATGTATATTCTAGCTCAGGTGACATTAAACATCAAATAAATAATCATGTGTACGCTTTTTGAAAAGCACAGTTCTAAACGTAGTCAGATATCTTACACGCAACATTTTCACATAGAAAAAAGATGCAAAAATTCTTCATATAACGTTAAAAAATAGACGTTAGTATTAAAGTAAATTAAAATTTGTAGCTTGCTTTTTATTTCTAGATTATTTCATGTTGTAAACATGATTGTATTATTATATTCACAATCCTTTCCTAAAATTAATTGCAAGAGGTGTGGTGACAGGGACGTCTTAAGACATGAGCCAACTGGGCCCGGGCCCAGGGCCTCGTCGCGTTCTTGATTCAGCCTTAATAAGATCATGACTCGAATAATTTCAACACAGTGAAATATTTTTTCCTGTACATATCCTCAAAAAAACAGAACTCATCTGCATATCAACTGCTAAAAGTTCAAGACTGTATTATTATTTGATAACCGTTGCCCATATCTAGGCCTTGACCTAGAACCAAAAACAATCATACAACTCATTTAGTTGAAATGCTGCCATCCTAGGGTTGAGACTACAGTTTTGAGATTGTTGGTTTTTAACATTTATTTTTGTTTCAAATTACTGTTTGAACAAGTATTTGACAATACATGCTGTATACTGTCTACTTTTAAAGATCTCAAAAAGGGCCTAATTTTGCATAGGGGCCCAGGGCCTCAAAAACACCTAAGATTTCTCTGAGCCCTGGGCCTGAAAGAGTCTTCAGTCATCCCTATGTGGTGCATATTGCATATTCCTTGCGAGTATCCAATGGCTCTTTCTGGTTTATTATTGTTTAAATTTTAGATGTTTCATTTTTTTAAAAAAATGAAAATTTTTACATATTATGAAAAATAAATATAAACATAATGGATTGACTTATATAAAAGAGAAAAGAAACATTGTGGAATCAATAACCAAGAACAACAAACCAAAATATAAGTAAATATATTTAAGAATCAATCGACTAAAATGGAAAACTACAGTTTTCTAAAACTGTCACTGACTTAAGGCGTTGAATTAGGGTTAAGCTTGTTTTACGTAATCCCAATATTCCACTTCAGTTGAGAAGTTTTACATAAGAGTGCAAGAAAATTCTAGAAATAAAAAAACCGTTTGAAAAATAACCCGTCTTACTATTGTGCACGTTTAAACTTACATTACTCAATAAACAATTTATCTAAAAGTAATGGGGAGATTGTAAAACTGTCAAAACCAACAAATTCAAGCATATGTATATATATTAACTAAACTCAGTGGCGCAATATCCTATGAGGGCCTATGCCTACTGTGTCTATCTCGGCTTACGGGACCTTAAACACTGGGGTGCATCTGCAAATGTTACGGTCAAATGGTCAATCTGACGTGAAACCCCCAGTGTTTAGTTCCCAAGCAAGCTTGGTACTAATTTATCAACCCACTGAAGGAATGAAAGGCTGAGTTGCCCAACCCGGGACTTGAATCCCACACATGTGGTGTGGAAGCCCGAAGCACTACCACTAAGCCACTGGGCTTATATGTATATGTTACCGAAATTAATAATAAAACAATAAAGTATAAAAATAAATTTTTCTGCACATAATTTTTTAAATTATTTGGAAGTGTTATTTAATTTTATTATTGAAAGAAATGATTTACTTAAATGTTTTGTAATCTTAGAAAGGAAAGGTTATGAAGAAGCGTCGTAGTTTATAAACATTTTTTAAAAATAATTTTTTAAAATTTAAAAAAAAATATATAGACTTTATAAGATATTTCATATTTTATTTTGCGATAAAAGGCTTAGTTTAAGACAAGAAATTTTATTAAAGAGGAAAATAATATGGGATTACAATTTTTTTCTTTTACGAAAATTAACTCAGATGCTGCTTAAGGGCATTTTAACCACTCTCAATTTCTGCTTTCTCTATTCGTTATTTCCTTTTGTTTGCTGATTTAAAAAAGTATAAAAAGGAAAATGCGTAAGTGTATAAATTTTCATGATTTTCTTAAAGTTTCCCAACCTTTATTTACCAAGACTAGTTCTCCCCGATACATTTTCTCTTACTAGTTTTACCTCAACTAAAAGTAAAGAAATTTAAAGCACTTTGTTTTTATATGCTCGTCAAAAAAAAAAGTCTTAATCTTGTTAAATACTTAGAAAGGATTACTCTTCTAAATTAACAGTTTCTGACATTAAAAAAAAGAATTAACTAAAAAAATAAATAAAATTAGTTAAAAGTTATTCTGCTTAAAAATTGGCTAACGTTAAATTTATTATAAGTTTGACTACAAAAACTGCTGAAACTTGCGGAAAGAATAGTTGTAAAAGAGATCAATTTGCCAAAAATTAAAAATTATTTACTCTTTTTTCCCCGGAATTCTTGTAAAATTGCAAATTTCGAATTCATATACTAATATTTTTTCTTTTGCTCTTTCTCTTCTTCAGTTCAGGAAAAAATATAACTTTAAAACACATGCAACGCATATTTCAACTATCTTCCTGTTTCGTTTGTTAACAAAAAAAAAAAAAAAAAAAAAAAAAAACATTTACACTTAGGGTGTTGCCATATTCAACCGACAAATTCAGAAGGTTGATAGTAGTTAGTATGGGGACGATAATTCAACATAGAGCATGGGGACGCAAACTCCGTTTAGTCGGAGTAATTCGCAAAAATAATTATGAAATGTGTGATATAGAGTGGAATGAAAAGATGCAATAAGTGATAAAAAATACATTTATTAGACGTAAGCATACATACAATACGAACAATGCATCACAGCTCTAAGTCAAAAATTCCTCGACAAGTGATTGTCACAAGAATGATTCGAAGTTGTGGCCTATAGGTCGTAGCAAAAGGTGACACAGAACGGACGAAGGATTGTCGAACGCGTTCAAACAAATCCGGAGTGCTGGTGATGTCAGTTTAAGAGAAGATCATCATTGCAGCTCAGGCGTTTCATACACAAGCGATTTCAAGTAGCCACACAAGAAGAATTCCAAGGGATTAAAGTGCTGGGAACGTGGAGTCTGGGGTTCCGTACCGTAATCGAAAAATGTGCTGGAGTACCATCTTTCATGAATCACATGTTCTGGTGCGTGGTGGCTACTAATCCCTGCATCAATTCCTGGAAAAGTGGGAATTTTGAGTACTCGTCTGTTTCTCATGATGTCCGAAATTTCCACATTAGATTGGTTCATCCCCTCGTCTGGCCGATAGTCCTTCGATGACAGTATCAGGGTTTTTAATGACTAAATGTGGTTTGCAATCCCCAGTTCTATGTTGATTTGTCATCCATTGTTGCCTACTATCACCCCTTTGAATTTGCAGGTCGAATTCGGCAACATCCCGCATTCGTTAGAAAGTATATTTTAGGATATCATTTTCGAAGCAGTCTTTGCCGATTCTAATAAAATCTGAAACAAATCAATTTACACAACTTTTATGTGCATATGGCGAAAGTAATTTCATACCAACTTTAATATAATGACAAATATTACGCGTAGGTGCGTGAAATAAATCGTCGAATTCAACAAGTTTACAGTACAAGCACCAATCAGTACCTAACAGTAGTAAGTCTGAAATATAATTCACCGCGCCTTAGCTCATAACACAGTTTGAAAGAGATATCGAACACATAATCCCATGATCTAATCCTACCATTTCAATTGCTTAGGCTTGGCAATTGAAGCAATATTGCGTCACCTTACAGTCAGAAATAAAGATGTGACATTTAAAGAGAAGTATGAACAATATTAACAGACTACTTCCGCAAATAAATATTTTATGACAGAATCATGGATGGTACGATATTTCCAGGACTCGAGAACAAAATGGACAAAAGAAAATACTTTTTAAGTGTGGCTTGTCTTAAGACTACATTTATCCCTATAGTCCAGTGCTTCTCAAAATTCACTACTGGCGACCCCATTTTCAATCATAATTTTTATCGCCACCCCCCTTATACAATAATAATGCGCTTTGTCGCTAAAGCTACCATACGATCTTAATTATAAACGGTACAAATTCACAAGAAAGTATTTAATTTTGTATTTGTTACTTTTAAGTAATATATATTTTAAACAAATTACTTTTATAAGTAATATATATTTTAAACAAATTACTTTTAAGTAATAAGATAATTATGATGTTATTTTTCGTATCTATATATAATTTTTAAATTGAAACAGATTGCAAAAAGATATTTATTTAAAGATTTATTTTTTCCATCATCCACTTCTAAAAGTTTAAATGTCATTAGAAAAATAGTCTAGTCTATGTTGCTCTCTTATCATATCCGTCACAATTAGCATTCCCGTGAACGTCTGCGTGAGTCTGGGCAAACTATCCGACATCTGCGCAAAACGTGTAATTGCAAATGTTGGTATTTTTTACCTTTGCAGATCTAGCTTATTCCCCAGGAGTTGGTATCACTTTTTAGTGCGCGGCACCGTATAATATTCGATACCAATTGCCACTAGTAATTTTGAGGCCCAGTTTCCTCCTCAGAGGGAGCTCTGACAATGCAAAATTGAACTTAAGAGTTTTTTTTAAGAATTTTGGCTGCCAAGCCAAACGGGCACTTCAAGCGATTTTTTACATGCCGAAATATCGTACGACATGACCGCTGTCGAATTTCTGCATCATGAAAATCCACCGAGATGGGCTGGGGTCGAACCCGCAAACTTTGTGTGTGGTGTAGATGGCCAGCGACAAACCAACTACGCCACCCAGTTCGGCACTTGCTGAATTGTAAGGAGGGAAAACCAAGAGCACGGCAATGAATACAAAAATGTAAAATGATTTTTTTAAATGAATACTCATATTATAAATAGATTTAAACGAACTGTGTGTAATTGTAATCCTCACAAATTAGCATTTATTATTAATGTTAAGTAATGAAAAAGAAGGTTAAAAATTCCGATAAAGAATAATTGTGTTATTTTTAATATTTAAATCGAGAAGACTTCAAAATGTTTTAACCCGGGAGCAGACGCGCATTCGATATTAATGGGAATAGTTGCGAGGGGTGACGGAATCACCCCGAAGATTTTTTTACAATTATTTTTATTGTACACAATAAAAATCCCAATTCCAGTGAATAATTTAACGAAAAGAAAGTATACTTACCTACTTTCTACCTTTCTTCATTGATAATTTGAGAAAAATTCCAATAGAACCGCATTAAAATGTTTCTAAGGTACGCGACCTTAATAAAGGACACAAATCACAGAAACTTTTCACGAACGTTACAGGAATGATATCTGCAAGCAAAACTGTGATATTTTGCTCAAATTTTTGTAGTTTGTACCCCGCACGAACGCTCCCGGGTTAAATGTTTAATCAATGTAAAGCTATGAATGTTAAATTCTAAAAATGAATTATAAAGCATGATGAAAAACGTTTTATATATGTGTTTCAGAGTACTCATAAAAAAAATATTGGCCAAATAATCCTTCAAAATGTTTTCTCTGCTTTTCGAAATGTCATATAACTCTTTCGTATAGGCGCATTATTTCCAACTTCCCTAAATGAAAAATAAAAACTTAAAAAAGGAACTAACTAACCATACCAGTGAGTTCGAAGGTCAAACAGATGAATTTTTTATCTTCCTAGAATGTTTCTCTGGATCAGGGTTTTGTCTTTTCTTTGAAATAGTATATTTTTGATTTAAAAAGAGAGAAAAAAACTCAGTAAAAGAATCTCTCATCCTGGGATTACAGCAAATCAAACAAAATGTGATGTTTTTTTATTTATTTATAGGATCGCATAGCTAATGAATGTTTCAAAATGAAAGCTTTTATGTTTGATGAAGTAATACTAATAAATTCTTTCAGTGTAAATGTGTATTTTTTATTATGTCAGAAAGCATTTTCTTACTTCATTACATTAATTTTTTTTAATCTTTTATTTTCGATATGCTCGCGCCCCCTTGTAGGGTTGTCGCGCCCCCCAGGGGAGCGCACCCCACACTTTGAGAGACGCTGCTATAGTCTTCTTATCTCCTATATATATAAGTCTCTACTAGTTTCTTATTATATTAGCGTGGCCATCTTATTGTGATCGTAACTGTTTTATTTTAATTCTATTTATAAAATTGATGCAATACGGCAATTTATAATTAAGGAATCAGAAATATATATATATGTGTGTGTGTGTAATGTTTCTAGTCAATATCAAGGTTTTTTAAAAACAGTTTTATTCAGCGAGCAATCTATACGTATATTGCTGAGAGAAAAAGTTCTCTAAGTGAAGTATTAATTGAGTGGACTACTCATGTCCAGAACTGTTAAGTACTTTTTTTAGTTTATATGTTCTACTAGTGAGTGGAGGATGGAATATGGAGGCTATAAAAACAATGAGCTGGGATTAAAAGTGTTCTACTTAGACTATCTGTTCGGAGAAATATAATTGGATGTTTAATTTAAAACTTGGAGATGTTGTGGAAAATAAAAGTTAAAGTTAAGTGGTAAAAATTTATTTAATTTTAGATTTATTTATTTTATTTTAGATCTGATTTAAATATCCTTACACACACACACACACACACACACACACATATATATATATATTTGTGTGTGTAGGGGAAAAGTGATTTACTTCTTTCTTCACTGATCTATGGCAGCACAGATTTTATCTTAAATGACAGCAAAATGGGTAAATGCCTTGCCACTTAGATAAAAAGTATGCTTTTCCGAAATATTAGACCTAAAGAGAGAGTTAAAATCAGATTACAGTGTGTTGTTTCGTTATGTAAACATACGCTAAGAACTTGATATTCCACAGGTCGGGAATGCAAAAGCATTGTATTAAAAAATAATCCCGTTTTTGAACTATAATGCAGTTAAAAACTTAAAATTTGCCAGGTATGTTTATTTTGTTTATCATCTAAGTACCAGTTGTGCAGAAATCAACACCCAAGGAGGGCTGCGGGGTGCTGAGGTGTAACAGATAAAAAAAATCGTGTTTTTTTTAAGAAATTGACCGGAAAATTTTAAGTATGGCAAGCCGGTTTCTTTTGTTTACTAGGCATTCGTTAAAAAAGGTGGTTTATCGATATCAACTCTCAAAGGAGTATGGAGATGTAAAACCAAATTATGCATCCTTGTTAGAAATTCCAAATCAGGTCTTTTTTGAATCCAGATATATGTATAATTTTCGAATTCAATCAAAAGCTTAATGCTATGATTTAAATGTAAATATCTTATAAATAATATATAGTTAAGCAAAATCATGAAACATCCATCGTAGTTGGTGATTAGCGGTTAATATATATACGAAAAAGATTTTTTTTTTTTTTTTTGCTATACACTCTGACAAGAATAGCTACTTTCTATTAAGTTTATCAAAACAATAGAGTTTTAACTATGTAGAATTTTTATTATATATATATTTTTTTTGTTGTTAAGAAGTAGTTAACCATATACATTATTACAGATGAATGAATGTTTCCGCGAGTTATATTATGATATGTGAATCCTTCAACATCATCGATGCGAATATCGTAATCGATTTCGCTTCATTGATTTCCCATAAATCACTATTAATGGAAGAGTCTCTCTTGCGTGGATATTGGTAAATGAATAAAACATAAATAACTAAGGATTCTTTGGTTGCGAATTATTGGAAGATGCGGTTTTTATGCTTATTCCGAGGTTATGCCCTTTAATTTCAAATGGTCTAAAAAACATGATTTGGTTCAACAATATCCAATATTGAAAAATCGATTGTGAAGGATAATAACAGTTTCGAGCTATTTAGCAATTTTGTAGTAATATCTAACTCTCATTTTTTTTTCAAAACATGGTTCAATCTTATTTATGCTTCTTGCATTGTTTGTCGATTAATTGATTCTAAAATGATGTACTCTTGAAAAATAAAAATAAAAAATGAATCTATTTTCCTACATTAAAAAGGATTCATCGAACATTTTGCAAAACAAGAAAGATTAAAATGAATTATATGCAGAGTATTATGGATGTTTTTAGTGCTTTTTACTGTCTTTATTTGATCGATTCGTGATCCAGCACAACTACTAAAATTCCTCATCGTGTGTCTTCCTATTTTTTCCAAGTATCTCCGGAAGCAAGAATCCATATTCTAATGTAATTGCATCAGTAATTAAGGAGAATCAAGGGGAAGTTTGGGTCTAAAAGCTTCGTTAAATCTTCGAATCTTAGCTCTAAGTTTTAATTTTAATAATGCATTACTGAGGTGATAAATAATGTATATTAATATATAGCATAGATTCCCGATGGCGTGATGGAATAAAGTCTGCAAAACACGTAGTTTTTTTTTTTTTCGTTTTTAATGGATTTAGACTGAAAGAAATAAACATGAATTCCAAATTTCAAAATATTGCGGCGTTAATTAAACTACTGTGGAATTGGATACCCAAATAAAATTATTACAACTCTCGCTAGTTACAACTCAAGACTTTATTATAAGAACTGAATAATTCTTTAGCTTCTATACAGCCATGAAAACCAGGCAGAACTTCCCAATTAATACAGTTAACTTCCATAAATAAAATTACAATCAATAATAATCAAAGCATGAGAGAAAGAAAGAATTATAATTAATAATTATAATTACAGTTAATTATTATTTAGTTGTACAGAAACTAAAGTCAATACAAAGAAAACAATTTTTTTTTTTTTTGGCAAGTCACCCGCAGCCGGGCTCGTAAGTCCGAGCAGTAAATCGTGTCCAGGGCAACCTGAATGAAATAATTTTGCTGCAATAGTTATAGGTCTAATAGTTTAAGCACGGAGATTTTTTTTCTCTATAGCTCCCCGTAACATCCCACATCCTTTGGGCTCAATCTTATCAAAACCCTTTTTAGCAGTCTAGACTGAACTAAAAGAAAATTATTTGCTAAATCTATTAGCGATTGCTCTAATAGTTTAAAATTTGAAATGTAATAATGAAATCATGACGATATCCATAGAAACCAAGAATATAAATACAGATAAATAAATAAAGGTATTTAAAAATGCTATTTTATACCACTTCATATGTTTCAGCAAAAATATACTTATCAACAATTAATATAAAACTAGGAACAGACAAGAAATTAAAAATCCATAGTAAACATGCAAGGCAAAAGTTAGCATTGTTTTGCGCTCTCAATGCTCCAGGTGGATAACAGATCATCATAAAATGAGAAAGAAACTTAGATATTTACTGTACTATCTGTGTGATTGCGAGATTTCTCACCCCGATAAGGCGTGATGTTATTTAAAACGAAGCTATTTCAATGAAAAAATGCAAGCGAATCCTTATTTAAAGTAGGGTAAAATAAGTAAACATGGAAAACGAACAATTCCATTTATTTTCAAATTTTAATGGTTTACTACAGTGATCTTCAAACTCTTTCTACTCTCAGAATCCTTAGAACTTAAAGGTTTTTTCAGGTACACTTTGAAGAATATATCTTAAAATAATAATTTAAAGTAAATCAGCGCGTATTATTCGAGGGTGAGTCAGAAAGTAAGTTTCCGTTGTCGACTGTGGTCAGAGTTGTGTATGAAAGTCGAAGCATACAACGTGACATTAAAGATAAGGTATAACTATCTTTATTTGTCCACGTAAGTACCAAGTACATTGGGGCATTTGCCATACAGCTCGATAAGCTTCAGAAAGCCCTCCAAGAAAAATTCAGGCCTTTGCATCTTTTGATCTCGCTCATGCCTGATTCCAAGTTCTTCCGCTACTCCATCAATGGTGATACTCAGGTTTGCATTAATCATGTCGTCCACCGTCCTCAAAAGATGATCAACGACATTCTTGGATACAGGAAAGTGTCAGCACGATAGGTGCCCAGAAAACTGACCCCGACACACATGGAATCATCCGTCATCACACACACACACTAGTCCAATACCATACCGTATGCAAAGTCCTGAATTTTTCTTCGGGGGCTTTTTGAAGCTTAACAGTGGTACAAACGCCTCAATGTACTTCTTACTAATGTGGAAAAAAAAAGTTATATCTTATCACTTTAATGTCTTATTTTATGTTTTGACCTTCATACACAACTCTGACTACAGTCGACAGAGGAAACTTACTCTCCGACTCACCCTCGTAGGTACTTTATGTAATGGCAGTTAAAAAAGTATCGCATTCATTATTAAATTTTTTTACCTCAATAGTATAGTGTAATTTACTCACACACACATTAAAAATATATTGATTTGTGATCTCCAAGTGTCACCTACCCATATATTACATTTAGTAACTGGGATCTGTACCTGCTTTTATACAAACACTGTCGAAGTCTGGTGTCTATTGAGTGGCCACGGTATCCTAGTGGTCAAGGTATCGGATCATGGTTGGCATGTCACGAATTCGAGCCCCGTACCTCTAAAGCCCCACCGTGTAGGGGAGCGATGCACATTAAACCTGTCGAGAGCTCAAACGTAGTCACGTTGGTGTGGTAGTTAGGAAAATGGTGCCTACTCAGGTGTCGTCCTCTTAATTGACCATGGTTTAAAATTACGTAGTCCGTCGCCAAAGCCTTAAAGTAGCTGAACAGTGCGACGTTAATATCCACTCACTAGGGTCTATTGAAATTATCTGCAGTCGCATTTCATGTTTTTCATTCAATTTGTTTTTATATTTTGTCACATGCATTGAGAAATATTTTTTTTTTCTCTTAAATACATTTTTCTGAATGGCATTAACAAGTTAGAGTACAATACCACTAAAGACCAGCCCTGTAGGGCAGCGATGCACGTTAAATCTGTCAACCAATCAATCTGAATGGCATTAAAATGTGTATAGCTGTGTAAGAAATTCTGTATTTTTGCATGAATTTAAGGTCTATAATTTAGGAGCTCTTTTTGCGTAAATTTAGTTTTTAACATTCAATCTGTTGATATGCCGATAAGTTTTGTTCCCTCTTCTTCATTATGGGTGTTTAACAAATTAAAGTTTTGTATAACTAAAACTTTTTTAGCTGTTTTCATTGACTGGAATGAACTTAAGATACTTCTCTCTCTCTCTCTCTCTCTCTGTTTATACAAACCTCATAGAGAACGTGAATCTATTTTACATAAACATTCAAAATTTTCCTTCCTATTTTATATTATGACCCGTAGAATTCTTAGGTATGTGGAACATTAGGCACGCAGTTGGAAGATCATTTCTTTAGGAGAATGACATTGAATATCCTAATCCCTTTCTTTGATGCACCCGATAGAATGAAGATGAGACTAAGGAAAATCGTTACTTTATCTACAGTAATAAACCAGCGATATAGGAATATTATACAAAATTGTTATTTATACTGAAATAGAAAATCCAGAGCTAGCATAATCAGCTCAAACCGAGGGGCAAGATATTATTTACTGAGCAATCCAAAAGGTCTTCATGCTGTTTTTAAAAATGATATATTCTCTATCCACTATGAGGACACCATAACCTCAACCGTAAATAAATTGAATGACTGTTATTCAAAGGCGCACTTGCCACTATCCGCTACCATAAAATAATGATAAAAAAATACCCCGGGAAAAAAGGGTGCGCTGGGGGGAGGGGGAGCTGAATTATACCCCATTTGTCGTTAGTTGCCTCATATTCGAAGTGTTACCCAACGACGATTTATGCCACAAGTGCTACATCTGTGTTTGGGGGGAAAAGAATGAGCCTCGCCTCGGAGTGAAGTAGAGTGAGCCATAAATTGTTCCGGGAACACTATCGGGATTAAATTACTCTGGAGTCGCGCTCGCTTCTTGGCTCTTTTATTTTTCTCGACAAAGGTCCTATAAAGAGGAGCGAATGAGTTTGGGATCGTTTAGGGGTAATTGGAAACCTCAGAAGGGGTGTTACAAAAAGACCTGAATGGGACAAATAGTAGATCAATGAATGGGAAATTCTGAAAGCCATAAAGTTATAATTATGGTTCTTTGCATGACTATGATGTATATGAATGGAGACAGATATCAGCATAAATCGAAATTTTATGTTCATTTGATGGAATAAATCAGAATTTTCCCAACTTTTTTGTTTCATACACTCCTTGCCATGTGTTTCGGTTCGAGATGAGTGAGTGAATATTAACGTCGCACTGTTCAGCTGCACGAGGGGTTTTGGCGACGGACTACGTAATTCCGAACAATGGTCAAGTGACGTGGAGGACGCCTGAGCTGGCACCCCCTTCTCCTAAATATCACACCACACCAACGGGAGGACGTTTCAGCTCTCGACAGATTTAACGTGCATCGCTCCCCTACACGGTGGGTATTTAGTGGTACTGGGCTCGACCTCATGTCAAGGCCAGCCTCGATCCGATACCTTGACCACTCGGCTACCACGGCCTTCACTTCGAGATATACCCCTGCTTAATTAATATTGAATTTTTGCAAATTTAATAAAACGTTGTTTTGACAGCTGTTACTACTACTACTTTAAAAGAATTGGATTTATAACTGTAATGAAGTACAATGTGTTTAAAATTTTTTAAAAAAAATGCATGTTAATTATATTAAATTAAAAATTAATTAATACATAAATGAACTGTTAAATAAAGTAGTTATTTATTAGTAGTATTACTCCAGACAAATGATTTTAATGGAAGGGAGGAATCTGGAGCTACAATGAAAATTTTTCAACATTTGGTAGCACACAATGTTGTCATTTTTATCCTTAAATCTCTTTCGTTAGTACAGTTTTTTGTTTTGTTTTGGAGATTGACAACCACACTGAAACGTCTTCTCACTACAAAAAGCAATTAAAATCTTCCTCGCGATGTTCCATAATTCGAGACGGATGACATGTTTGCCTTTTGGAAGTCAGAATTGATGATATCCGTTTCTAAACTTTAAGATCTTCGTTAGTGCTTATTACGATCAATTCCTATTGCATGTGACATTTTTTTTCAATGTGAACACACGAAATTTATTGCCTACGGTGGTGTTACCGTAGTCAAATTATTCTCAAACCTGGTTTCAAAATCTTAATAAAATGCATTTAACAGTTAAAAGTAGGTTAAAACGTCCTGATAGATTGTCTGTGACAAATTGAGAAATATCGTGACTTACAGCATACAGCTACAAAAAATTTCCATAGGCATTTATTTTAGGTGCATACAATTAAAGTCTTAAACCTATCTACTTCCACCCTAGAAAATACATTAGAATTTCCACCAAAGAAATAGGCAAAAACCCTTACCAATTATTGTTCAGTTTTAAATGCGAAGAAAAATCACTGGAAGCCATTCTCGCACCGGTAACTGCTCCTGACTGAATTTCATCGGCGTGATAGCAAATTGTTCGATGCCATCCATTTGTTTATTCATTTCGCCATTGGAATGTGCGTCTAAATAACTGCGCATACTTTTCATGGCGTTATTCATTTCGAATGACATGGGGACAAGATCTGCTTTATTCAAATCATTTTTGTCGTCGAAATCTGTATCAATGATTTTTTCAGTTTAAAAAAAAACCCTCAAAATTACTTTGTCTGCCATAATTGAGGCTGTGCACACATTGCCATCATTTACTGGAATGAATTCTTCCAATGATTCAGTAGGACAATCCAATAATGCAGAAAACATTCTCAAACATTTCATTAAGTTTTCATTCCCAGAAGCGAGGTTTTTTCGTGTTAAGCGATTTTCGTATCAAGGCAAATCGTTACCCCTATAACAACAATCTTAAATTGAGCCTTTTTATGCACCTTTTTCTCAAAAAATTATTAAATATAAAGACTTAAAATTTTGTCTGTATATTCATTAGATCTTTATATTTATACCGAAGTGATATTTTTAAAATATACATTTGAGGGTTTTTAAAAGATCATTTTACGTAACACAACTTTTAATTTTTTGAAAATTATTTTTTTTTCTCACGATATCTGGTCTCTTGCCAAATATTTTGTAAATATCTCAAAAAGCTTACTTCAGTATATATATTTACATATGAGTAATTTGAGGGGAAAATTGCAGGTACATTCATAAAACAGATTGTGAGAAAGATACAAGCAGTTTTAAAAACAACATTATGAGAAAATTGTATTTTCAATATAAACTGACATTTTATCAAAAGAATTATGAATTACAACATGTATTTGTCCCATTTTATTAAACTAACTTCTAAATTTATTTTAAAGACTTTTTTGTTTCCTATTTTACTTAAATTGCCCAGAAAATATATGCATAGCGTTTTTCAGTTTTTGTTTAACGAAGTATTTTGTAACATTTACATGACTTGCCACAAATTCTGCATTAATCATGGAAGAATTTTTATCTGTGATATCTTACCCACATAAAAGTTGATCATAAAACATCATAAATAAAATAAGAAAATGTATCAATATGGTTTAGGTATGAGTTTGTGATTGTATTTCAGAATACATGATTATAAGACATTTCGAAAGTTTTCATTATGGATTTGTATGCTCCCATACTAACATTTTCCGAAAGTATCTGAATTCAAATTTCTCTATATGTTAGACAAGTGATTTCTAGAACAGTCACTAAGAATACTGATTTTTTTTTTTTTTTAAATAAGAAATGTATTTCTTCTTAAATATGTAACAAGCTTCTTGCAACAACAATGACAATATGTCTTATGTAACTATTTTTCAGAAGCTATTAAACATAAAGATACAAAATTTTAAATAAAAATTTATCTTCATACTTAAGTAAAATTTTAAAAATAAAATGCTCAGTCTTTTTTTTAAAAAAAAAAAAAAAAAATTGTATATTATAATTAGGAATTAAATACAAATTGTAATTTCTGTTACGACATCTGTCTTCTAGTTAATTGCTTTAGAAATATTTCAAAAATTTCACTTCAGTATACACAAGTATATATTCATGCATGAAGTAGGTTTAGGTAAAACAACACAAACAATTTTAAAAATAAAATTTTTAGAAAACAGTAATGTTTATAAAAAAAATTTACTTTTTAAAGTAAGTATTCTGTACTACTTACTTATCCTTGTTTTTACCTTATTATCGATAATCTACAAATATTATCTTTATTATCAATTACTTGATACAAAATTCCTTTTATAATTATTTAAAAGCATTTATAATTATATGTACTTGCTATATATTACCAGCTTATATGCTGGTCACAGTCCAACATTCACCAATTTTCAAATTTTTTTTCTTTAATAACAAGCAAATCTAAAATTTTCAATGTCGCAAATAGTTCTACACTTGTTGAACAATTTACTAAATCTTGACATGTTGAAATAATCAGCATAAAATGGCAAATACGTTACATCACTTTAAAGGTCATGGATTGGAGATTTCAAAAATATGAAAACTCAAAATCAAATCAATAATCTGAATTTCTTAGACTACTATAACTTCCCTAAAGATATTCAACTACGTTCAGAGCCATGATTTTGAAAAATGCGCATAAATGAATAAATTTCTTGGTAACATATTTAGTATCACTAAATTTGGAATAAACGTATAAATTATCGTAAGAATATACACACAATAAAATCTACAAGAACAAATTACTTAAATAGAATATTTTGCAGAAAATGAAGAAAGAATGACACATTTTTAAGCAATTCTCCTGTTATGAAAAAGTTTCTGTATTAATATTATTTTGCATACATATAGGTAATATTTCTCTACACAGCCTAAAAAAAAAGGAGTTTTGAAAAATTTATATTATTTTCAAAGTTACAATCACTTAAAGTAATTACCGATGTTTTTTACTTAAAATTTCTCCACTCTGATGTATTAAAATATGAATAAATCCACTTCTAAATAATATATTTCAAAAATACTAGTTTAGACTCTATATAGAGGTCTTAGCTATATATCGGTAATTATTATAAAATCATTTTCCTGAAACGTATAATGTTTAGAAAATATGGCATTATTTCTTCATTCTTTGCCAAAAATTTGCATTTGAATAGCTTTTTCTTTTGTAATAATATCCTTAAAACAATTTCATACTTTTATTCTAATTCATGTCATACCACAAACAAGAAAAAATATTCATTTTTAAGTTTTTTTTTCAAAACCACGCTCCGAACGTAGTCGCATACTTTAAGAGATTAAAAAAAAATGCATGTTTTATGGGACCATTTTTTTATTTCGTAATAACCGATATTTCGTCTTAAGCGTTGTCGTGTTAAACGTATTTCACTTTATTTTTAAAACTGAAAGAAATAGAAAAATGTTTCATTCAGATTTTTTTTTCTTTTTATAAAATTATCAACTATTTTATACGTATAAATAAATTATTTTGATATATGGACTATTTATTTATATAAACATTAGCTGTTTTATGAGCATGATAAGGATAATTAGTATTAATGAGACAGAACTTATACAAAATACCTCAATTAAAGAGGCATATTATTTTTACAAAATATTTCCAAAATCAAAGTTTTATTTGAAACATTTCTACACACCGGTTACTTGCTTTAAATAACCACAAAACTATTACAACTCTTTTTCCAAGATAATAAGAAAGAGGAAAATATCACTCCTTCCTTGTTCTATTCGCTTGCAACTCATTTACCTTCTAGTTATATGCATCATTTCAACGCATTAATTACTGAAAAAATCTAAACCGAGGATTTCCGCCAAGAAACCTGGAAATATTCTTCCTACTGACAACAGTTATGGTAATAATTCCCCTCTAAAATCTGCCAAAGGTTCCCCATAGGGAAAAGTAAAGAAAGAAGATCCATTAGCTGAAAATCTTAATCTAGATTCCTTTATAAATCACGCTTCGAACGAAGCTTCCGAACGGAATTAGAAGCCCGCAGAACAACAACTCCAGAAAACCGAAAAAAAAAAGAATGCTCCTTTCTCTCGAAGAAATAAAGTGAATTGAGTAAACAAAGAATGGGAAAGTTCTCCACCTGGTGTCTGCAATGTTCAGTTAGCTTTTCTCCATCCCATATCAAAGAAAATAAACACATTCTCATGTGACCTTTAAAAAAAAATCTGCTGTTGGTATGAGCAGTTCTCATTTTTAGAAATGTAACAATGGTATTATTTTCCACTACAGACTGCAATAGAAGAATTATCTTCCATTTACAACAGACTACCCGATATTAAAGAATGCCAAACGGTTGGGGTTGATTCATTTTGTTTGTGGTGAGAGCCACGAACAAAGTACTTGATTAAAGACCCTTTTGTTCTCCCCTAAGAATCCAATTACGACAAGCTTTGAGAGGAGTAGAATTAGGAGAAAGATTAAATTAAAGCGTTTCTTTAATTTTATAATGTGTTTGTTTTCTGACGAGCGATACGGATGCATTTCGATAATTGGAATTGCAATTACTCCAATTGCATAAGTTGTTACTGCGTTTATACAATCAAGATGAAAAATATGGGAGAAAAGCACTTTATTAGTCTTTATAATGGGATTCGCGTGCTTGTGTTTATATTTCTCATCTAAATTCTTTCACATTTGATCTTTTGTAAGATCATTTGTTGTGGAACTATATACAGGTAAAATCGTTTCACACGAAATTGAGGAGATGGGTATTTTTCTGTGTTAAAAGAATTTCGGGATAAAGGATATTGCAAAAAATACAACATATTTCAACAAAATTGAGATAATTGCAGTGTATTTTATGAACATATATATATAATGATGCAAATATTTGATGAAAAACATTTATAAGACTTTAATGAAATTCAATACATATTTTTCAAGTGTTTCGGAAAAAAAATACATTTATTAAGTTTTTGGAAAATCTGATAATTCTCTTTTTTTACCATCAAACTGTCAGCAAATTGCTGGATGTTGTCCATTTTGTAATTCAATTCACCATTGGAATAACTGAACATTATTTTCATGATATTCTTCATTTCGGATGACGTGGGAACAGGAACTGCATTATTCATTTCATTTTCTTCATCGGAATCTACATCAATAATATTTTTTTTAGTTTTGAAAAAACTCTAAAATATCTTTGTCTATCATAATTGAGGCTGTACACGAATTCTTTCGGTTATACAGTAAGACATTGTAATCCGGCTGGTGTTTTCCGTATTTTTGTTTCAATTTAAATGGGAAAATTGCATTAAAATACTTTGTAGTCTGTCGGGATCTTTGTATTATTTCATGTTAAACGATATTTCGTCTTAAGCATTGCCGCTTTAAGCCTATTTCAATGTACTTAATTTTTAAATTACTAACCGAACTTGCAATTTCTGCCATAACCTTAAAGAAGGTAATAACTGAAGGTCTTACTGTTTAATATTTAATTTGATACCTACACATATTTTTATTTAAACTAATCAATTGTTCCCTGGTAAGAGCAAATGTTTCATATTTTTATTTAACTGTGCGTATAATACAATATCATTTTAATCTCCTTGGAAATAATTTTTCAAGCAATATGGTATTAGTGAAGTCTCTTAAATGTTCATCCATGCCGTTAAGAAATATATATATATATATATGACATGATTTTAGAGTCAAAAACAGACTTAGTTTTTAACACACACACACAAGAACTTTATTTGATCAAAGTTACACATCATCTGACGCAAGATGCAGAGAGAAAAAGAACGCCGCCGAATAATCTCAAGTGGGTTAAACACTTAAAACACCGATCGCCGCGTCCATGAGTGCTCTTGAAAGTTAATGCTGACATATAGGGCTATTAAATATAACGATCTGTGTACGTAGGCATGTTTATTGGCTAGGCCATATGTTCGGAAGAAATAAATGGGTCATTAGTTTGATACTTGAAGAGGTGAGGAGGAAATATAAAAGTGAATTTCTAGATAGGGAATTTAATTTGTACTCTAATTTAATTATCCTTACATTTGCCCCCCCCCCCGATTTTTAAAGGGAGTCAGGGCGTCGTTTTTCTCTCTTTACAAACTTAAACAATTTTCAACATATAGAAAACAATACATAACATGATTTGGAAACGCATATTACACTCAGTAGAAATATTTAAAAGTAAAAAGGAATACTAAAATCAAAATGCTCTAAAATAAACGAAACTATAACAACAAACACAGTAGTGACACTTCCAAAATATTAATTGATAAAAATGAATTTCCGTACATATAACTGAAGATTAGCTTGTTCAAATCTATTCGACGTCCAGAATAAGAGCTCGCGTTTCCTCCTATTCCTTCATAATAATAGATTAATATTACAACTAGCAGATAATGTTTTCAAAAACTTTTTTATATTGGAAAAAAATATCATATCAAACAATAAGATAGTAGACATAAAAATACGTGGTATCATACAAATATTAAAATACTAATTTTGTATAAAAATCTACTCTGGCGCCATCGTAGTAATACTCAACATTTTGCATGTATGAAATACATTTTTTAAAAAGATAAAAAAAATAGACACTATATAAAATGAAATTATTAATAATATTAAAACGGTGTACAACAACTTATATGCACTATTCAACACAATAAACAATATTTTTATTTCATATGCGTTATAAACTCTATAAGGATATAGGAATAAAAGAATATAGGAGTTATAAGATTTAAAGAACACTTTAAATAATTGTGAGTCGGAAATGTGGACTCTGTTCTATCATCACCTTTAGTATTTACGTAAAATGTTCACACTATTCATTGTAACTTAACAATATCGCATACAATATTTTAAATCTCTCCCTAACCTTTTAAGTATTCGTTTCATAGACAAAATTCTTGACTTTCTCTTATATAACACATTCACTAATATAAACTGTATCACACTACATATTTTTGAACACATCTCTCTGAGAAATTTGCGTGATCAAATCACAGATGTTCAAGGATGCTAATAAGAAAACAATAAGAGGTGTACATATCAAACTGAACAAGTTTGTCCTCTTAATGTTTCAAGACATACAAAATTATAATGATTGTATTCTCCTTTATCCACTGTACAATATCCAAAAATAAGCTTCAAGTTATTAAATTAATTTTAAATTTAGATAAGAAGAAGATTTCGAGAAATAGTGAATCTTGATATATGGCCGGTATATCCGAACACACAATTTCAAAATGAAAAAAATTTAAATGACATACAATAAGGTTACTGCTGGATAAAATAATTAACAAAACAATAAAATTCATTGGAGAAAAAGGAATTCAACGTGACTTTATTTTTGTTTCCTATAAAAATCAATCTATCACTAGTATTAAGTACATTAGTCAATTTTCTAAGAACTTAATTTATATCTTTCAACTTTAAAATACCAATTTCTATCATAAATATGTTAATTAACTCGACATCTTATAATAAAATTATGCGAAGTATATTAAAATTTCTCAAAATTTTGTATGTCGAAACCTATACACTTTTTCTCAGTTAAAGTATAAAGAATATCTGATTTATAACACAATTATGTTATAAAAATTAAATATCATATATTCTTCTTCTTCTTAAAGCTCTGTTCAGCAAAACTCAGTCACTTCAAAGTTACAAAAATTGGAAATATATAATTTAACTGACCTCCTTTTCGTAGCGGCAGAAGCCCTTGGTGAACGGTACTCCAGATATTGTTGTCAGTTGTGATTTGCACTAGTAAAATTTTATTTATTTAATTTTCTTTTGATGTTGGTACTTCACTATTGTAAATCGATGGCTTAAAATTCACGGTGTTACCATGTGGTCTTTACGGCGAAGAAGATTTTTTTTTCTGACGGAAGGAATTATGTCTGTCTTCACGGAGATAGGGGATTCACGCTCCTCCTCTTCTTTTTTTTTCTTCTTTTTTCGTCATTAGAACGTTTCTTCCACTCGTGGCAAACAAGCTGGCCTCTTCAGCAAAGACCGAAATATTCAGCGATAAAAACGGTTTCCTCTCGGGGTTAACATCGCGTTTCTTTCATGCGCGATTATCCGGTCCCTTTAGCGTAGAGAGAAATATTGTTCGACGGAGTCCTATAATCGTTATTTAGAGCACTTTTCTCGATGGTTGGTATAATTGGCGTTCGTTTTTACTTTAAGATTACTTTAAGATTATTTAAGTTTAAACCCTGAAATGCGTTTTCAGGAAAATCCTACCAGCTTTATTTCTAACATGATTTTAGAGTCAGAAACAGACTTAGTTTTTAACAAGGTCTTTATTTGATCAAAGTTACATATCATATGAGCAAGATGCAGAGAGAAAAAGAACGCCACCGAATTAATCTCAAGTGGGTTAAACACTTAAAACACCGATCGCCGCGTTCATGAGTGCTCTTGAAAGTTAATGCTGACATATAGGGCTATTAAATATAACGATCTGTGTACGTAGGCATGTTTATTGGCTAGGCCATATGTTCGGAAGAAATAAATGGGTCATTAGTTTGATACTTGAAGAGGTGAGGAGGAAATATAAAAGTGAATTGCTAGGTAGGGAATTTAATTTTTAATCTAATTTAATTAACCTTACATATATATATTTCTGTTTGCAAATTACAAATAGGATCCTTTTTTGTTTTTGTTTATATAATAGCTTCTTATAGATTAATTTTATTAGAGCAATTAACTACCTCGTCAAAGAAAATAAGTCTGCAAGTTTTCTAATTGCAAATAAGTTGCCTTGTTCTGCACAATGCTGCAAATTAGTTGTTGCTCATGCCACATGATCGACGCTGTGAGAATGAAGCCCATGCAATTAATCGAGGCAAGGGACTAATTTTACACCGGTCGTTAGCCATGGATTTGAGCATCATGCAGGTAACAGGACAATTTAGCTCGCCCCCAATTATGAGGGAGAACACCTTAGGAGAAATCAGGGACCTCCCAACTCTCTTCTTTTTCAACTAACATCACGTGAAGACACAGTTCGACGAATATTTTGAGTGCCTTTATGCCACTCAGGCACTACACATTTTTTAATATGCATGCCTTCTTCAGGATTTAAACTAAGGTCCCACTGCCCAGCAGTAAAAATCATTAACTACTCAACTGGATGGATAATTTACACTGCTGGCCACCGTAAATGCAACACCAGGAAAGACAAGAGATAGCACAACAAAATTTATTTTGTAGATAACATGTTGACCAAATATCAAATGTTTAAATTTATAGATTTCTGTAAAGTGTGGTTCCTGCCAGAATCAGTAGTCAGAGTAGCCGCCATTGTTGGAGATCCCCGCTGCCATATGCCTTGGCATTGATGCAAAGAGACTTTGGATATGTTCTTCGGATTCAGCAGACCAAGCAGCGTCCACACGTTGCCAAAGTTGATCTGGTGTGGCAGCTGGGTGTGTAATCTGAGTCAATCGTTGAGCAACCATGGGCCACATGTTTACTATCGGTGAAAGATGCTAAGAGCAAGCCGGCCAGGGAGGCAATTCAATTCGGTTGATTAACGAAGAACCTTTGGACAATGCGTGCCACGTGTGATCACGCATTATCCTGTTGAAATATGGGAGTGACCAAGCCCTGAAGTTAAGGAAGGAAAACTGGCTCCAACACCTCGGAGATGTAGCGCTGGCTGTTTAAAGTACCGGCAATGCGAACTAGAAGAGTGCGAAAGTGATATCCTATACCGCCCCATACCATAATACACGGTGCAAGTCCAGAGTGGCGGTGCATAACGCAGCTGTTCAGCATCCTCTCTCCACGGTGTCTCCAGACTCGAATCCGACCATCACGGTGTTGCAGACAGATGCGTGACTTGTCAGTCAAGACATCTTCATTCCGTTCTGCCGCCCACATTCTTCTTTCATCGCAACATTGGTGGCGGATGCGTCTGTGGTTCTGCGTCAAGAGTAAACCAAGCAATGGACGTCTTGCGGACAGACCACTCTGCTGTAAACTGCGTCGAATGGTACGCACAGACACTAAATGATGCGTTACAGACTCAATGTGCTGCGCTATGGTTCGTGATGTGACTGAGCGATTCGTCACTGCCATGCAGCACAATTTTCTTGTCCTCACGTGAAGTGGTGCACTGAGGTGGATGCGATGGACCACGTCGGTCCGTCGTACTCTCCTGTATCCTACGGTCACATATCCGTATTACAGTTGTATGGTTTCGTCCAACACGATTACCGATTTTCCTGAAAGCTAATCCACTATCTCGGTAGGCCACTATCCTTCCTCTGTCGAACTCGGATACTTGATCAAAAGATGATCGCTGTTTCGCACGAAAAATAACTGATCATTTTTTGAAAAATCCACAAGAAAAACACAATTGCCGAACTCGAAATCTTTGAAATCCCCTAGCCTTAAATAGCGCTTTGAGGTGGCGCCACAGGTGCTTATGATGTGTGTCTGCGCTGAAATTCTAATCATTTGCATATCTCACCTCCGCTAATGCATCTCTTAAATTTCATGTTATTTGCGTACTTCCTTCAGGGTGTTGCATTTACGGTGGCCAGCACACACACAATGTATATATATTAAAGAATAAAATAAACAACACGTACAACGACTTATGATGTGTGAGTTGCACCAAGGGCTCAAATACGGAATGTAACGAATCGAATGGAGGATGTAAATGGAGAGTGTTGCAAGTAGACTAACTCATTATTTTACTACATTTGTGCTTAAAAATAATATTGATGTTTCAATGGACAAAATTCGTAATTTTGAACTACGATCAATTAACAAGGAGGACACATGAATTGGTATATCACTCTCCAAATATTCACATCAACTTCCAGGACTATGGGACGTGATGGACTTAACTTGCAACAACCATTTGTGTAGTCTAAACAAGTATAATGACAGTGAAGCACAAAGCCCATTGATGACTTTCTATTTAAAATAGAAGAAACAATCACCAGCTCAAATAGTGTTTTCTTGTCTACATATACAGGATGTCCGAGCTAAAAGTATACAAAAGTAATGGCTTATTATTACGGAACTTCTCCTGAGAATGTAATAAACTCTCAATCCGTGGATTGGAAAATTTTATGAGAATTTTTGGGTCTAGTCCGATTGGCCAAACGTGAGTGCATTATGCGGCAATTGCAGACCATAAACTTTTTCACTGACTTCATTAGTAAAAATGTGTATGCCGCAGTAAAAGATGCAGTGCGTACATATGTTAAATGAATTTAAATCAGTTACGCGTGTACAGTGACGTGCTCAAACATAATGGAATTTCGACCCTCCGACATCAAAATCCATCCACCAATGGGACAGGACTCTAAAGAAGACGAGAGCTTTGGATCTCAAACTGGCAAACATCCTTAAGTTTTCGTGATAAAAGACACTGTTGATCGTCTGCGTGATTCATTTTGTAGGAGTCCTGATGTATCTATAAGACAACTTCTGCACTTTTTAACGTATCGTCGTTGCCAACAGGGTCGCCAAAAAGGATGCCAAATTTTGAACTCCATCACCAACATTTCGCTGTTTCCAATGAATCTTCATTACAATGTAAGGAACGGCGTTGATTGCGAATATTAAACTTTTAACATAAATTAAATACGACAGAAAGTAATATTAACCTATTAAACATCCAGATAAAAATTAGTTACACTATTTTAAGCGTTCATTACACAAAATATATAGCAATGTGTTATTTTGCTGAGCAGAGATCAGCTTATGAAGGTGTTTTCAAAAATCGATCCACAAAAGAGTTACGGGACTTTATAAATAAAAAATAATCTTCTTTTATCAGCTATTAGATGTAGAAACTTAAAATATAACAAATATGTTTTTTGTTATGCTTAGGTACGCAAAAGGTTTTTTTTTATCTGCAAATCCCGTAAGATTAACTCATTAAAAACTTCTTTATCCTTTCAATAAGTATTGCTTAATTCGAAGAACGGGTATACCCGCTTGTATATAATTAAAAATAAACACTTTAACTAAAGACTTTAATAAATACGACACTTTAGGAAACTCGCATGAAAGGTAAACATCTTTTTGCCATTTTTCTTGTGGCATGACTTCTAATAAACCTTAAGCTCCTAGAAGCAATATGCATGTTATCTAATCTTATAAGCAAACCATATGCATTGGACATATAAAAGCTAATACATGCATTCAGAAACAAAATCTATGTCAACAGTAAACAGCCAAACGACTCCGTTTACGCAGAGCCCATTCCCGACACACGATCCATAACCGTAAATAAATTCGATGGCGTATTCAAAAGGCTTCCGAAATGCACTCGCCACCAGATGTCGCTATAAGAAAATGATTCCGCTGTTTCTTTTCCCGGTGCTTAAATTATATCCCATTTCTTCATAACAGGAAGTGACACCCAACCAAGATTTATTTTTCGCATCCCAGTTCTGTCTCTGGATAACATTAAACAGCGCCTCTGATTGGATAGGAACAAAGGATTCACTGTCTTTGGAAGCACTTAAGGGATTAAATAAAATTCTTTGTTTCTCACTAAAGACTTTCAAAACGTTAAATGAGTGAGGTGTATCTTTTATAGCGAGGATGGGTATTCAGTCGATCGTGAATGACCAGTAAACCACCGTTATATTTTCGGTAGACAGTTTGAATTTAGTAGACAGTAATTATACACCGCGCGAAATATTCAAGATGAGCTGGTAAAATGTAGACTAAGCCTTCTAATGACTATAAACTACGAGAAATAATATTAGACGAAAATTTTTTATTTTTTAATTTATTTTGAATTGTTTCATACTAAATTCATATCTTTTTATTTTTATTTTTTTTAAAAGAATTTTTTTAAAGAATTAAATGTAATATATATATATATATATATATATATATATATATATATAGGTCAATTCTCTACTAACAAGAGATCACATCCAAATAATAACACTCGACAAACACATAGACAGCAGGAAAATCACACAATGAAGGACAAAAGAGTAATCGAGATAATAAATAAAAAAGGGATGCTGCAGTGCAATGAACATAATTGACTTAGGACAGTTTTTATATAAAATTAAATTATATAAAAGTGGGTTTGAACATGTTTTTGGCCAGCCAACCTTCCCCTTTTTTGTAAATAACACTGAGCAAAACCAATAGGAAATAATGGATAGAAATATCTAAATCCATTACAAGATAGAGGTAACTTACCTAAAAATTGCACTTACAAATGCAAAGCGCGCTAAATCTGAGTGGAAACATTCAATTTGTTGCCAGATTCTATACCCTAATACAGATTTAAATCAAAAGAGTGGCTGAAATGAAAGCACTTAACAAAAGATTAAAAATGGAAATAAAAATTAATAATAGTTGCATATTATAGCATAACTATAATAACACCAGAGTAAATATGAATAAAATAATAGTAAGTAATTTCTAATCTAATATTAGACTATGGAGATAACTATAACAAAATATTTGTTTATAGTAATAAGCTATTATCAATCTCATAATTTTAATCCTAACTATTTTGAATAGCTTTTTATATATATATATATATATATATATAATATATATATATATATATATTTATTATATATATATATATATATATATATATATATATACATTTAATTATTTACTTCTCTCACTTTGTCGTGGCGCCAAAAGTCGCGGGTGTAAGAGAGTTCTGGGAAGAAGCAGACTCTTGATTTTAAAAAAGCTACTTTTGTTCTATCTTTAATACTTTATGAAATATGCAATTTTACAGATTCTAGGAGCACTATCTGAAATCCTCTCTAACACTTAACACCTACAAATAAAATTATCTATAAAATTGGATTTTTATTTTGAATTCGTCTTATTATTCTAAACTGTGTTTCAACTTTTATATATGGGCATGTATTTTATATTTAATATGTATTTTTAAGGTTTTAATATTCTGACAAATATGTGGCACACAGAGTATAGCCAAAATTGCCTCTTGTGCCATAACTCACTTACTGACAAATAAAATTATCACTTAGCTTCAGTCAAAAATCCTTATGCAATCCTTCTCAAATTCCGATAGCTCTAAATATAGTTACTTCCCCGCTCCATTTGGATTCTACGAAGAATATTAATTTCAGAACGCGCGAGATCTCTGTTGCAAATCACTTTTCCTTGTTCTTGGATTCACGATTAACGTATCATAACTTTGACCCTGCTACCACTGAAGACCCACCTTGTAGAGAGGGCCTTTGCATGTTAAATCTGGCGAGGCACAAACATCCATCCGTTGGTGGGGTATGATAGTTAAGAGAAAGGAATTCCAGCTCAGGTGTCGGCCTCGTCACTTGACTAAAGTTCAAAATTACGAGGTCTGTTGTCAATAGCCATCTTACGACGTAATAGTGCGACGGTAATACAATTCTCTCTTTCTGTATTCACGATTTCAAAGGATTTGTTACTGCCTATTTGAACACTTTAATTTTACATAGTTCGTCAGATAATTTAAATATACTGGATGTCCAGAGAGTATAATTACGCTTTAAACATCTCGGAGAATATTCTACGCTTTGTTTTCCTTAAAGATGTTCACTTACGTTTCTCTCTCTCTCCCTCCCCGCTCTATAAGGATAATATCAAAGTTTTACGTGCAATGATTTTTTGTACGATTTCAATGTGTGCCCCGCGATAGTCGCTCACAACACATCAAGTTTATACGAGATTTTTATTCTCGTTCTAAGAAGCATTAGACCAAAACTATGAGTGGCTATTGTAATTTGACTATTGATTTCATCAGCAGGGGCGTAGCTACAGCCGTATAACGATATGGGACCCCCAAGCTACAGGGGCCCCAACATGTGAAACTGCAGTACCACTAACAAGCCTTTCATTTCTGAAAAAGAGCCCCGAATCAGTGTTTTGATGAGGGGTTCACTCAGAACTATCTACGTCAGTGTCACTAAGAAAAAAGATAGTAAGAAAATAAAAAAGTGTGTGCTTATGACCACGCGATAGAAGTGATAATTGCAAATTTTGTAATGTTATTTCAAGTTTTAGTTCGGTGAATAAAAAACAAGAGGTATTAGTATTGTCCTGTAAAATTATCTATTCATATGTCTGTATTCATACGTTAATATTTTTTGCGAAATATGCAATCACATTTTCGAATTGATTGTATTCTAAGAAGGAAACAATAGGTTTATGGTAGCTGAAATAGACTATAAATATTTTAGATACACAATTTTATTTAAATATCTATCTATACATAAAAAAACTCCGTTAAGCGTTGTTACGTACATCCTCGTGCTTTCATTTAGATCATTTGACATTGTTAAATTGAATTTTGGTTGTAAAAAATCCAAGTCTGATTTGTCTTTTGAAATATCCACTTTAAAATTCCAACTGTTTCCAAAGACCCGATCCGGCTTTATGAATCTTGGTGGTAATTTAGCAATATTCAATTCTATACAGGAATTAATTTAAGCAAAGGGATAGAGTGAGACAGGTAGTTGATTGGAAAGAGAGGAATCTAGGTCAAAACCTTTATAAAGGGATTTAATCAGAAGATTCATATAACATAATCTCTAGCTTATACAGCTCTTTTGTCATTGTATGGAAGCTTTTGTACAAATATATCTGGTGCTGCTGCAAGGTTAGTCTTCTGAATTATATTTTGTTTTCTTGTATTTAAATTATTTAATGTAACTTTTTCTTAATATCTGTATACTTACTTTTGTTATTTTAAATTTTTAATTGTTTTAATTTTCTTTTTAGCCTCAAAGTATATTTAAGTAATGTGATTAAGAACTTTTTGTTCATTTCTATTCTGATTCGCTTACAAAAACAGATTTTTATTTTTAAATTCACTGCAAATATTGCTATATAATAATAATCATACTATTTACTTAGTTCTGTAAAAATTTTGTCCTGTTTCTACATTTTGTTTTATTTTAGTGTATAATCTCTCTCTCTCTCTCTGAGCCTATTTTTTAAAAATATTAGATGTCTCATTTTCATGCTTCTAAGGCGATTACGAATCTCCCGGCATTTGTAGAAAGAGGTGGGGGCGGGGACTTAGATCGAAGATAGGAACTTTACTTTTACGGCGTATTGGTAGGGGGACAAACTGTCACATTTCAGAGTGGCGGGGGAGAGGGAAACGTTCCACCTTTTCTCTTTAGCGGTGTTTTTGTCACAGGCGACCTTGTACGAGCAGGATTTCCGACTCGAGACGAAAAAAGCCGAATGAGTGTTACATTCCCGGGCGTGACGTTCACTCAAGTTCACTCTCCAGCAAAACGCGCCAGTAGAAGTAAGTTATTTCAAAAAGAAGTCAGTAAGAAAAAAGTCAACAAATATGCTTTGTCTAGAGATTTAAGTGGAAAGGTATTGGAGTTCTTCTTTCCTTCCATTGCCCAAGGAACTCTTTTCTCACTCCCAGTCTTTAGTGTGATAGAGCTCCATGATTGCTGTACATGTATTGCAGGTTTAAATTTGATTAACTATGCTGCAACTTGTGCTTGATTTTGCTGGGAAGACATTTTGAAACGAGAATGTTGAAATAAGAGGATGTAGCATCATCTAGTTTACATTTCGTTAAAGGGAAACTTTGATCGTTTCTTTCTAGAACAAAATAAACCTTAAGTGAAACTCTTTGTTCCTTTTTAATTAAATTTTGAATGTGTAACCCTAATTTTGGGACACCCTGTAATAGGCAGTTGTCGGATTCTTCTACTAATTATCTTGGGGAAACTATTCTTTAACTGTGATTTAACTTTAACCCGATTAACACTTTCCGTAGAGATGACTTGATTCTATGCAAATGTAACTACCCTGTCAAACCTGACGTTGGGTATGTTAAATTAACGCCTAGTCATTGATCCTCACTCGTGAATCTAAGATTAATAAAAGGTGAACTGCGACTGAGAGGTCGAGCGTCCTCAAATACTATTTGACGTAGAATCCACCAACAGTTGCGGAAGTAAATAAAATTGGAGATGATCGAGCTATCGGGGTTCGAGAAGGATCGTCACAAGGAGATCCGACTGAAGCTGAGTGATTTTCAATAATCGTGTTTACCAGATTAACTGTTAGGAATTCAGATTGATCCCAGAATTAAGCTATAAAGTTGTATATTTTCATGAAGTATTAAAGATAGAATAAAAGTACCGTAAATTCCAGCGTATAACACTCATTTTTAAAACAAAAATTAAGATTGAAATTTACGGGTGTGTGTTATACGCTGGATATATAAATGGTAGCTTCAAAGATAAAAAAAGAAATAAATGTGAATAAGAAAACTTAGACTTCTACAAAGATTGGAATACTGTTTATTTAAGAGAAATGTCATGCTTTATAAACTTAAAGGGTTTTTTTTCTTTCAGAAATGTACAATTTTTTTTAAACAAATCCTTGGATAATACCTCGAGCAAATGGCTTTAAAACACAATAGCATTGCTAACGTACATTGTATGTTCCTTCGTAAAAAAGGGGGCAACCTCGAAATTAAAAAATGCAGCTTGAAAGTAAAGGTGGGATTTTAAGGCAGATAATTGTATGACCATGTTTGTTTCTTCCGTGAATCATCTTACACCCATGACCTTGTGGCCGCTATAACCCAACACTTACAGACAATTTTAAAAATCACCCGGATAAAAATAGTCCCATAGAATTGTTTATTACTTTTTTCCCCTACTTTCAGATGCAATTTGTTATATTCACTAGTATTAGTTTGAGAATGAAAATTAAAATTCTACAGGGTTAGCAGAGCGTTCCTAAATTCAAATGAAATGAGCATTTAAAGTCTGTATCCCATAACTTTAACGATCTCAACCGCTTACTTCAATTCCAATGACATCTCTTAACAAAATGCTTCCTAATTGCCGAACTCTGAACACAAAGGATAACTCTCCTCTTGCCGGTTTTCAAAAAGAAAAAAAATGCAATCTCAGAACAAACAATCTCCTTTCAATCCCTCCCCCCTTCTGAGTCGTTAGCGCGTTTCTCCGGCGGATGGAATGAAGTCTTTTCTGAGGTAATTAAAGGCGCATTCCACGCTCTCGTCGTCCAATTGAATTGCGGGGCGATATTAAGTAACCGAGTTTTAATGTTCAGCTAGTGGCATCATTTCTCTAATGACACGCAGTTAAAATAGGAATGTTAGATAAATGAATTGGTTAGATGGCAACATTTTCAGAGAGCCGAGACGAGTGCAGAACCAGACCAGGTTGAGGAATTCGAAATATTGCGGAAACTCAAGCGGATAGGTCCGAGGTTATTTCTTATAATAAAGATGTTCAAAATGATAGGCATGTGGTACTAAAGTTATTGTTAGAGGTTGTATATACCTCTGCTATATATATATATATTCAATGCAAAAGGTTTTGAAATAAATTGATTTCTGACATTTTCAGAAAGAATTATATTCAGAGAATACACGTATATAAACACATCCTACCAAAATTCCCATTCAAAACTTCAAAGGTAACTGTTATGAATTGCACGTTTGTTCTGTACTTTACATTTGATGTACTTAAAAGTGGAAAATACAATTTTTCATAAATTATTAGCTGTTTTCTCAATACTTTGGCTTTCCCAGTGAAATATAATATGAAAATGTTTGCATCAGAATAATCTAACTCAAAATCTGCGGAAATATTATGTGTGGTTATTGAAATATTCTTATAGTTTGATATCACGGGGCAAGGCGCTTAGTACTGCTTGGTACGATACAGGAATCACGACAAACCCCTTTTTGTCACTGAAATAGAATCCAAGATAGGAGCCTAGCTTTTTCAAATCATCGGGAAATTAATTTTAAGGAATCGTTATCAAAAACATAGAAATATATTTCAAATGAAGAATATAGGAAGAGATCGAGAGTAACCAAGATCAATCAATAATAATGAATATCAATATACAGGGTGAGGCAAAAAATTCTAGACAAACGATTTTTTATATAACTTTACAAAAAATTAAGAAATTGACAAAATTTAACAAATAATAAGAGCACACTCGTACTAATAAAAAAAAATAAATCGTACTAATAAATAAAATAATAAATTGGTTTCAATGTGAACTCTGTTTAATGCAATGCAGAGGCGCAAACGCTTGCAGAAATTTTCAGAATTGAGACCCGAGTCTTTTACCTGCAACCTATCCCGAATCCAAAGTTTTGTGCAGTTTAGAACACAGGCACTGGACTCCGAAAGGGACCATACACTGTAATCCATAGAATTGAGGTCCAACGTGTAGGGTGGCTCTTTTTTAGATGGAATCATGTCTGGAAAATTCGCCTTGCACCACTGTTGTGTCTTTTTGGCCTTGTGAGTTGGTGTTGAAACGTAGAATTTGCATTCCCGAAATGCCCCACGGAAGTACAACAACTTCAAGAATGTCCCTCTGGTACACTTTTTGATTGATTTTAACGCCGTCTTCCACAAAAACCAAAAGTGTTTTGCCACTTGCGCTAATTCCGTTCCAGACCATAGCCGACTTTGGACATTGGCGATGTTCAACAATGGGTTCAATTAATGACGTCACATAATAAAGTCAAACACGTATTCGCCATTGAATTCAAAATAAACATTAAACCAAATGTACTTGTTTTGTTCTATTTGTAAAACTTAGATAAAACTTCATATCTGGGCAAAGATGTTTAAATGTTAGAAAAAAAATCTTGAAAAAAATTTTTAAAATTAAAAAAAATATATTTTTTGCTTATACTTTTAATTAAATGCATTTTGTATACATATGCACTTTTTAAGAGAAAGTTTCTGCAAAGAGCAAAACTTGGCAACACCGAAGCGCGTGAACTGATTACCTGGAAACACGAGATGGTTTTTATCATATGACTAATACGTCAAATGAGTCTTTGAATTGATTGGCTAGAATCACGTGGCTTTCACTATCATGTGACTATGACGTCACATGAATTGAGCCCATTGCCGAGGTGCTTGAAGAGTTCGCAGACCATATTCTATCGTTTTGGTGGTTATAAACTTCTTGAACCGTAAAGAGCTTCTCATCAGTGAAAAGGAATCTCTCCCAGCGCTCACTTGCGGCCCGTCTCAAAAGTTTTTGGCATCTCCGGAGAAATACGAGATCGTTTATTTCAATAAGAAGCTGAACTTTTCACAATTTGTAAGGCTTCAGTCCAAGTTCCGTTTTTGCTATTTGCTCACCGATGTGTCACTTATTCACATATCTCGAACGATCTGTCTCATGAAAACCCTCGGATTTCTTTGGACTCACTTCTCAACTGCCTTACGATTCCTTGAAGTGTTTACAGTACGTAAATGTACTACTAATAATTATATTCAGTATAATATTATTAATATAATAATAATCTTATATAATTTAATAGTAATTATGTATAATATTCATATAATATGATTTAATAATAATTATATATATTTATTATCATATAATATAATTTAATAATAATTATATATATTTATTATCATATAATATAATTTAATAGTAATTATGTATAATATTCGTATATTACGATTTAATAGTAATAATTATATATATATTTATTATCATATAATATAATATAATAGTAAATATAAAAAAAGAATAATAACACCGTATTGTAATACAATAAAAATTATACATAACAATACTCATGTACAATATAATTATAAAAGTAACATAATAGTAATTAGAAATGTATATAACACAAAATAAGAATTATAAATACATAACAAAATAAAATTATAAATACATAACGTTATAACAATACATAATAATAATTATATAAATAAATAACATAATATGTGTAATAATATTTATAAATAAATATAATGAAAACATTTATTATAAGTAACGATTATTAAAACTTATAATTGTATTTTTTTATGTTATATTATTAATAAAGTAATTCAAATGCAATGTAAATGATTAAATTTTTAAAGAAAACGAATTAAAATCGTCAGAAATTAATAGGTTATCGCGGGGAAAACCAATAAAAATTAATTCTGATATACGATATTCCCATGTGTGGCAACCACATCGCCAAACGATAAAAATATCAATGTAACCATATTATAATGTTATCGCCCATCTTGGCGAACATAAGCAACAACTTAGCTCGTCTCCCGTGATATCAAACTAGCACCATATCATGAAACAGTATCAAAAACAGGAAAACTTTGTCACTTTATAACAGAGATTCCCAAACTTTTTTGCCTCATAGACCCCTTGCCAGGTTTTTCGGTTTTGGTAGACTTTCTTAATATTAATTTTTTTGCAAATTCATCAACTTAAATGCGTTTTGACAGCAGATATAGAGCTATCATAGAGAGTATGTTTAAAACTTAAGAAAATACATGTTGATTAAATAAATTTAAATTTAATTAATACATAAAATAATTGAGCAAAAACAAAGGCTTTTAGTGGGAGGGATGTATCTGAAGATGTAATAACCAATTTTCAACTTTCGGCATCAATCTGTTCGGGTTTAATAATAAATATCTCCTAGGTTAATAATGTCCAATCTTTCCTTCTTTTTTCTTTTTCTTTTGTTTTGGATATTGACAAACGCACTAAAAACTCCTTCACAATCGGAAAAACATTTAAAAATTTTCTCAAGATATTCCGTAATTAGGGATGAATAGCACTTACATATTTTTAAAGCCAAAATTGTGCTGACATCCTTTTCTAAACTTTACTTTAAGATCTTAGGGCCTCCTAGTGCCTAATTCTTGTAATCTGACATTTTGACCAAATGAATTCATTGTGCCTTCTGTAGTATTACCAAAGTCAAAACTTTCTTAAACCTAGTTTCAAAATCTGAGAAAAGGGCATTTAAAGGTTGAACATAGACTAAAACGTCTTTTTTCTCGCTCATTGTCTGTAAAAATTGTCCAATATTATACTTCCTTAGCTTAATTATTGCAAGAAAAGCTGAAATGAGGAGCTCTTGTTTAGTAAAATTTATGCTTCCGTTTGTAACCTGCAAATTAATCTCATTAAATTAGGTTTATAAACCTGTTAAATAGGTATGTTTTCCGCTTGATTAAATTTCCTATTAAAATTAAAGATACAAGCTGGCTTGATGAAAGTCCACTATCGTAAACCCCGATTTACACGTCATGGACCCCAAATTATTCTTTCGCTGACGTGGACCCCTTGCAGGGCGTCATAGACCCCTGGGGTCCATATAGACCACTTTGGGAATCACTGCTCTATAAGGATATAGCATATTTTTTTTCCACTTAATATAAATTTTAAGCAAAAGAAAGAATTATGAAATAAAATAAGACAAAATTAGTGATTTTTTTTTTATCCTTTTATTTTCAAAAGTAAATGCAAAATTTAAATAATTTAAAAAAAAAATAACAACTAAGAAAATTTGTATTATTATTTTCAGTTTGTACATCAATTTTGTATAGACGATCTACATCAGTTTTTCACAACCGTTTTGATGCAATAACAAACGCATAAGAAAACGCTTAAATTTAGATAAGTTTTTATTTTATTTTTTTAATTTTTAATGGGCTGCGAATTAGTCACTAACCATTGCAGACCTAGTACATCCCTCGGAAGCTGGTATTACTTTTTTTTTAATGCGATGCCCCATAGGCGGATACAAATCGCTGCAGGTGATTTTGGCGCCCAGCTTCCTCCCCAGAGGGAGGCATTTGAGCTATGCGAACTTGTACCAGGATTTAATTCTGCCGAGAGCATCCAAGCCAAACCGAAACTCTAGGGATTTTTAAATGCCGTATAATCATACGACATGGGGCCGCTGTCGTTTTTCTGCATCATGGAAAATCCACCGACTTGGGCCGGGGTCGAACCCGCAAACTTGGGTACAGCCACGTTGGTTTCATTTTCAGTGACTTGGGTCAAAACTTTAAAATATTTTTTTTTCTCTCGTTTTAAAGCATTCAGTTGAACTGAAATTTTATGTACACGATTGTTTTGGATGACAATTTAAAATTTTTAAACCTTTAATTTTTGAAATTTAAATAAAAATTTTTTTTTAAATTGCCAAAATTTTTAAATTTTATTTCTTCAAAATTTTTATTTTAAAAAATTATTTACTTTTTAAAAAAAAATTTTTAAAAAAAATTACCCTTAAAAATTTTAATTTTTTTTTCCCCTTTTGGGGTTGATTTTGGGGAAAAAATTTGGAATTAAAAAAAAAAATTAATAATTTATTTTTAATTTATAACAATTTTCGTTAAAAAAGAATAAAAACCTTTTAAAATTGAAAAAACCGTAAAACTTTTTAAATATTTTTGGCAATTTTTTTTTAAAGCCTTTAAAAAAATTTTTAAAAATTTAGAAAAAATTGGGGTTTTCCTTGGAAAAACCCCAAAAATTTTTAAAAACCTTTTCACTATTTAAATTTTTTAAATTTTTTTTCTCTAAAAAAAAACAGTTTAAACTTCCCCTTTAAATTTTAATTTTATTTTAAAGGGGAAATTTTAATTTTTTTAATTTGAACAAAAAATTTTTTTAAAAAAAATTTTTATTTTGTTTTTTAGCATTTAAAAAAAGGTTTTTTTTAAAAAAATTTTTTTTTTTTTAATTTATTTTAATTTGCTGATACATTTTTTCCCCTTAAAAAAATACCCATTTTAATTTTTCCTTAAAATTAGAGAAAAAAAATTTTTTGGGCCTTTATTTTTTTGTTTTGAAACCGTTATCAAAAATTTAATACTTTTTTAAATTTTGGGGATTTTTTAAAGGCAAAATTTTGGGTCATAAAATTATTTTCAAAATTTTTAAATTTGTAAAAAGGGGGGCTTTTAAAATTTGGATTAAAACCCGGTTTAAAAGGAAAGATGAAATAAGGTCATAATGAGGTTACTATACAATAATGGGTACATTTTCTAAAAAAACAAATGTTATTCGGGAAAAAAAATAATAAAGGGTATTAAAAAAATATTCAGAATACAAAAAAGGAAAAGAAATTTTAAACAAAAAAAAATTTTGTTTTTATTTATTAAGAAAAAAAAAATTGTCAAAAAAAAATAAGAATTTAAAAAATTAATCTACTTATTGCAGCGGTAGGTTTTTGAATGGCATTTTGAATTAAAATTTCATTACATTTTTCACGAAAAAGACTATTTTATTTTGCTATTTTGTTTTACACATACATTTGACGAATCCTTCCCCGCTTCCTTTGGGAAATAAAAGAAGGAACTGACAGATGAGGAATTTCACGGTCAGGAAACCTTTAATTCTAAGCAAGTTCTTAGGGTGCAAAGTAAATTTTGATTTCTCATATACTTTTAAAATTCCTTCAGAAGTTCCAAGTCGGTAGAAACCATTTTTTTTTTTCCCATTTCCGTTAAAAGTGCCAATATTTTTAAAGTGCCCAGAAAAAAAAACAAAATTTAAAACAATGCCTTTTTTAAATTATTCTTCTGATTTTTCTGTCAAGGTTCACAAAGGGGATAAACAGTTCAATATCAAAACGTGTAAGTTTTTATTTGGTTGAAAGTTTTTTTCCAAAATTTCCCCATCACGCCCCTCCGTGTGCTACGAAAATGAGCTTATGAAGTACTTAAAATAACTCAGAATCCATGATGAAATACTGATAGAAGTACTTCCCCACCTTTTATCCCCGTGGACCGGTAAAACCGTTTGATAATTTTACCCGGGCCCGTTTGGGTGAGGGGGTTGCTTATTTTTTTAAATTTTTTTTTGATTTAATATTTTAAATTTATTTTTAAACATGCCTTCAGAAAAAAATTTAGTTACCCAAAAAATGAATAAAAAGGGGATTATAGATGAAATAAAAAAGTGATTCCATAAAAAGTAAAAAAACAAAAGAAATACCCCCAGAAAATTTAAAAATGGAAAAAATTTTAAATACTTTTAAGTGGCCTCGATCTATTTGATCCACGGACCGCTGGGGGGGAACCATTTGTATAGTACGGGAGGGCCTTTTTTTATAACGGGTTACATGAGTTTATTTTTATTTTCACCAAACATAAATATCATACCCTATTCAGCAACCAATAAGCCCTGACCCCTTTTTTATTTACCCCTTTTTGATTTTTGTATACCGGTTATTAACTTTTGAAAGAAATTTAAAATTAAAAAAAAAACTTTTTGCAGCCTTAACTAAATTTTTGGGGGAAGCCCCGTCGTCGAATAGTTGTTTAGCCCATAAAAGGAGTCGACAATCTTTTAGCTGTGGCGAGTAAAAAATCAATTTTCCAAATTTGATTCGGCAAACACAGTAGATTTTTTTGAAAAAAAATCTTTTTCCCCCTACGATAATGTATGCAGGGGTTTGAGAATCGAGCTAAATTATATATATTTTACAGCTTTATCAAAATTCATTATGCATAAATTTAAAAAATTTTTTTCCAAACCCTTTAAAATTAAAAGCAAAAAATTTTAACTATTTCTTTTAAAAAAAGTAATACTCCCAATACTAAAAAATAAAAAAAACCCTAAAAAATTTTTACATTTTAAATACTTTTTAAAACATTTTTTTAAAAATAAAGAAATAGTTATCCGACTGTTCGGGACCATGATTTTAAAAGCGCTTTAAAAAAGATAATTTTCATTTTTTATTTAGTGCCCTTTTTGGATTTTGAATACATGTAAAAATTTTTTAAGGACTTTTTAAAAAAAAAGTAATTTTTTAAATAAAATATTTTGAAAAAGTAACTTAGAATAATTTTTTTTTCAAAATGTTTTTTTTAAAAAAATGCTTAAAAAAATAATATTTTGCTCATATAAAAGTAAAGATTTCTCCAGAGTGTGAAAAATTTTTTAAAAAATTTTCACATTATTTTGGTTTTAACCAATTGAAATAATTTTTTCCGGCTTTTTTTTTTAAAAATTTTCTCCTCTCTGTTGTCATAAAAAAAGGGGAAAACCCCAAATTTCCCCAAGTCATATTTTTTCTTTAGTTGAGCCCCCGTACAGAGTGGTTCGGGAGCTATATTTTGGGACACTAAAATCATAAATATTATCCAGTTAAAACGTTTTGAAAATCAGGGTTTCCCGAACGCGGTGGGGATACCTTAACAAAATTTTTTTATGGGGCCTTTGTGCAGCTTTGCCTTCTTTTATAATGCAAAAAAAGTGGTGTAATTTTGACTTTTTTCTTTGGGCACCCGGCATTCCCGTTGTTAAACAATTTCTTTTGGGACTCGAAATACGGGGATAATAAGCAGAGATTCACCAATGGGGTACGAACTCGTTGGGGGAAAAGGGAAAACAATTGTATAAAAACTGCAAAGAATTTTTGAAGGCTATTTTCCGAATTGACTGACCATTTGGGGAATTACATTTTAGGGTGTGAACACCCTAAAAAGGGGTACTTTTTTAACCAACTCGATCCCAAATGAATTTCCTTAGTTGTGCCCCCCATGTTAGATATGTAGAACTAAAAGCGGAAAAGCAGAATACATATGCAATTTTCCCCTTCAAAAAAATTAAAAATCTCCCCGCTATGGCATTTAATAATTTACAAAAAAAGCTGTAAAAATTTCCTTTAGAGGATCTTTCCTTTTTTTTTTGTTTAAATTCCCCTTTAAATTTACCAAATTCTAAGGGTATTTTCAAAAAAGATCTTTTACAAATTTATGAAGTTTTTTAAAAAATTGACAAATTTGTTGAGTAGTGCAGAAAAGCCCCAGATAATTGTACCCAGGGCCATAGGTTGGCCTACCCCCCCTTTTTTACCCCATGACCCCTTTGCCAAATTAAGAATTGCTTCTCCATTTTTTCAGCATAGGGAAAAAAACCCAAAAAAATTTCTGAATAAGTTCAAAAATTATATTTTGACACTCCCGAACAAACCACAATGTGCAAATGACAAATTTTATAATAAGGGTTTAAAAAAACCCGGGACCTTTTTATAAGAATCGGGATTATTTAACTTTTCCGGTTTCTCATTAGGCATTTATAGAGTGCCTAGAAATTTTGTGAAATAAAAAAACATTTTTATACATTGCCAGTTAAATTTTAGGCATTTTTACAATGCCTAGGTTTTTATAGAATCCCGGGTTAAATTTTCCCGGTAACATATCTACTATCATATAACAAAATGAGACCCTTTCTGTAATTTTAAGTTTAAAAAAAAATACAACTTTTATTTTTATGCATTACAGATGGTTTTATAAGTATTTTTTTAAACTTCACACAAACTTTCCCTTTTGATTTTTTTGCAAAATTACAATTTGTAAGTTCTCGCAACACCTATCGTTAAATTAAGTTAAATTGTGATAGATTTCTTCGCAAAAAAATTGACATCGCTAAGGCACCCCTCCCCCTTTTCTGCACTTTATATAACACTTGATTTTTAAGTATAATATTTATTCAATTGAATAGTTCATAATTTTTAAAACACAAGGGGGGAAATGAAAAATTTTTAAAAAATTAAAAAACCCAAAAACGGGGCAAAAAACAAATTTTTTTTAAAACCTTTAAAAATTTTTCCTTTATATATTTTCTTAAAAAAACCCCAAAAAAATTTGAAAGCCCAAAAAAATTTAAAAAACCCAAAAAAAAATGTTTAGTTCGATTTTTTCACAACCCAAAAAGGCAAATTTAAAAAAATTTTAAAATTTCCTTTTTCCTTAAAAAGGGTAAAATAACCCCGTTTATGTTTTAATTTAAATTTTTTTAAAAACTTTTTTTTTCTTTCCCCAAAACCTTTTAAAAATTTTACCCCCTTTAAAAACAAAAGAAAAAATTTGGTATGATTTTTAATTTAAAAAATTTTTTTTTTTAAAAAATAAAATTTTTTTTTCCCGGGGTTTCTAAAAACCAAAATTTTTTGTTTCCCCAAAAACAACAAAAAGAATTTTTTTGTTTACCAATAAGTAAGGGGAAACCCATACCCTTTTATTATACATGGTTTTTTGTAAACCCCCAAAAATTAAAACTGTCCTCAATTTTTTAGGGAAAATAACATTTTAAAACACTTCCAAAAAATTTCCTTTTTCCTTAAAAAAAATTTACAAAAGGCCCTTTTTTGGGTTTTTATGAAATTTTAAAAACAAAAAAAAAAAAATTTTAACAAAAAACAATTAAATTTGAAACAAACCCCCGAAAATTTAATTTAAAAACCTTTAAAAAAAATTTTTTTAAAATTTTTAAAAAGTCCCCTTAAAACCCCAAAGGGGGGGGGAAAAATTTATTAAATAAATTCCCTTAAAAGTATATTTAAAACCCCCAACCAACAAAGGGCTAAATCTAATCTCTATAAACTAAAACTGTGTATATGATTAATAAGACTAGAAAATATATTAAAAATATTTAGAGAGAACTAAACAAATTTAAAGAATATAAAACTAAAATGTGTCAGTAAAATCGACCGTTACACAACCAAAAATGTCATATGATTTGCTGTTATTGTTTACCTGAAAATCACGTGATGATTCGAAAATGATCGCAGCGCCTTGTGGTGATGAATTGGACCCATTAGCTTGTCTTTAAAGCTCTATATTTCAGTGTTACCTTCTCAAACTTTACAGTTTTTTGGACCCCTGTTATAAAAATCGAAAATCTTGAAGGTGAAAACTGAGCTCATGGGAGCTTTTATTTTTTAATTAATTTTTTTTTTACAGAAAATAAATCATTTTTTTTACGCAGGATGTATCGTGTTTACACTAAATGTGTTTGTTATCCCGAAGTTGAAATAACAACGAGATCTTTATTATGCTCTGGGTCCACGGAAGTGAAGTGGACTAGGTGGCAGACTTCGATATGTCGCGGGTTCTAGTGCTAGTGACACTGGCCCTCCATGTAGAAGGTCTGACGCACTTTAAATCTGTCGTGGCTCAGTGTCCTTCCCTAGGAATTAAATGTAATCTTATTTGGAGAAGGGGTACACACACAATTGGCGTCCTCTTTACTTGACCATCTTTCAAAATTAAGAGGTCCGTTGACAATAGCCCTTGTGTTGCTTCTTAGTGATAAGTAAATTTAAATCAAATAAAAAGAGAAAAAAGTGTTAAGAAACACATTGCGGACTCTGAAATCTAGAAATCAGAACCTGCCAGAAACTACTTCAACTAGAAATCAGTAAAATGACATAATTTCTTAAATATTCTGGTTAAAAGCTCGCACTTTAACTTCAAAGGTAAGGGGGAGAAGAGAATGTCTATAAGAGTTGCACTGTAAAACAACAATAGGGCTATTGGTGACATGCCTCGTCATTTGCAACCTCAATCAAGTGTCGAAGATGACCTTTCAGCTGGAACCCCGCTCTCCAAACCTCCACACCATGCCAATGTCAGAACTTAGTGGCTCGACATATTTAAGGTGTCACAGCCCCCACTACATAGCGGGTCTTTAGTTGCACCTGTACTCGAGCCCATGACACACCGGACACGAGTTCAGCATCAAAACCACGAATTAACCATAGCCGCAAGGCAAGGAGGCAGATGCTTTAGCTCCCGGGTTTTCCTGAAGGCCGAGCTAGCCTAGTAGTCAAGGTCGCGGGACTCATGGATGACGTGTAATGAATTCGAGCCCTATTGCCACTGTGAAGTACACCATTGTAAGGAGGAGGAAGCACGTTAAACTTCCCAAGGATCAAACATTCTCGGGTAGGAAGGCAGAACAGGAGGAAGTGCCAGCTCAGGTATGATCCTCGTCTCTTGATGTGGTTCAAAATTACGAGCCCCGTTGCCAATAGCCCTCATGCAGTTTTATAGGATGACTCTCTCTTTCATTTTGAGCCCGCGGTATCGGATCGTGCGTGGCCTTGTTATGAGTTCGAGCCCAGTACCACTAAAGACTCGCCGTGTAGGGGCGCGAATCACATTAAATCTGTCGAGAACTTAATATTCTTCCCCTGGTGTCCACGTCACTGGTCCGTCGCCAAAAGCCCTCGTGTATCTTAACAGTGCGACGTTAATATTCCCTCACGCTCTTTCATTCTCCCGGTACATTCTCATCCGAACATGTCAAATATCATCATCAGTTATGCTATTAATAATACACTAACATAACGCTCATTTTATATAAATCACACAAATATATAAACATAGATAGTGAGTGAATATTAAATTCGGGCTGTTTAGTTTCTCGAGGGCTTTTGGTGATGGACCTTGTAAGTTTGAACCATGGTCAAGTGACGAGGATGATACCCGAGTTCGCACTCCTCTCGTAACTGCCACACCACACCAACGGGAGGACATTTGATCTTTCGACATATTTAACGTGCTTCACACTACTACACGGCAGGTCTTCAGCGGTACTAGTCTCGAACTCACAACACGATGGCCACGAGTCCGTTACCTTGACTAATAGGCAACCTAGTACTACTTGTACTAATAGGCTAATGTACTACTTTGACATACTCTTTTGTCATTCTTCTAATTATAGTTCAGCTTAAAACTTGATTAGTTGCAATTTAGTGCATATTATAAATAATAAAAACAATCCAGTAATAAAATATTTTTTTTTAATTTAAAATTCACTATTGTGAGGTAGAAAAGAGTACTGGGGAATGAAAATCAAACTCAAACTACAAACACCGATTCGGAATGCGGAAACTTTTCGCATAGTCCTCGAGAAATGCAAAAAAGAGGGGATCAACTAATTTTAAGTTGGAAATGATTCTGACAAGAAAAAATTAACAGAAAAATTAATTCAAATGTCGACCATCGTTTAACTGTGACTCAAAATTGTGAGGCACATTGATTGTAATAAAAAAACTGTTTGTGCTCGTTAACATACATAACCTAAATTTTTCTATATTCGGTCGTATCAAAGAAGTTCTAGTTAGAGTTATAATTAGGACACACTATATAGATGCACAAAGGCTATTGGTGACGGATCTCGCAAATTCGAACCATAATCAAATGACGAGGACAACACCTGAGATGGATTCCTCGTCTCCTAACATCTACACCACGTCAATAGAAGAATGCTTGAGACTCGACAGATTTAAAGCGCTACGGCCTTCTCTACAAGGTGGGTGTTTGGTAAATTAGGTTTGAACTCGTGATACACCAGCCACGAGTCCATTACCTTGATCACTAGGCTACCATGGTCAGGACATATTAAGGGAAAGCCTCATATGATGAAAATTTGTAATATAAAATTCGAACTTGAGATTTGTAGCACCTAAAGCTATAGGAAAATAAATCCGCAATTTAACTGACTTTTAATAAAATGACGTCAACTCATTTTAAAAACGAACACTGAATTCTGTCGGTTGATTGATTGATTCAATATTAATGTCGCACTGTTCAGCTACACTAGGGCTTTTGGCGACGGACCACGTAATTTTGAACCATGGTCAAGTGACTTGGACGACACCCTCCTCAACTACCACACCAACGGGAGGACGTTTCAGCTCTCGACAGATTTAACGTGCATCGCTGCCATACATGGCGAGTCTTCAGTGGTACTGGGCTCGAACTCGTGACAAGGCAGGCCACGATCCGATACCTAAACCACTCGGCTACCGTGGCCACTGAATTCTGTCGGAGCTTAAGGTGGCGGTTAAGTCTCAAGCTTTCAAGTGATAATACTTTTCTAACTGAACTGAAAATGAACACTGTCACGTGTTCATCGCAAGGTTTGAATTGTTTCTTTCGTTGCACTGGTGTGTGCAGCACCCTAACTTTTAGAATTATTCGTGATTTTTACTTGCACAACAAACTTGTTATTTTGGATTCATCTTGTTGCTTTTAAAAAGAGTTCTATTGCTTGAGAAGTAATCCTAAAGTAGAGTTCTCTTTCGTAAATGCAGTTTCTTCATAAAGAGGTGAGCTTGATAATAAATTGTTTTTGTATATTTTGTTTTAGCATTCAGCATTCAAAATTTCGTGACATTCTTACGTAAAAGCCGACTGCTTTTTCTACGACAACACCTAAATTTTGTGGAAAGAATATTTAGTCTTTCGTATGAGTGTAGCACTTTAAATGAATTTGTCTGTGATTTTAAGATTTTTTTTATCAAGAATAATTGTGTTTTTAAAGTACGAAATATAATTTTTTTCAAAATAAAAAAATAGAAATGGATTTTTTTTTTCGGACTTCCGTATTTCCGACATTTGTCTCGGGTAAAGTATATTGGATAGGTTTCTGTAGAACAGTTTTAAATTATACAAATGTAAGTTTCCTCTAAAAAAAAATTTACCCTTCATTAGCCGATATCGGGTTGGCAACCCTGTTGCTGTCTGTGGTGAGTCAAGCCAATTAACCAACATAATTCGGAATGCTGCACAGTAGGGCATTTTTGAAACAATTCGATTGCATCGGCAATATATGCAGAATTATTGAATTAGAGGTTGGAGATAAAGATTTGCCGTTTTATTAGGCATTGATTTTGGATCATTTAAAAATATATAATATAAAAAATAAACATAAATATAATTCTTTTCAAAATAAAAAAAATTAAAATTGTGCATATATTACGTATTATGCCTTGATGTTTGTCAAAATAAAAGAAATAATATAAAACATAATTCCTTCAAAGTAGTTGAAGAAAAAATCGATATTTCATTGCGAACATTGTCCTTGCTCCCCAATACTTCATATCGAATATTAGTAGTATGGCTGATTATTTTTAATTTGACACAATTCTGAATTTTCAGCTGTTTAACAATGTATTGAGAGAAAAAAATAATGAAATATATATGTAAAACCGAAAGCACAGTACAATAATACCCCAACTTACGCCTATCTAGAGTTACGCGAATTTCAAATTTCGTCGATTCCTCTTTAGTTTGAGAAGGAAAAAAAAATAGTGAAATTGGGTAAGTGATTGAAAAATTTGCCAATATTGCCAGGCAAATAAATTTAAAAGTGGATAGTGATGACTTTCAAAAACTTTTGAATTCTCACAAACAGGAGATGAGTTCAATGAAATGCATGAACACGAGTTAGACATAGAAGTCTGTCTTTACTTCCAGTTCAATTAGAAGACCGAATGGAGGTTTGAAATTTGACATGAATCAATTTAAGGGGGACACAGTAGGATTCAATTGACCAAAATAGGTAAAAAAATCAAATCTAATTTTTTTATCCTTAAATTTTTCTTATGTACTTTTCTACAAACTCCCAAAATTTGAAAGTTCTCAGTTTAAAAAACGCAAGTTGGGTAACTTGTACGTTTGTTTTTATTCACATTCCAATGACAAATCAAAACTTAAAACTGACTTATCTGAGAAAGATAAAATAACTAATTTGTCTTCCTTTAAAATGCCAAGGTTGTTTTTTTCTCTATTGTGACTAATTTTTTTTCCACATGTTCCCAATATTACATAGAATAAAATTAGTATACATTTTTCAATCGAAGCAATACTTATTTTTTTAAAAAATAATTGAATTTAGAATTTACTTTTTTAATAAATTTTTCGAAGAATTAACAAAAAGAAGTATTGTGCGAATACCAGTCATGTTATCACAAAACCCATACCAACTTCTGTTTAAATAGTTTGACGTACTTGTAAATCAAATCTCGGTGCTGGTTTGATATAGGGGGTAATAGCGCCAAGTTGTTTATATTCGCCAAGATGGGTGATAACATTACAATAGGGTTATCTTAATATTTTTATCGTCTGTCGATGTGGTTACCAAGGAGATAACGTATATTAGAAATAACTTTTATTGGGTTTTTTCCCGCGGAAATCCTATTAAATTTCATACGATTTCTTTAGAAATTTAACCATTTTCAGTGTAATTCTTCTATTGTTACCGTCTTCTATTTTATTTTGTACTATTTTCGAATATGGATATTTTTAATATAAGTGAGTACTAGAATATTTTTCTTTCTTCATCGAATAAGTGTTGTATTTTTAAATATCACTATAAATCGTTTCTTTTCGATTTATTTTACGTTTTAAAAAATGATACTTTTTTACGTTCTTTCTTCGGTGAAATTCGTTGAAGGAACTTAAATAAAATTTTATATTGCAAGCTTTGCTTTTTAATTATATTCATTATTAATTTTAAATATATTTTTTAATTATGTATTATGAAAATGGGTTATTACTATATTAACCGTTAATCTTCATTATTGTTTTTTTTATATTTTTTATAAAATTTTTACATAAATTTTTGTTTAATTAATATTGTAATTTATTTATAATTATTTTCTTATTTATAATTAGTGCGAGTGTGATATCCGGGGTAATAGTGCCAAGTTTATGTTCGTCAACATGGGCGATAAAATTGCAATATGGTTGAATTGAAATTTCTTTCATTTGGTGATGTGGTTGCCATGGAGATGTTTCTTATAGTTCATTCTGTTTTTGCACTCGCTAATCCTGTTAATTTCAGACGATTTTAATTCTAAATACTTCATTCTTATTGGTTTCTTTTTATTGCTCGGTAAAAATTCGCATTTCAGACGATTTTAATTCAATTACTTTAAAAATGCAATCATTTTCAATTCATTCCTTCATAACCTGCTGCTGTTTCCTGCTTTTTTTTGTGCTTCTCCGGATAATGGATATTTACAGTTATCGGTGAGTAGCAGGATATTTTTTTTTCGAGGAATATAAGGGCTCTTTCAATTTCTTCGATCCGAAAGGTGTTCCGAATTCACACATTTGGTCAACTTTATTTTTAAATGATTTTCTTTTCTCGTTCCTTTCGAAGATTTCAATGATTTCGAACGCGGTCCAATGCAAAATAATGGGATGTGACATGAAGGTTGCTCCGGATACATCCATGAAATTTGAATCGCATCTTTCGCTGCGGAAATTCACGCTGCAGCAATAAGAAATCTATACGATTCAATACATTTTTTTCATGCAGCAAATTGCGATTTCAACCATTCTACTTTTGATTTATGAATTCTTCAGACGTTCCTCGTTCTCTCAAATTAGTAAGGAGCTCGGGATTTATTAGCAGGCTGTTGTCGATGTGTTAATAGAACATATTGTTTACACAGGGAAGCTTGGGGAGGATAAAACGGTTGAAATTGACGAGAGTAAAATTGGGAAAAGAAAAATATAATAAGGGTCATTTCGTGGAGGGACAGTGGGCTTTCTGTGGTGTAGAACGCGAGACGAGACGCTGTTTTTTGGTTGCAGTTGACGGCAGAAACACTTCTCGGTCTTATTGAATCATGGATCGAACCAGGAACAACTGTTATATCTGACTGCAGGAAATCTTACGAAAGGTTGAGTGAAAGAGGCTATCATCACCTTACAGTTAACCATTTGCTCGAATTCGTTGATTCTGAGACAGGCGCTCATACTAATACTATCGAAGTTACCTGGCGTCGCTTCAAAGCTTCCTTGCCTGAATAAAATTGGAGAGGAAGATTTGAAGGATATATCATCTGGTACATGTTCATAAAAATTTGTTTCGCTCTCAAAAAGGGGCCATTCATTAAATTTTTTGAACTTGTTCGAAATATTAATTGGGCTGAATGGAGAATCGTTTCGGGAAGGGGAGTCGAGGAATCGAATTCATAACCCTTTCGTAACATTTTCAACCACCAGCATTGCGCTTTTTGAATTTTTAATACTTTTTTCCATATTGCATCCAGTTCCAAAAATACATTTGTTATATTTTACTTTAATAAATGACCTTTCGAACTTTCGGTAGCCCTCATATTTTTATTTTGTGTGTGTGTAAAAAAAAATCCCGCTAGTCATCGTATCTCATACTTCGGGCCACATCAATTAAAGTTAAGTACACTATTTCACTACCAATTTTCACGATTTTTATCAACATTACTCTTTGCTAAAATCAAACCGTCGGAAATCATGCATTTCAAATTATTTTTCCGATCCTATTCATAAATGGACGCTGCGATCTTGGATTCCATTCCAGCTACAGCGAACGTTGTGTGCTACCCTGGAAAACAAATTATGTTATTTATAATTATGTAATACAAGTATTCTTATGCATTATTTTTTTACAATACGATGATTCTTTTTTATTACTATTAAATAATATTATCATTATTAAAAAAATGTTATTAAATCGTACTCTATAAATATTATATATAATTACGATAAAATTATATTAGATATTATATGCTGTTTATAATACTATTATTAGTACATGTAACTTTTTATATTATATTGATATTCAATATTTATTGATTGATCTAGGTTATTCTCTATCTTCCTATGTCCTTCATTTGAAATACACTTCAATGTATTTCAAAACAATTCTTTAAAATTATTGTTCATCATTATAAATTACCGCTAGGCCGCCATATTGGATTCCATTCCAGCAACAAGCCCTCCATATCAAACTAGATCCCAAATTTCATATCAATTTTTGTAGGAAGAGTAGCATTTTAAAAACACTTCATAAGTTTAAAGTTTTTCCATTAAAAAATTAAATGGTTAGATTTTTATGAAATTTTGAGCACAAAATCTGCTTTACATTATACATTCACATAGGAGGCAACCAGAGATTATGAAAATCATTAAATTAAAAAATGTGTAAATCGTACCATGTCTCCTTAACTGAAAATAAATTGCTACAAATGTTAGAAAATATAGACTTGAACGATGAACATATATTTTTAAGCATACTTCGAGGGAATTTTACGGGAGAAAAAAAAATCTTTGTGCCATCCAATTATTTTGTTACATTTTATGAAACCTTCTACATTAAAATAACTTCGCCTTGCGATTTTGCATGTGTATTATCCAAGATTTTATGAATAATTTTTAAAGAATTGTTAGTTTATTTCGTCTCTTTTCCCAATTAAAAATGTACATGTATTTCTATACGAAATCATGCCCGGACTGACGCGAACTCGACTTACGCGGGTATCACTCAGTCCCACCTGTCGTTTAAGCTTAGGATATTACAGTACATTATTTTTTTATACAATTAAATCTTTCCAGCAATGACATCTAACAATTAAATATAGCTGTCGATTCATCGTGAGTTATCTTCCAGAATTTTTCGTAATTCTGTAAATCTTCATTTCCATAATTTCGAACATGTTAAATAAGCTTTATTTCAAAATCCTCGCTTTCATATTCTTACAAATTAACAAATCTGTAAAGTGCCTCTGAAAATCATGCAGTGAGCCACAGTTGACGAAGCATGGAATATAGGGTGTATGAAAATAGGGGGCTGTAGGCTTAAATGCGGTGGGATGCCGACTATAAAATTAACGTCAATATTTATGAGAGAAATAAAACCTTAATCCATAACAAAGATTTATTATGATTAACATAGGTAAATAACAAAAGCAATTTAACAATGCATTTAACAGTAAAGTAAAATTGGACAGAGGCACTTAAAATGCAAAGGAAAACTTTCTACGACGCGACGACTGGGAGAGTACGTCCGCTCAGGATGAGGAAGCTCGTAGAAGTGATAAGTTGTAGGGGGCGGAACAAGCGACAATAGGTACAAGGTTTGTACAAGGTACCAACAGTCTATATGAACAAATATCTGATTTTTTTCTTGAAATGCCTATCGTAGTGCATATATAAGATTATCTAAGTATTTTCTTAATATGTATCAAAAATATAAGAATGCGTATAAGTAATTATCTCTATTTTTAAAAAGCTAATATTTTCCTTCAAATTTACTTGTGTAACATTCTAAATGCTGATTATTATAATTGCCTCAATTTACTTTAAATAGTTTATTACTTATGGAAGAATTTGGTTACCGAAATAACTGTGCACTTTAACACGGGAAAAATGTTTTAAAAAACGCATCAATGGCATTTACACTTAAAGATAACCCGATAGACACACATTTCAAGTAATAACTTCATTGTTTTAAAAGATGTTCAAATTTGGCTACTGAATTTATATCAGTACAGCTCATTGTTGACCTTCGCCAATTTGAGTGACTTCTAATACAATATGCTTACCTTTTTTTTTTTTTTCTTGGTACTGTAGTCGCCATCATTATTACGTATATTGTAAAAATTTTTATATTGGATTTTGTGACGATAACCTTATTAATATCAGATTATTCGATTTTATTCATAAATTTAACCATTTCCATATTTTACGTTGAATTAATTACAGCTTTCGACTTCTGTCATTTATTCGAACATGAATATTTCGAATGATATTGGTAAGTACCTGGATCCCTTTCTAAAAGCATGAAGGCTCCGCTTTTATTTCTTACGGACCAAAGCAGTATCCAAATTCTTACTTGTTGTCAATTTTGTTTTCGAACACAGTTCTGATCCTTTTTCCCCTTCTCTTGGCTAAGATCTCACTCATTTCGGTCGTCATGAAATGTAGTAAACTAACCGGTAAATGAAAATTGTTTACAGACATATTAAAAAGTTGGACTACCGTATGTTTTATTATTGATTTGATGGTGCAAATTTGCGACACCGCAATCGTAAATCTATCGGGCACAGTTCCTTTTTCATTGGCAGCATATTAATAATTTTCACTTTACTTTATTTCAAATTTACTTCTGATTTATGAATTTTTAAATGTTAATTTCGTTCGATGAAATTCATAGAGAACTCACTTTCTTTTTAAAATTATCTCACGTATTCTATTTTTTTTAAAACCTGATACTCGTTATTTTTGCTGTGTCGTATTGATAACAAACGTGTTCCATTGCATCATATAACAGTAGGAGATTCTCCCTCATTTGAAGTTTTTCGTGACAAGCCGTTAGTAGTTATATATTGAGTTTATAAATATTAAATTGTATTCAATAATGAAACTTAAAAATATTCGTATGATTTATAACACCATGAAATTTTCGCACATTTTGACCGTTTATCACCCAAGATAGGCGATGAGTTTCCCAAATTAACTCCATTTACTTTTGCCTTTTAAACAATATATTCTTATCATTGACCGTTAGCTGCGATTGGTCGTTAATGCTCCTTGCGTAAGCTTTGGAAAATCTACTTACAGGGTGGTCCCGAATTCATGGTACAAACATTAAGGGTAGGTACAGGACATTATATAATTTATTGCAGAAGAATGTATGGGGAAAAGTGACGAGATGAGGCATAAACACACACACACATAAAAATAAATAAAAGGGAAAACAAAGTGTTTATTGAAAGCGTCGTTGAAAAGTGTAATGTTCACAATAACTGTTCAGCAGGTGAGCTATATAGTACAGCTGCAGCCCACATTCCTGTACCACCCACTGGCAGTCAGAGAAGTGAATCTGCTGGATTCAAAGCTTGTGCTTGTTGAAAATGGAAGAGATGCAAGCAATTTTTGTTTAACAATCTACAAACGGTCTGATGACTCACATTTACGTGATCAGCAACAGCTCTTGTACTTTGGTTTAACAGGCACACTATTTAAGATGCTTTCTTCCCGGCTTGGACTGGTTACAGGTCTTTGTCGACCAGCATCATGTCTGGTGATGTGGAACGAACTACGCGTGATACATTTGTAGTGCCACTCTGCCGTTACCATTTGTACTACCGTGCATTTAATGTATATATGCATTTTTGGCATACGTAAAGCCTCCCATCGTAGACATCAGCACAACTGTGATTGGCGCTTAGCCCTACAGTGATAAATAATGTTAAACATCACCTAGACATGTACCAGCCTCCTACCGGTAACGCAACCAACCGATAAATTAATTTCTCTTTTCTTTTCTATTGTTTGGGCCTCACCGCGTCACTTGCGTCTGTACATTCCTACACAATAAATGATTGTTACAATGACCTGTATCTACCCTTTAAGTTAGTAACATGGATTCGGGACTCCTCTGTATAACACAGGTAATTGAGCCTTATGCATTTCATCCGCGCTTGTTAATTATTAGATACATGCGAATACCGTTTGCTGTTCAAAAGTAGTCGAGTGCAAAGCTTAGTAGGTTTTTATTCTTTGGAAACAAAAGGATTTTGAATACAAAGTTTGATTGTTGTAAAGTATGAATATATCCGAAATGGGGAATTAGTATGCATCTTCAAGAAAAAATTGTATAGTAAATAGTCATGAGTACAAATGACATTTGAAAGTAAGAGAATTTTTGCATGAGATATGAAGGAGAATAAGGAAAGACATTTGAGTTAATTTTTAAGGTTAACTTTTTAAGCTTTTTTCAGGATTTTGTTCTTAATCTCATAAAAATTATATATTTCTCTTTCGAAAATCAATTTCTTATCAGAATGGTCCTAACTTCCATTTTTGTCATGTATATATCAAATTTTTCTTGGAATGTCCTTGGCTTGAAATTTTTAGAAGCTAAATTTTACATAAATTAGTTCAAGCAAAATTTTTTCATTTTTGTTCCTTCTGATGAAGTATGTCTTACAGCTTTCCTGGTCTCGACTTTGAGGTGGGCTATAATATTTTAGCAAACTATTGAATCACTTCATATATAAAAACTAGAAACCCTTCATTTGCAATGTCTAAAGGTAAAATTGTGACAAATTGTGAAAGTAATTGCATCGATATCCAATCACCTGATTGTCTTTTACAAGCTTTTATTTAACTTGCATTGTAATTTGTTCCGATGGAATGTTGCAACTCAGATTTGAAGCTGATGTCTTCAACTGATTCAGCTGAAATTTTGTGTACACGTTTAGTTTTGATGACAATGCATGCTTTAAACATTTATATCCTAATGTTTCAATTAGTTAAAAAATATATTTAAACCTTAATTGTTTTACCTCTGGTGGCTTTTTATCCCGCTGAGTGGCTTTCGGATTGAGCTTAAAGAATTTCTGATTTTTTTAATGTTTTTAAAAAAGCCATCTAATTCTTTCTATCAAACGCAGACAAAAAATAATTACAGAATTCGAAAAGATCATTTATTTCGACATGATACGGTGTAATTCTTTTAACAAAATAATTTTTTTTTTACTATTCTTTCTAAAAAGAGTCAATTTATGCCTTTTCATGAAAATGAATTCTAATTCGTTCCGTATGAAGCTTTTCGTGTTAAAGAATTGATATTCTACAGAAAATTCATGAGATTTTCTTTTAGAATCAGTCATATAATTTCTTTTTACGATTTTTGAAAAAATACTCAAATTTTTAATTAAACGTTTAATAACTTCATCATTTATAAAGAAAATCACACAAAACTCTTAATTTCCATTTGCAGAATAGTATTATCCATATTATGTACAAAAATTGAAAAGATTAACTTAAAATTACGGATTTAATTTTTTTTGCGTTTTCGTCTTTAATTCAGTATTAAAGTCAAAGCAAAAAAGTTTTAATATTTTTATTAGTTTTGCTTTGCCTAAAGTTTTATTCTTACAGTGTTTACCCTCCTTCTCCCCCATTATCCTCTTGTTGCAGCCCGAGTTAAATACCTATCATATGTATGTGTCTCGGCGGAAAAAAGGTTGAGTAACCCTGAGCTAGACTGTTCGAAATTAACGGGGGCAAACGACCTTGCAACAATGATGCGTTGAATGAGATGAACAAACTGAGAAACATGTCCAGCAAATAACTAAAGAGCAAAAAATAAATTAAAAGAGTAAAAAATTTTTAAAACAAGCTTTTTTAAATGCGCTAAAAATAAAATAAACTTTTAAAACTTTTTACTATCAACTTATAACGTTATTACACAATTTATGTATAAATCTTGTCGCGAGATTTATATCTGTGTAGATAAACAAGTAAATTAGGTAACTTGATCTGATTGATTTTAATTTTTAAAATTTTCAAACTAAGTAAATACGAGTGCTTAAATCTCGCGACAAAAATAATTGTGTATAAATTGTATCATAAATTGTGTAATAACGTTATAAGTTGATAGTAAAAAAGCTTTAAAAGAAAAGATTATTTTAATCTTTTTAGCGCATTTAAATAAAAGCTTGTTTTTAAGAAAGTTTTTTACTTTTAATTTATTTTGTTTATTGTCAAACGGCATCGTTAGTTCATTTTCACAGGCAATTGATTTATTTTTTCTTTTTGCATTCTCCCCTTTTTTTCGTCTTAATCTGAATTTCTAAAATGAATGCTGTAGAATTCACCAAATGGGAAGAACTATTCTCCTAAATTAAAATATCTGTGGCAGCGATAGCGTAATGGTCACTAAATCGTGACCGAACGTTGCCTAGTTCTGAATTGGGTTTACATTCGAAAAACCGTTGTTAAAAAAATCCATTTCTGAAATGATCTTTTTCTTGCTTGTATCAAAGATCTTGTTATTATATTTAAAAGATAAATCAGAAATTATGGCTGATTCAACAATCATACATGGCTCATCACAAATTGCTTTTTCACACACACACACACACACACAAAATGCAACTTTAATCCTAGAAGTTAATTTTTAATGTTATTTGAACTATATATATAAGTAAAATTATCGGTAAATTATTAGAACAGCACAAACTTTCTTCGTCTAATGACAAGGGAAAATCAGAGTTCTTTTTTAAATAGTATCCGTGATGAAAACTATGCGGGAAAAAGGATGGTTTCAAAATGGCATCAGGAGACAAAAAACGGGGTTTCTAAAATTGGCAGAACGGGGGAGTCATTAAAAAACGTGCTTTAAGTTAACTTAATTAACGTATCTCCCTTTCTCTCAAACGAGTATTTTTTTCAATTCCTACTATTAGTTCACTCTCCCTATACATATAAATAAATATCTTGTTTAAATTTTCAATCGTTAATAAAATAATTTTCATTCATTTACTCAAAATCAATTACAGTTTTTTAAACTTGTAGTGGATGACACTTGATTTTAATACAGTTTTTTCAAATATTAATGCATTAATTCTATTTATCTAATGAACAAATAGTAAAAAACAAAAACAAGTCAAACACCCTATGTATGAAAAAATCGCTCGTTGTGTCCCTGTAATGCAAAGGATAACACTTTAGACTTCTAATCCACAAAGGTCGTGGTTGTGAATCTCACCTGTGATGGCCTAGCTTCTAAGAATGCGATATATTTTTACTATACTATTCCATTAAATTAAATATAATGAATGAATAAATAGTAAACAAAAATAACAGTCGAACACGCTATACAGAAAGGAAAATGGAGATTTGTAAGGAAAATCACTTTCTATTGTGCCACTTAATATTACGATTGTGTCCATATGTATATACATATTTATATTATCTTCTCACTGCGTAGTTATTTTATCAAAGTAAGTTCAGGAATTGCGTATGGTTTTATTATGTTTTTGAAATCTACGTATTAAATCTACATTTTAGAGTTAAAATATGCAAAATAATTTTTGTAAAAGTTTTTATATTTAAAAAAAAATTAGACCAAAATATAAATATAAAAACATAAATGAAAACAAACAGGAGCAGCACAGCTAAATAGTCAGAAAAATGCATGTCCATGGAAATCGTGGGTTGTTTTACATTATTTAAACAAAAAGCACAAGAAATCCTTTTCTCAATTAATTTTCAGCCATTCTAGAAAAATCTCACTAAAGACATTCGATTTTGATGTTTGGACTGAAATTGACCACTGTCCCAAAAATTACACAAGCCCGTCCTTGTACAGTTGCCCTTTACTATTAGTTGGCAGTGCTGAAAACTTCGAAAAATTTTGTCGACAAATCAAAGGTCTGCGATAGGACCCAACCAAATTATCATTAGTAACTTTATTCGTTTATAAATTTTAAAAACATTTTCCTCGGTTAACGATGCACTAAAAAATGTTCCTCTTTCAGGTTTACATACACCTTTGAAATAAAGAGAACAAGTATTACAAAGTTAAATCTCTTGCAGAGTAATGGAAGACTTGTATTCCTATGATAAAAAATGAATTTTATATCGTAGTGCTTCAAGCTTAATGGTCCCATTTTAAAATCAAGTGGCGTATAGTTGTCTTCCACAACAGGACAGGTCTGATTGTACTAACCCTTCAACAAATGGCTGCAGTTGAAATTGCAACTTATTTCTTCAGTGTTCCTGAAATTTGGAATCTAGAAAAGAAATATGAATTCGCTCTATATAGTTTACCAGATTAAAGTGGGAACATGTGATAAAACAGAAACTGCCACATTTCAGCTGTTCGGAATTACTAAATGAAATTACTGCAGCTGTTCGAGCCTTGAGTGTAGAAGTTTGGCATTGGATGATGGATCATTTTCAGTAAAAGAACGAGTTTATTACCCGCACTTTCATGGAAATCGTGGTACAATTAGAATCAGAACTGCAGGATTCTAACCCAATCACGTTATCAAAAAATTTTTTTACGGGCCTGTAATTACTGGTGCTGGCATGAAATTCGGGAATTTTCAAAAAAAAACCTCCGATAAATTTCCCAAGAAATTTTATTGAAACAGAACAAATTTTCCACAGCAACGGATTTACAGATGGCTCAAATTTATCATGGACACGAACTTGAGACACTCTTGCCAGCTTTGGTCTCTTGAATTTAAATGGACTTCTATAACTATGTTCAACCGCGTTTTGATCTCTTACCGCTTGAAATAAGACGATTGGAAACCAAATCTGTAAGGACTTTACACATTCCTCTGGTTCGTCATTGTTTATCGAGGATGGATGCGCAAAAACGATTGCATGTTACAGCAGTATCCTTACCACGTGTTGAGAATTTTATTATTCTGGCCATTGCAAGATTTGTTCGCAGACGCTGCATATACAGTCAAGGACTCTTTCAGACCGCAGTTTCCTGCATCTCATTCATATCATAATATGTCAGAAAATATTACCCGGTTGGAGAGACTTTGATTACGTGGATCTACTGAGAAGGTTCTAGTGGGAAGGCGCAGAACGCTGCAAAGAATATGTAAAGGGGGATGGCATTTTCGAAATACTGACGGTAATACTGGAAGGTAAAGGGTTCCGCACGCACCTTCGAAGCTGTGTATCTCGACGTTATCTGACTCATGCTGGAACTTTAACTGAAAATACAAAGCGATGTACCAATTTTCAATGTGCAATGATAACTGAAAAAGTATGTTATTTCATTGTATTCCCTTTTAAACCTTTTAGTACTTTCTTGTAATTGAAACATGTTACGTAGATTTTCTCTGCGTCAACACTATTCGCGTGGGAAAATTGAGTTTTACAGGCAAAATTCACCTCCCAGCATGAGCTTGAATAATACACTGATGTCCAAAATTAACGTTATGAATGTAAGTTTTCTACCATTTCAAGAAATATATATATATACCATTTTTTTTTCTTAAAACTTAAATTATATATAAAGTGAGCAAAAAAGACAAGTCGTTATCAGCATTGACATGACAGCCCTTTGTGGGCTTAAGCCTTCCTGGGTGGTTTTTTTCCATACTGTCCTTCTCCTTGCAATTGATCTCGATTTCTTTGCTTTTAGAATTGCAAAGTTTTCATCCACATAGTCTTTTCATTTCCTTTTGGGCCTTCCCTTTGGTCTTTTATAAGAGTTGCATTAAATAGTTTCAATACTGTTCGCTGTGGGCTCATTCTTACTATGAGCTCAGCCCATCTCATTCTACTTAGTTTTATAGACTTTACTAATATCATCACTATTATAATCTTGAAATATATATCATTTCATCTCTGTTATTATCGAGAACAGCACCAAATATGGTTCGCAGGAACTTCCTTTCAAAAGTCGCCAAGATCTTTTTTTTTTTGTCAAGGTCCATGTCCCTGAGGCATAAGTCAAAACTGTTTTAATCAGTACCTTATGAACAAAGTCAAGTATCATATTTTAATTTCGAGAGTTTTGAGTGATAAAAGGAATTTTTATGGCCATTTTGAGTAAAAAACGTTATAACATCGTTCTCACAGAGCTTTCAAATTTGTCTATAGATTTGCGTATTGAACTGTTATAAGCAAAAATATGCTAAATTTTGTAAAAATGATTTTTGAAAATTTAGATATGGAATTGGAGAGCCATAGGGTGTGGATTGGAGGTGAGATGCGTCAAGCAGAAGTTGTTTGAAAACGAAATGTTTCTCGAATGGTAATGTCCAGACTGTGAAAACAAAATCAAACAACGAGTACTTTTATTATAAAAACTATGAAAAGTAGACCAAAAGCTACAACACTTACAGAAGATCGATATTTGACAATTAATAAACGTCATCACAGATTTATGACAGCTAAGGAGATTGTTCAGAACTTTGCTAATTTCTAGACCAGGCATGCCCAATCCAGCGCCCATTTGAATACTTTTTGTAACCCAATTGAATTTTCTGTTTAAATTATTTTAAACATTTGAGCCGAAGACGGTTGAATAAAAAAAAACTAGTGTTTTGACCCACCCCACCTCCTCCTATGCAATTTTTTTCGAAATAATTTTTCCCCCTTCATTTGACTTTCAAGCAATAAGAAAATAAACTTTTCACTAGTCGCCCATACGGTATAGTAGTTAGCGAGCGGACTGCTGTGCCGTTGGGATTGGGTTCGAATCCCGAAAAATACTTGTATGTTAGTAAATGTATAGTGCCTTTGCGGCAGGGGAGTACTTTAAATAGCCTTCGAGCGGCAAGTCCTCTCGTGAGGTTGGTGGAAGGGGAAGAGAGGTGGGAGTCCCCTGACCACCCCAGAATGTTTTCCCTCTGAATTGGGGTGAAACCGAGCTAAATCATTCTGTCACCTGTATGGTGCTCCAAGATACTGCTAATGACTGACGTCACTTAGCCCTTTACCATGATGAATTTCCTGGGCCTTGATCTGGCCTTTGCCGATCAATTGCTAAATCAACTTTACGCAGACGTTCTGTTACACAAGTGTAAAGCATGAAGATGCTACGCAGATAGTTGTTATACGACGTAACATCAGATGGCAGCACAAATCCACTTTAAATAAGAACTTTGTAGGTTAGGAGATATTCTTTTGCCAATAAGTGCAATCTGGTCAACTTTCAACTTTGTTGCGATAGTAATCTGTGATTGTAATCCAGGTAAAATGTAAACTTTCCGGGGTTTTTTTATCATATCAATAATTATCGTATTTATTTCTATTAGATATTTATTCATCTTTACCGAAAAAAATTGAAAACAAATCTTGAAGACGAAATTAGACAGTTTTAGAGTGAATGTGGGAAAATTCGTACATTTTTAGTCATATAAAAGACAATGCTGTATATTTGATTTCTCGTCATTCAATTTCAACAGTAAAATCATACAACCTAAAGACACTATGAAGAAAAACACGAAAAAATTGATAAAAATACTGTCTGCAAATGGAAAGCTAAGTTACAATCTTTGAAGAACAATCTGCCATCTCAACAATACATATTTCTTAAGTCAACTTCCCAATCAATCAAATTGTATTGTCAGTGATAGCTTTCGAGTATCCCACATTATTGCTACAGATAAGAAGCCTTTTACAGACGTTAACTAAATCAAACACTGTTTAATTGCCGCAGTTGATCATGATATCAACTAGATCGAGCCAAGTACTACTGTAATATGGCTCCAGTGTGCAGGCGTGAGTGGCAGGTGGCGTAGCGGTCGGTACGAGATTAATTTTGCTCTATCATCCGTCTGTGAAAGGTCATAGTGGACACTCAAGTGCGGATTGCATGTCTGAAGGTTGATAACTATGAATCAGGTGCTGCGACAGATTGATCTGACAATAAATCTGTCCTCCCGATCTGATGAGATCCTAGGTCGACCGCTACAATCATGACACTGAAATCTGTCATTGTCCAACCATTCTTCTGCTTTCTAATGGCTCATTGCTTCGACCTTTATTACGAGAGATCATCCGATTTGCCCAACATCCATCTTTCATTCCAGTGATACGAACATCTTTCAAACTCTGATAGTTGCTCGTAATTAGCTCGAATCCCGTGGCAAGGCATTTTTTCAGTCGTTGTAAGGTATCCTAATTCGTAATGCATAAGAAATTTTGACCATCAGATTGAGAATCTCTTATAGACACCTTCTGAGTGCGCAGTTCGTGTACGCTATATCTCTTGCTATTTATTCATTGGACACCACATTTTATTCATTTGCATACGAAATTTCATCACAATCGGGCAATTCCTTGTTGCGTCGTTTTTTTGTTATAGGGTGTATTTTGAATGTTTTTTTTATACGTGTGTCCCACCTCAGTTTTAATAAGCTTTTACTTGGCCAACCAACTGATTTGGGTTGGAGACCCTTGTTGTATAGAAACCATTTGCAGATGCATAGTTGAGAAAGATCTATATGCCCGATGACCAGTAGTATGTTAACCCATTACTGAACAAAAAATCGTCTTTTAGGGAGCCAAGAACATGTGTGTTGGGCCAATCAATAGTGGGGCTGTGTACTTTTCATTAGTCAGGGCTCGCTATCAGTCTTCTTACATAAAATAATTCGAACAATTTGGTGGATTTGGAATTTTTGTTTGTGAAGGGTTTATGTTAGTTGGTTGTACACCGCTAAACATTTTAGATGGGGGTTCTGTTACTGCATAGTGATATAAAGACGAACTTTATGCGGGATTGTTCCGAGGAACAATTGGTCAAGACTTTATTTTTGTGGACGAATCTGCAAAGCTACACAGAGCTAATCTTGTCGAAGACACTCTTCAGGAAGTGTTTAATTGGTGGATGGAATTGCTAGCAAAATTTCCTGACCTAAATTCTATTGAGCATTTTAAGGTCGGTTTAGGAAGAGCTATTGCTTGACGTAAAATGTCCTCTAAGCATGCACCAGACGTTAAAATTTGAGCTTAAAGAAGAGTAGGTATTGTTGCCACAATATGAAATTAACAACTTAAGGGGACGGTGGACCTTTGAAATTAATTTCTTAAATTGTTAGCTTAATTAGCTGGAATTGGAATCAATATAGTAAATGATCTATATATTTCCCAATTTAAATATAATTTTTATAAAAAATAATCTGATTTTTTTTTTAAATTTAATTTTTTAAACTTTTTAAAAATGCTCCTTGCGCATCAATTTTGAAGATAAGTACATATTTTTTGTTATATATAGAGAGGAACTATAACTAAATATATTTGTGCATGGATTTTAAATTCAGAATAAAATTTGATGGGAAAAAAAGATAAATTTTCTTTACTATATGAAATATTTCACCAATTATCACATATTCAAGGTATTCAAAACAACGTAAAATATGATCCGTTAAATTTTTTGAAAACTAATGCTCAAATTTGTGAATTGCATTATTTTAACTTAAAATTTGTAAGAATTACGACATGATATGAAACGTAAGGAGCATTTACGTAATAAGGAAAAGAGAAAATTTTATGAACTGAAAAAAATACGTTTTAAACATTTATTTGAGTAAAATAAAAAGCAAAATTTTACATAATGATCTTTACATGAAACTCAAACATATAAAAGATTATTATAGCAAAAATCTAAAAATTTTTTAAATAATTTATTATATTTATATTTATATATTCAATAATTCAAGTAGCATGCATCCGCAAAGCTAATACTTATACAAAAAAATATAGCTTGGCAAAACATTCACTTAAAATTGAGCAGCACAATATGACAATCCTTCAGATTTTATATTTTTGTTTTCTATTTCGAGATTTTACGCTTCATAGTTCTTTTATCTTTTGCTATTTGAAAAGTTTGATCTCTGCTTTGCTTTAATCGACGCTCATCTCTTACTCCACTGATTTGCATCGAGGGAAATGAAGCATTTTGATGTACATTTTTCAAGGTAAACAGTGATCCAAAATTGAACTCACTAACTGCTGTTACAACAGTCTTTTCTATGATTGGAAACTTTCTTTTGGGCAGTGGCTCCAGATAACACTGTGAACTTCCATTTGCATTTTGACTCTTACCTGAAGTACACCGAGACAATACCTCGTTGCTTGCTAATCGCTGATACACAGGAAGAACCTTTGTAATAACCTCCTCATTTAATTTTGTCTTCATAACTGAATGAATTCCAGGGGATTCTCCATTTGCTAAAGCTCTTTTGAAAAAAACACCAAGAAAGTTTTCCGTTAGGACAATTGTTGTGTTTCGGTTTGGTGTCTGTGGAGGAATGATGATAAAGTGTGACGTAAAAAGCACTTTTCATTTTTTCGACATCAATGCAGTTATCTTTAATGGCTTTTTTGTAAAAATTAGTTAGCTTAACTATATTGTGGTTTCTTTTAAGCTACCAACCTTTTTGCCACCAATGCAAACACCTTCGCCACTTTCACTTTGCTGCGTAAACCACTTCTTAGGCGCTTGGAGATATGGTTGATACATTCCTTTTTTTTATCGGTTTACCTTTTCCATAGATGTTCAACGACATCAGATGTTGGAATGTTTTTGAATCTCCATACGACAATATGCAAATATAACACATATTACACTCCTTGATGGATCTTTGCCACAAAATTGCAACAGCTTCCATCTCCATACTAGATGAGGAACTTGTATGATTTATTTGACATTCAGATTTGTGACCTTCATACCAAACTGCAAAATCTGGACTATCACCCGAAAGGTCTCTTACTGCGGCAGCACATTCTGTACAATACTTTGATAGGATTTCATAATCGATAACTAAACCTGTCAAAATAAATCAATAACAACTCCTATCCCGTACAGTGATTTATAGCCCCGCTTTTGCCGAGATCCATCAAATGACACAGTAATGTCTAAAAAATACCTGTTTCCTTCTTCTCTTCATTATTTAAATAAAGATGTTGTCCTAACTATATTTCTCGCTACTTCAAGAATCTGATGTTTCATCTCACTTTTTTCTTCGGACAAAATTTTAATGTGCTTCGAAAAAGATTTTTTGTCCATTGCATTCATACCAGTGACTAATGCAAATAGTTCCAATCCTGCGTGTCCTTTCCCAAGTCTTAAAAAAGACGAAACCATTTTTTTTTTGTTAATGTTAAATTTTTTTTTCTTTTACACGAGCGCTGGAAAATGAGGAATTTAACACAGCATCACAACTAGGGCAAACCAACTCTAGTTTTGATGCCATACCTAACTGCGTTGTTTTTATATTTAAATCATTCATATCACATTTAGGGCAACTTTACATTCGGCAGTAAATTCTTCCATATGTTTGTATCAACTAATGCATAAGTTGTATCATCTTGTTCATTTGCCAAATGTACTACAGCAGTTTCTCAAACTTTCAATACTGGCGCCCCCCTTTTCAATCACAATTTTTATCGCGCCCCCTTATACATTAATAAATTACTGAATGCAATAATGTGCTTTCACGCTAAAGCTACAATACACGATCTTAATTATAAACCGTACAAATTAATAAGTATTAAATTTTGTATATGTTACTTTTAAGCAAAAAAAAAAAATTAAGTAATAGGATAATTATTGTTATTTTTCCTTTCTCTGATTTTTAAATTGGAACATATTGCAAAATGCGGTGGCTGCTTAGAAGACAAAATACAGATATCAGCTAAATATAGAAAAAGAACTCAGAGGGTCAATTTCTAAAAACTTTGAAAAACCTTGCTCTGCAAGACAAGCCCATGGAAGTCGCTAATACTTATTAAACTTGTTCTTAATTCAGTATTAATAAGATAAGTATTAAGTTTTTTATATATGTTACTCTTAAGTAATATATATTTTAAGTAATAGGTTAATTATTTTATTTTTCTCTCTCTAATTTTTAAATTGAAACAGATTGAGAAATAATACTTAATTAAAGATTTATTTCCTTCAAGATCCATTTCTAAAAGTACAAATGTCATTAAAAATAGCCTAATCTATGTTGCTCTTTATCATATGCATTACATCTGGCATCCTCGTGAACGTACATGTAAGTCTAGGCAACCTAACAGACGTCTGCACAAAACATGTAAAAATGCTGTACTTCGTACAATTCTAGTCAGTCTTGGCCGGATTAGCTACCGAATCACTCTTGAATGTACATTTCATAATTCACGCGTTAATTATAATTCATGGTATTAAGTATTTACGGCAGTGGATTAAAACAAAATCATAGATATAGTTTTAAATCACAGCGAGCATTCGACGATAATAAAGCATCGACAAGTACAGAGACAAGGGCAAATTGATTGCAAGTTACGAATGGGTTAGGGATCCATTTCAAAATACTTCAGAAGGGCTCTCAATTGCAGAAAAAGAGATCTTCATAGATTTCACATCCAGTGACGAAATTAAAGGGCAATTTTGTAATAAATCACGCTTTGAATTCTGGATAGAGGTGGATTCTGAATTTTCTGCACTGAAAACAAAAGCATTTCGTATACTATTACCATTTTTAACAGCATACCTTTGTGAATCCGGATTTTCTGCGATGGCTACTTTTAAGACAAAATATAGATCTGAGCTAAATATCAAAAAATAACTCTGAGTGTCAATTTCTAATTTTAAGCCTTCCTTTGAAAAACTTTTTTCTGCAAGACAAGCCCATGGAAGTCACTGATAATTATTAAATTTGTTCTTATACTGGCTGAAGTACCCACTCTTAACACGAGTTTATTTTTTTAAAAAATGATAATATATTATTCTTGATATAATAGCTTAATTGTAAGGAGAGTAAAACCAAGTGCATGACAATGTATACAAAAATGTAAAATGATTTATTGAAATGAATACTCATATTATAAACGGTTTTGATTGAACTGTAATTTTAAGCCTCGCAGAATTAGCATTTAGAATAAATGTTAAGTAAAAAAAAAGAATATAAAATTGTAATGAATAACAATTGTTATTTTTTTAATATTTAAAGCGAGAAAACCCGGGATCAGGTGTGCACTCGATACTAATATTAATGGTCACGGGGAGTGATGCACCCCAATTCTCTTTTTTTATAATTATTTTCAATATACAAGATTAAAATCACAATTTTAGTGAATAATTTAACTAAGAGAAAATATACTTACCTATTTCAAGGATTTTTCTATCTGTCTTTCATAATTTGAGAAAATATCCAATAAAACTGAACTAAATTGTTCCAAATGTACGTGACCTTAATAAAGGACACAAATCACAGACACTTTTTGCTAACATTACAGGAAAGCTATTTGCAAGCAAAACTGTCACATTTTGTTCACGTTTTTGTAATTTTAATATCCTTTGATGATCGACAAATATCCTGTTGAACTTTTTCTTGCTTGTGTCTTTTTGATAGGGTGAAGTGCATTTTGCAGTACATTTAGGGCTTCATATTTTCTTGATAAAGTTCTTAATGTAGCTATTGAAAATTTTCCTTTCGTTTCATGTTTATTGCTTTTCTCAAATTTACTTTCGCTAACATGATTAATATGCATTATTTCAGCAAGTGTTTCCCTTGTTTGATCAGCTTCAATTTCTTTTCAGAGAGATCACAGATGCCCAATTCTTTTTTTAGATTCTGCTCATTTACATTTATAAACCATAATCAGTCGTACAACACCACAATTAAAACCACTGTTATTAATAGGGTAAAATGCAGCATGTTAAAGAAAATATTTTTGAAAACAAGTGGTCGTGCCGGGAACTCGGTCTAAACAAGTACCTTAAGATTCTAAAAAACGTTTGCCACTCCCAAAAAAGGATATATGTTATCAATTCATTTTAGCTCCCATTAAGACTGTCATATTAGAGGATTTTCTGTCAAGGACATTAGTAACAAATAAACAGTTTTCCCAGAATTAACGATTTTTGTATTATATGTTTCAGTATACTCAAAAATAAATCTTGGCCAATTAATCCTTCAAAGTGCTCAATATGCTTATCTATGTATCAAAAAACTCTTTCACATTGTGAAAAAAAAGCAACAGAATTATATAATTTACATCTTCCCTAAAAAAAGGGATGCAGGTAACCATACTATAAGTTCGAAAGCCAGCAAAAGTAATATTTTAGGTTAAAAGAAACGTAATCAAAAAATCTCTCGTCGTAGGATTACAGCAAAGCAAACAAAATATTTTTTTATTTGGTTATAGGATCAAAGATAGCTAATGAGCGTTCAAAGTAGAATCTTTTATTTTTGATGACCTTTTTACACCAGATGATATATATAAATCATATCAATGCAAATCTGTATTTTTTTTTATTATATCAGAAAGTATTTTGTTTTTTTTTCATTCCAGAGTAAATTAATTTTTTTTAACCTTTTTTTTCGATATGCTCGCGCCCCCCTTGAAGGATTATCGCGCCTCCCCCCAGGGGGCGCCCCACAGTTTGAGAAACACTGCAGTACATCGATAAATAGTTTCGTGAAATTATCAACGAAATGCTGAAGGATAATGCGATTGAGAAGAACGAACTCTTTGTTGGAATGTTTGAGGTTCACCAGCTGTTACGCCGAAGGGTAAATTCTTTCCCTCCTATCTTTCAGATAGCATTTTTATTGCACCCTTTGTTACCACATTCAGGAATGTAACATTCACAGACAAAGACCGGACAGCAGGAAATGCCAAGGGTTGGTCGAAGGCTCACATTTCCAAAACCTTTTTCATGGTATGACAAATGTATATTTTTTCCCCTTAACAGAAGGGCCACCAGTTTAAACATTCATTGAATGTCAGAATTTAAGAAATTCAATCAAAGGGTCACTTTGAAGTTCCCCTCCCTTACTCGCCAATTCAGAAAAATAAAAGTTAGTCAAAATTTAATTTATCAATAATCAAAATAACTTTTAATGGAATTGATTCTCTGGCATTGATTTATTTTTATGTTTCAGTTTCAAAATTTAAAATGACACTCTTTTTGCAAAATAATTATTTTTTACACAATTTTTAATTTAGAAAAAAAATAAAAAAATTTCGATAAACCACTACAGACGTTAAGTCAAAACATTAAAAAAGAGAGGATGTTGAAACTAGGGGATCTTACAAAATCATTTTAGAGCTAAGCAAAATCGCTCTCAAATGCATTTGAAGCGTAACAAAACAGAAGGTATAAAGCAATGTTTGGACATGGTTTTCTGAAAAATATAGTCAGCGCTTAAAATAAAAATATTGTTTGTGTTTTCCTTACAAAAAATTTCAATTTATTGATCATGCAAATAGTAAATTTTATCGCTAAGAAACTGAATTCAATTTTAAACTTGATCATATATACACAAATTAGTCTTTATTAAGAGCATAGTTGTATATCTTTAAATATTAACACCCAGTTCTGATTATAACGTTAAATGTTAACGAATATCAAAATAATCATAATAATAATTAAATAAATAAATAAAAGCTTTGAACTGGTTTCTCCCCAGATATAAAAGTAAATCATTTCACCGGCGAAGCTTCAATGGAAATTATCAACACCTCAAAGAATATCCTTTAATTTAAACAAAAGCATAATTTCATCCATGGTTAATAATTTTCTACGTTCTCCTATTGATTTACCTGAATCCCTATCAAAACGATTTCGTTCGACAAGCTTTCTTTTCTGTTTAAATAATTCATTATTTGAGCTTTCAATAAATCATAAGAATGTTTTTTCTAACTCTATAATTAAATTATAAACAGCATAAAAAACATATCCTTACAGATCAGAATTGCAGCATAATTAACCAGTTAAAATACTCAAAAAACCAGTTAACCAATTAAAAAATTCCATCCCATGTTAGTTAAGTATTTTGAGAACAAATCACACATTTAGAGAAAAAAAAGCATATTTATTAAGTTTAATTGTGACTCTAAATGGTACTAATAATTTCAAAAACAAAAAAGGGCACTATTTTCATCTATTTGTTCCTACCGATCAGAAACAAATCAAATCCATTTTAGATTGAATATTTCTTAACACTTTATAAAAATTTTATTAGAAAGGTATAACTAATTATTTACGAAAAGACAGGTCCTTGGTATGTGTGGATGCTAGGCCCTACAGTTATGTTCACTGATTTAAAAAATCCCATTTTATAAATACCTGTTTTGACTAATACCTCTGCTGAATAACAATTCACCTACAGCATTGAAGTTGTCCTAGAACAGAGATATTCTTCTTTGTAATTAAGACTTTGTACTTCGAAATGAAGAAATTGAATCCATTCCAAGATCAATATGGAACTGGTGCCTAAATCGTTTACCCTTTTTCAGCTTTAAACGTTTTACAATCTTTCTTTTCGGTAAATAAAAAAATTAAATGTTTTACAGACCATGTGTTTTCTTTCAAATAAGAATCCTTCCTTTGGGATTTTTAGTTCAAATGTTATACAAGAATTTATATCTAAATATTATGTTAAGAATTCTGTAGCTATCAGGTGCAAGTTACAATTTTATTCATTCCTCTGATAACAGTATATTAATTCATTCCTCCATAAGTTCTCCAAATCCCCTCACAAAGATATCAGTTAACTAGTTTATGTAACGCCCAGGCTCGAAGCTAAACTTTTACAGTCGGTTCAATCTTATTTTGGAGGTCAATGTAATTTTTGTTTTATAATAGGTTCAGTGACAATTTTTGGAGAGATATGTAGATATTACCTTACATTTCTCAGATTGTTCCAAAGTTCATAAACGCACGTAGAACACTGTCTGAAAATAAAAAGCAGAACTCATCATGACTACCGGATATGTTCTTTATTCAAAAAATGTGTTTAAAGTTTTCATGCAAATTTTGAACAAATTTTGTACATAATTCGAAGCAAGGTTTTGGAAAAACTGTCATTTTAAATTTGAATAGTAAATGTGTCGAGATTTTTTTATGAAGAAATTTAAAAGTAATCTCATTACGATGTTCTTTTGTACCAAAATTTAATCATCTTTACGTGACCTACTTCGTAAATAAAACATTCATCTGACACGGCATGAGTGAAGGGCAAAAATTGCCATTCATTTATAAGAAGTTTTAGTTGTAAGAATCTAAATGGAATTTAAACTCATTGCCTTTGAATCCAAAAGACAAAACTTATATCCTTATGACAAAAACTACTATTTTGGAAGTTCATTTACCTACCAAAAAAAGGGAATTTCTTAGTTGTGTTGAAGTACATGAGACACGAAACTAATTTATATTTAATCCGAAATAGGTAACCTCCGTATAACAAGAAAAAGTTATGTTCCAAAAATTAAAAAGATTTCCTTAGAAGTTGTACATATTAATATAATTAAAGCAATAATTTTTTTCATTTTCATTATATATTTAAGCAATATTAACCATCACAATTGAACTTTTAGGGGACAGTTTTCTTTTTTTAAAAACCCTTACTGGACCCAGCTTTGTGTGCTAGGGATTATCCCATAAAAGTAAAAATATCATTATTTCTTTTTTAAAAAAAGGATTGAGAGCTCCATACAAAATATTTTTAATCTACGTAGCAAAAAAGGAAAACAAAGAGAAACATAATTTAGATTTTAAAAAAAAGTATGCTTCGTATTAATAGTTCGAAAAATCAGCAGGAAGCGCGCTTCGGAACCAAAAAATGGCAAATGAAGTCATTTTCACATTTAAAGCTTTATCACGTTTGATGTACAGAGATTTCCCTAATTTAAATTAAATATGTGCTTATAATATTTTTTATTACACTTCATGTTTACAGAATTCTTCAGCCGCTTCAGAGCGAATTCGTGCTATAAAAGTTTCTAGTTCTACAGGAGTTACCTGTAGTTAATTTTTAATTTATTGAACATAATTCTATTCTTAGAAATAGCATGACTGAAAACGGAAACTTCCAACGTAAATGTTAAAAATTAGTTATATTTATCTCGGAGATTACAAGATTCTCAGGTGATTTGGTCATACAAGTCCTTAGCAATAAGTCTTTTTAAAAAAGTTGTATATTAATAATAAAGACATTTAATGTGTTCATGAGTACAAACTATGTGCGATTCATTTCCATAAAAATAAAAGTAAATTGTATATTTATCACATAATTAATTTTTCAGAGTTATGAAATCAAGGAAAAGCAAAAAATTCTTCAGAGATGCATTACAATAATCTTATAATTATTAAATTCTTTTTAAAGAGTGTTATGCAGAGCTTCGAGTGTTACTTCAAACTCTCGGCCACCAGAAAATTAGATATATTTCTCTAATTTAATTTTAATTAATTTTATTCCCACTCTTTTTTTCTATGTATACATCAAAATTAATATAATTAATATTTATAGTCAATATATTTTGTTATGAATTTTGATTAATCAGAATTTATTGAAATTTATGCACATAAATTAATAATATATTTAGTCTTTCACTGACATATTTCTCTCTTAACACATATTCCCTCAAACAAAATACATGACCGGCACTACCTTTTTCCAAATCATATTGCCATTCGATTAAGAAACAAAAGTGTCATTTTTAATAAAAATTACATAATTTCTTAACTAACCAAAGTTGTTCTCAAATTGCTTTGATTCGTTAAATCCTAATCTTGCATTACATTATGACATTGCGTTTATTGCATAAAAAACCATTATTCTTTTATTCTAATACGATTAATGAACTCAATTTACTTCTTTTTCAATACCAAAATTTTCATTTCTGTGGCAAAGATATATTAAATTCCATTTATTCTCTAATTTAATTCAATTTTTTCTGAATGAATTAAAATTTATCAGAAAGCAAACTATGAAGCAATAAATTTTTCCCCTTAGTTTTCAGATTTAAAAAGATGAAGATTTTTCACCTAAATGTCTGCTAAAATATTTTATGAATAAGTCATTTGTTACTTTTTTTTATTTACTAAAATTACTTAGAAAAAAATTTATTTATTCAATTATTGTAAAATGTGAAAAATAAAGAACACAGAATATTTTTCCTGTAATCCGTGGCCTGTCAAAAAGATAGACTTTGTTCTTTTTCTTTTTAGTGTGTTTTAATGTATTATTTACTCACTGTGAACACCTCTCTGTCTCTAATTATCTTCAAAAAAATACGATGGCAATTTTGGGGTCTTTATATACGATGAGATTTCACATACATTTAGACTGCTTAGCCATTTATAGAATTTTTCTATTCCAATTAAAGAGGAGCTAAGTTTAAGACAAAATAATTATTACTAAATATTTTGAAAATAAAAACTGCAATTTTTACAGGATTTTGCAGAATATTTGTTCAATTTCGAACTTTTAACACACAGTTCATGTTAAATATATTTTTGTCCATCGCTTGATTACAAAAAACGCAAAATTTAAATTGCATTAAATTCCATAGAAGACTTAAATTAGTCAGTTCTTGAACATTTATTTTTTGGAATATCGAAATTTTCTTCCATTGTTATGTTTGAAACAAAGGGTCTATTAAATACATAACTAAATACAAATGGAAAAAAAAACACAAGCACTTATAATTAGAACACACAAACATTTATTGACAGTTAAGAATGACGAACTGCTAAATAAGATTTGTAAAAAATCTATAAAATTAATTCAATGAAGTAAAGCTCGAATTCTTGTATTTAAACAACACACAATTGATATGCATTTGTTCACAGGAAGAGAGTTGACATTTCTATGTACAGTATAAGCTCCAGTATGTTTTATGTCAGTAAAAGCTTTTTTAAGAAAAACTCCATATTCAGCTTGCTCAGCTACCGTCATTTCCAGTTGGTTCCAATCAGCAGATTTCTACATTAAACATGAATATCCCGTATCACAGAGGGTGTAGCCCAAAGTTTAAAAGGTACCGGGACCATGGCAGGCATGTCATGAGTTCGAGACCCGTACACATAGACCCGCCGTTAAGGCAGCGATGCACGTTTAAATCTATCGAGAAAGCTGAAACTGTCCCCGTTGGTGTGGTGTGGTATAGGAGAGAGGTGCACTCAGGTGTCGTCCAGTCACTTGACCATGGTTCAAAATTACGTGGTCCGTCGCCAAGCTCGATGTAGCTGAACAGTGCGACGTTAATATTCACTACTACCACTCAGATTCCGTATCACAGATTCAGCACTAGAGCCCCTGAAAAAAAATTGAAGAAATCTCAGAATTGTATTAAAGGTTTAATTACTTTTCTTAAAATTTCGCATGTGTTTATGTTTACAGACCTTGCATTTAGCTGCAAATATGTAAGGACTTTTTTGCGTTAAAATTTCGATCCTTCTACATTTAAATTATATTAAACGGTTGAAAATTGGAAAATAATTTAGACTTCTCATTCGAAAAATTCCTTCAAGGATAAATTATCATCAATAAATGTAACCATTATTATCCATCAAAGTTCTGCCGTGCCGTATTAAACAGTGGCGGACGAATCACGTATTTCAATGGGCAATAAAAAATTCCAAATGTTCCTTCAAATGTAAACTATTAATGAGTGTAAATTTAATAAAAAATTACTCTTACTGTTTGATTTATTATTATATTAAAGAGGTGGGGAAAAATAAATTCCCTTCAACTCTTTATTGCAAAATCTAAGTTCAACATTATTTATTTATTTAATAATTTTGAATTATGTAAACACTATTATCTGTAAAAATAGTCATAGAATCTAAGCAGACAATGCTATGCATGCATACTTTGGAAATTTTTCAGTACTTTTGCAAAAGTAAAATAAATAAAAATGGTACTTCACAAATTCAGTAATTGAAAGAAATGACGAGATTGTTTAAAAGCAGTTTCCTTCTCCGTAAAGAATAAAATCAGCAAAAAATGTGTACATAAAGCAATATTTCTTTTATATGGGAAAAATATATCTTACACGATTATAGTATTTGTTATCGTATTGCATGAAATTGTGGTTGCACTGATTATACAAATTGAATTTTCTAATATGATTTCATTCAGAGCAGAATGACAAAAGCATTAAAGATTTTTCTTGTAGTAAATGTAGAATTCATGTAGCCGAAAAATTTGAAATATGCAAGTATATGCACAGTTCAATTTCAAAAAGGGATCTACTTGTTAAAATTTATCTACTTTCTAAATGATATTATATATGTTAAGTATACCCTAGGTATTTTTAAATCTTCGTCCTACCACCACACAGTTAATGTATTACCTGCACCACATAACGTCTTGATACTCCTCTTGGTATATCAATAGGAGGTGACAAGCAATGCGGAGAGCCTTTAGAGAGATCTAAGTTATCCTCTCGGCCAAAAGCAAGTCTGGGGGCGCGATGTCGTCTTTTATCAGCCTTTTCCGTCACTTCTCCCTGGAAGTCATTAAAAGTATATTCGGGTACGTAATCTTCTGGAGGTTCTGGGGATTGAAAAAATCGTACTTTCTTCTCGTGTATTACAATATCAGGACGACGATTGTCCTCTTCACGTGCAGGAGGACCTATAGAAAAGAAAAAAAATTGTTTTAAGAAATTTCTTAAATGAAAATCCGTGAGCCTTAAGTCTATTCTTTCTTACTAATATTTCTACATAGTTTTTTCCTTAAAAAATGCTATTTCCATGACTTTTATTTCTCAAACATTAATTATAACTACTTCACATTTTTAAGGGGTGTTGGAAAACTAAAATCTTATTTTTTTTTGAAAATTTTAGATTTTTACATTTCTTAAAATTGTACAGATTTTAAAATTTCTAAAAATACCTTACTTTAACCTCTAGGGTGATTAGAAGCCCTTTAACCCTATTTTTAAATAATCGTTGAAACTGGGTCACGCTCATTTGAATGGCGATAAATATATACAAAGTACTTGGTTTTTGCTTAAAAGTTGAACGTCTGATAAAAACCAAAACATATTTATCTTTTATTGAAAATTGAACCTTTTATTTTTTTCCCTAACCGATTAGAAGCCTCATGTATGTGTATTAAAATTAATTTATCTCAAAATGTAAATTTTTGATGTTCCACACACACACAAAAGTACCTTTTCTGAGAAGCTATTGTTCATAGGTATGTAAATATTTTATGATATATTTATAATGATGGCTAATATATACTGTAAAATGGGCTTTTGTAAAAAATTCAAAAATTTATTTTTTACAAATTTTTTTATGTGGAAAAAGGGTCAAATTTCACTATGTGTGATAAAATATTTTATAAATTATGAAAAAATTCAATACTAGCTAAAAGCTCATTTTAGTATAATGAGAAATGTGTACTTTAATTTTATGAAAAATTTCAAGCATGTACATATAACAGATTTTGAGAAAAGGTACATCTAAAACAGCTAATTTAACATTGTCGGTATAGAGGTTCCGACTCCCATTAAACAATTTACTATTAAAATAATACCTTACAACGTACACAATAAATAAAATGTTTTAATATAAGAATTATTTTCAGTGTTTTGATCCCTTACTAGTACTTAATTTTAAAAAGTCCTTATCGGGACTTTTCTAATTTACTAACAACGCGCGGAACTGAATTTGTTTTTAATATATAAAAAATACAATACAGTTTGACATTTTGTTGCAATCAATATGATTTTATGTTTCATTTTTGGTTTTTCCGCTTTAAATTTCTTTCTTGTGTATTCTTAACCTTTAAAAAGTAGTATGAATGCAAAAAAAATTTCATTAAACTCTTACACAATTGTAATGTTACTCTTTTTCAAAATGAATTACTCTTTCAGTTCTGTAATATTACATATCTAGAGAGTTTCTGCAACAATTGCAATGTCATAATGTGTACAAACACAGAACATGTCAAATGATATAATACACTTTGTTAGAAGAGAAGGAAAACATTTATTTTATCCCCAGGTTTGTATTTATGTAAGAATATAATTACTTTGAAACCCAGTGGCTGAGTAATTATATTCTCAGCCTGAGAGGCTGATGGCATAGCGCTTCCACACCACAGGTCCGAGGTTCAAACCCCGGGCTGGCCAAAGTTGGCTCAGCCTTTCATCATTCAGTGGATCGATAAAATAAGTACCAAGCTTGTTTGGGAACTAAACATTGGGGGTTTCGCGTCAGACCGACCACCTGACCGGAACATTCGCTCATGCAACCCAGGGCCCATGGTCGCGTATTCGGAGTTGGGCACAGTTAGCTTTGGCCATCATGAGCTGTCGAGCCACTGAGTTAAGTTATATAATTACTTTTGCTAATCACCATTGATGGTATTTCTCCAAGATAAAGTTTTTATTAAGCGTTTAGTAAGTTATTTCTAAATGGCATTTAAGAATGCTGAGATTCAATGCTTTTAAGGAACTAATCTAGAAGCAATGAAAAGAGATATTATTTTAAAAAATGAATTATTTTTATATTCCCATTTTCTAACTCCTGCTTCAAAATATTAAAAATGAAGAATTATTTTGATCAATATTTTCTTGAAACTATTCATTGAAACTAACCAGAAAAATATCTTCATTTTCTACGTAATTTAAAATCATGAATTTCAAGTTTACAGATTACTTCCTTAAAAAAATCTAAATATGCAATAGCTCGATACAAAGTACAGTACATGAAAGTAATTGATAAAAAGAGTCATTCAGTATCGGTATGAAGATCATCTATTTCGGAACCATGTTTTTTAAAAATGCAGACGGTTAACGAAATAAATATTTACATACATTTTCTCTTACTTTGCAAAATGTTTAGTACTTTAACTAAATGAGATTTGAAATAATAGATATATTACAGAGATACATATGGCCGAAAAATTAAAGAAAAATATTTTCATTGTAAAATACTACGCAACACAATATGAAAAAAATTGAATGAAATTGAAATTAACATACGTATGAAGGAAGGATATCCATCTCTGTCCACGTACTTCAGTTCACAACATCTTTCCCAGGGTTTCTTAATTTCGATCACTTCAGGAGGTTTGATCAAACATATGTCTCCTTTTACAAATCTGCAAATCAAACGAGAATAAACAGTTTCATTAAAACGTGAATTATTTCAATACTTCCTTAAAAGCGATTATTTTAGCGTAAAGGAAATTTTTCTGTAATGGCTTGATATCAAAGAGCCACTTCATATTCCCTTCCACCTTGATTGCTTTATCCCTTTAAGAATCAGGTCGTAAATGGGAGCTGGAAACCCCCACCTTGCAGAGGAGATGGCAGCAAAAAAATTTTTTATTTTTTTCAGTGTCATTCGGGTCAGTATAGTGTTAATAATTAGAAGAAAATGCAATATTTTAAAATAAAATTCGCGTCTTAAAGGGATAAGAATGTCTAACCCGTTCGATAGTGCGAGCTGGGTCTTAAAGGGATGTTTTCAATACGACGAAATGGAAAATTCAAAACAGAGACCATCAAAATTTATTATTCTGTCAAACATGTGCATTTCCTATCCGCTACAAATTTAGTTACAAAAAAAAATTGAAATAATTCTAAAAGCTTAAGGTATCCGACTAAGTTCGGAACCGTGATTTTAAAAAGCGCATAAATGGATAATTTTTCACGATATTTAGTGTCACTTAGATTAGAATACATGCATAAAATATTTAAGGACATTTTTACAAAAAAACCTTTATTTAAAAACAATATTTTGGTAGAATAACTTTCTTCTTGCAAAATGTTCTCCTTTAATAAAAAGGCTTCTAAAATAATAATATTTTGTGTGTGTGTGTGCTTATATAAAGTAAAAACTTCTCCAGAGAGTCTGAACTGTTTTTTTTTTAAATTCACATTATTGTCAGAGTTACCACCAATTGAAATAATTGTCGGCATTTTTTTCTTAAAATTTCTCTCCTCTGTTGTCATATAACATGGATAAACCCACTTCTAAGTTATATATTTCAAAAATTCTAATTGAGCCTCTCTACAGAGGTCTGGGCTATATACAGGCAAAATATTATTATAATAGAAGCATTTTTCACAAAGAGAAAATATTTTGACAATGAGTCATTCTATGTTCATTTTTTGTCAAAATATTGTACTTTTTTACTGTTATAATATTCTTAAAACAATTTTATATGCATTTTCTAATCTAAGTGACACTAAATATCGCAAATATTATCCAATTATACGTTTTTGCAAAATCACGGTTCCGAACGTGGTCAGATAACTTTAGCTTACATAACTCACATATAATCATTTAATTTTCCTTAGATTTCACTTCACTCTCTCAGCAATTGTGACATAATTTGCGAAGAAAATTACTTTTGAGAATGTATTCAAATATCAATACAATAAAGAGTCATCAAAACACAAGACAATCGTGCAATTCCAATCGATAAATCTGCAGTAAAATTAAAGGGCAAGTCAAATGTTGAGATTACATAGGTGATAAATAGTTAAAAAACAAAAAAGACACGAATTTTTAAAAATATTTTTAAAGTAATTCTTTTCAAGGTGATCCCTTATTTAAAGCCCACATTATTCCAATAAAAAGAACTGTTCTGATTATCTTTTCAAATGAATTTCATAAAAAATTTGTGTCTAAATAATATGGAGAACTAGGGCAAGATTTAAGGAGTAATGAAAACTATTACACTCAAATGTTGCGAATTCCATTCAATCGGATTTTTTGATGTGGTATCCGATTTGTGAAAACAAATATAAGCTACTGATATCTTGATAGTAAGCCCCTGTAGAAAATTAACAAGTAGTCCATGCTAACAAATGAGTTCTACTTACATTACTTAGTAACAAAATTAATCTTAACACGTAATTTCAAGACTTTAATGTTTAGATTCTAAGCTTTTTTCTTTACTTTTTTTTGTCTATTTACATATTTTTATGAAAGGTATTTCCTTAATTTTTGAGTTTTTATTGGTCGAATTAAGCCTAACATGGCCGATTTGAAAAATATGAAAAAAGAAAAAAATGGCTGACTCCAGGCGTATAGATAACCCATTTGTTCCGCATTCAAATTATTTGATAGACTAAAATATAGTATACAATTCACGTGACGTGAGAGTTTGAAAGCTAAGGTTTGTGTCTCGAGAGCCTATTTTAGCTCAAATGCGCTTACATATAACTACGCATTACATATTTGAGAGAGGTTAAGTTTCTTTACAAAAGCCTTTTTTTACTATTATAAAAATATTCTTTACTAGAAGATTCTGAAGGCATATGGTGTTATAATTTAGCTTCTTAGGTTTCCATTTATTTATTTATTTGAACAAATCTTCTATTCCTGTTTAGTGTGAAACAATGATTTTGTGTACATGATAGTCTATTGCAATATTTTAATCCTTATCCTTACGATTACTTTCGGAATTTAATTATAATCATCACACTTTTAATTCAGGCTATTCGGTTTTTTATCTTCAATAGGACTGTATTTATAATTCTGCAAACTCTTTCAATCCATTCAGATACGGATGTCGCAAAAGATTTTCTTGCTTTAAGAAAATTAACGAATAATAAGTTTCGAAAATTATAAACTAAGCTTCAAGTAAGAAAGATTGAGATTTATTTTTTAAGTATTCTCGAAATAAAATTTTATTTCAAATTTTACGTAGAAAATTTCTCGTTTCCAATCTTTCCGATAACTAGAAGCTTAATTTTTTCAATCAATATTTTAAAAAACATATTTTATTTCTTATTTAATTTCCTATACAATGTGTGATATATATATATATATATATATATATATATATATAAAGCTATATCATACTATTTAAGCATCTAAGGGGTCCTTAAATTTATATTTGCATTTATATTTCTAATATGTTTCGGTCGACAATCGAAAAGCTTTCGCACAAAATCAATTATATCCGGTAAGAAAGGCAGAAAAGAAATTCGAAAATAGCAGTTACATATATTATTAGAATATTTAAATTAACTAATTCTAAATAAAACTTCAGAAGTCAGTTTACATAATTATTCTATTGATATTAAGTGATATTAATTATTTTAAAAGCGAAAAGAAATTGTAATATATGTGTATGCAAAAATATCACTAAACATAATAACATTAAAAATGACAAGAACAAGAATTTAAAGAAATTCCATTGGAGAGAAATACAGAAGATGTTATACTTAAATTTTTATCCAATATTCAATTCACAAAAAACTTGATAAAAATAAGTTTGGAAATAAATAGCTAAATATATAAATGCTAATATAACATATCAAATATAGGATAATATAGGATATCTGCTAATCAAAATATGTAAGTACAACTAAAAGCTAATCTGGAGAGAGAGACCAAATGTAAAAAATTAAACACTCTCCAAAATTTATATATGATCGAGGTTTAAGAACTGCTATCTTTCTAACTATCGGAAAATGAATTTGGAAGAGGACGGTATTCATTGTAATTCGTGTAAAAATTTAATTCTTTCAATGATTTTTAAATACGATTCGTACATCATACATTCCGAAATTTTATTTTACCCTCACGAAGAGATATCAAGAAAGTTATATAAGAAAACAAATGATAGTTTTTAGTTAACAAGATCAGAATTAGTCACGCACAGAAAAAAACAGTTTAAGATATAAAGAAAATCCACCCAAATGAATGAATCCATCTAATGAATAGGCGGAATAAAAAGGACAAAAAAAATTGAAATAAAAATTAACTTACTTGGGTTTCACTTTCTTGCCAAAGAACAAGTCAAAAACCACGACATACTGAAGAAGGTAGAAATGTTTCAACTTCCAAGATAATACGCAAAATAAGTTTAAAAATTAAACACACTTATGCCGAAGCCACGTTTGAATGTTCTCTCGAGAAAGATACTAAGGAATACGAGATAAGTTTTAGCTTACAAAAGAACGGCAGTTTTAGTCCCCCACCCCTTGGAGACCTGCTATTGGTCAATATAACAGAAAAGTTTAAAGTGTCGACAGGAATTATCAGACAAATTGTAGTAATCGGTCCCTCGAAGTATTGTAGTGTGTTCTGACAGCATTTTCCTCCCCTTGATCTTTTTCAATAATGGTGAATTGCTTATAGATGGTTCAAGAACTTTCCCATGCTTTTAAAATGTGAAAAAGTGTTATTCTGTTAAAACTAGATAACATTGTTTCGCCTTTTTTTCGTAATAATTTTAAACTCTAGTGCAGTATACTTAATAATTTAAAATAAATTTTCTAGTTATCGGAAATTAATTAACTTCGAACTTAATTTCTTCTACCAAAATGTCTAAATTAAAGGGAAAAAAACATTACTAAACAAAAAATTATCATAAACAAGAATTTTCTTAATTGTATATGTTTTGTATTTATTTAACAACCCTACATATAAAACATGTCATAATATCAAATCAAAATTTATTCTTAAGTTAAAGGCACACTAGTTATTAGAAGCATCGAGATGCCAACACATTTTATTAATCTCAGATATAATCATATCTGCTAATTGATAAGGTCTTCTCAAATACTGTAGGGACAAAAAAATTTGAAAGAAATTGATTTCTGGAGTAAGAAATTTATTTCAAAGACATAAAATTTTGACATACAATGGGAATAAAACGGTCCCATATATTTTTATAATTTGACATTTTATGAACATTCGACACAATCATCGTTTTAGTTTGGACAAGATTGAATAATTCATATGATTTATTCATTTTTAATATTAGGTGTTAGAGATTATTTGAAAACTTTTTGTATTCCGTGGTGTGAGCTAGGTGCGAAATTTAAATAATTATAGAGCTTGACTTGTCATAGGATTTCAAATTTACCATTCTTATTTTCCTATATACTAGGCTCACTTCCAACGACGCACAAAAGATTTTTTTCCAGGAAGGGCGGGGGGGGGATTCGAAAGGCCACCATTCTCGTATCGTTCTCTAATATACTGCCAAATATGTTCTTTTGATTATATCGATTGTCGAGAGCAATCGACAATCAGTAAACATATGTGCATATGTTCATATGATACAAACATATGTGCATATATTCAGGTTGAAGATATGTTTCAGTTTACTGCATAAATAATTAGGATTAATTAATAAAATAAATTATGAATAATGAATACTTCATCACACAAATTTTACGTACTATATCATAGTATTAAAATCAATCCAAAACAAATCAAGAACAATGGAAGAGTCCTGACCTGTTGATCCCCCTCCTTGTGTTGGTTGGTTGTCGTGTTTATGGAAAAAAAGTTATTTCCAGGGACCTAAGGCCTTATATACCACATTGGAAACGTCCAGACAGTTTTCCGAATACAGTTCGTTCTGAGGCAGCGTTTCTCAAACTGTAGGGTGCGCCCCCGTAGGGGGGCGCCATAATCCATCAAGAGTAGCGCGAGCATATTGAAAAGTCAAAAAATTTTTAATAGTAATAATTTACTGAAAGGAAGCAAAATAAAATACATTATGACATAAAAAATAAAAACTCATTTACTGATATAATACACTTATTAATGTATCAGTACTGCACACTGTATTTGATAATTAATTTAACGATACCAAGTTAAGGACAAGTTTAACAATTACCAGGGACCCAATGGGCTTATTCTATGTAAAGTTATATAAAAAAATGTAATTCTCTTATCTTGACAATTTGTATGGTCTGTGTGATTAAATTCGTGTTGTAGATTTACGACAAAGAACATTACTATTGAATTAAGTATATTATTGTTTGGAGGAGGGGGCGAAGAAAATTATGACTGAAAAATTGGGTCGCAAGTACTCAAAGTTTGAGAAGCACTGTTCTGAGGACAGTCACTAATTCGCTGCAAGATTGCCAGAATGGCAAAGCAGAAGAAAAAGTGGTCAGGGGTCAGTTCTGTGTCAGGGCAATTCCTACGTTGCAAGCATTACATATTGTTCCATTTTTGTGGATTTTCATCCCTCTCAGGTGGTGTGCCCTGAGTCTGGTAGGGTATTCGATAAAATCCCATTTGTGAGATGGGTAGTTCAGAGACTTGGTATTCAAATTTGACAGTTTTGTCTTCGAACCTAGACCTTGTCATTGAATTTATATCATTCAGTGTGACTGCAAAAGCTAGTATATCATTGTTTAGTTTTCATACTTCTTTAGCTAAAGCATCAGCGGTCTCGTTTACATCCATTCCAACATGGACTGGTACCCAACACATGATGCACTTCTTATCTGACCTGAGAATTTTGTGCAGAAAATGTACAGGGCATACACTGAGTCTCATTTTTGAATTGCTTGAATGGCAGTATCATTATATTTTTTTGTATCATCGAGATTTAAGTATTTTTTCAATGTTATATAAAACACCGGTATGTTGCTTCATCAATTAGTGAAGAATAAGAACCTTTTTTTTTTACAATCGATCTATTTTTTCCAAGAAATTTATTTTGTTTCTGTGCTGTTTACAGAGTTTGAAACTTTCTAAATGCATTCTCTCACGGAAGGGGGATTGTAGCTGGGTTGGGGGGGGCTTTGTGGGGTGTGTAACTTGTGTTGGTGTGTGTGTGTGTGTTAAGTGTGGTAAGTGCAAGTTGGGTTGTTGTGGTGTGTTTGTGTGTTGTGTGTGTGTGTGTGTATGTGGTTGTAATAAGCCCCGTGTGTAGTGTGTGTGTGTGTTGTGTTGTGTCTGTAGTTGGTTGTTGTGTAGTGTGTGTGGGTGTTTTGTGTTGTGTGTGTGTGTGTGTACGTTTTTTTTTTCCTAAATAAATCCGTTTTAAAACATTTTTTTGAAAAATTTCGAATGTTTTAAAACCAGATTCCTTTGATACTTGTGGACAAAAAAGTAGGTTTGCCCAGCTGCATTCTGAGAACAAGTTTCATTCCAATTGTGTTGTTGAAAGGGTAAGCAACCAGTCAAACTTTAAGATATGTAATAAATTACCAGACAACTATAAAGCCTTTCCACTGTGCAAGGATGAAAAAAGCAAGACCAAGAAAATTGTTTGAAAATCACTGGAGGCTACCGCTTCCAAAAGGGTTACCATGTAGAGAAGATTGTTTAAAACACATTTTGTCGCTTTGAGATACATAAAAATATATTTGTACTATATAATTGATATAATAAGGACTTTTGTCTATATTGGTCACAAGTCATAAGAAAATTAAAGAAAAAGAAAGAAAAAATGATACACAGTTGCCTAGCGTCTGAAGAATAACATAAATGAATATTCAAGTGTCGCCAGTGCTATAGTTCAAAAGAATTCAAAGCATTTTAAAATTTGGCTTTAGTTACCCCCTTTGAGTTTTTCATTCACATTGTTCAGCAAAAAAGAGCAACCAGAAGGGTATTAATCACTCTTTTGAATGAAACGGGTAGATATGCCGCTATTTTAAACCTCTTATTCTTGTGATTTTTACGCTAAATGCGCAAAATGCACTCTAATTTTGTTGGCGACTGGAAAACTTTTTAGCTGACGTTGATTTAGCTTGGAGCTCCACAGTATGGGAAGTCTCTATGTACATTCAAATTTGTTCGCACTTTGTCATTTGTTTAACACAGACGTCTGCATGTCTCTGTCATTTCTCTAAGACTGTTTTCGCCAAATGTATAAGATTTTAAACTAAACGCGGAGCACATTTTCGGACAGAAAAATTCCTCTATTTACATGAAAATGTACTTCATTGTAACTCATACATTTGTTTATACTATAGTGTTTTTAAAATATCAAAAAATATCATAAATAATTAGTCTTACCTTTTAACATGTAAATGGATAGCTCATTTAGCGTTACGGTATAGAAGACAAATTGCGAAACACATCTTACAAAAAATAAGATGTTTCAACTTGGACAAAAATGAGTAACATGATGAAATAAGTCATTCTTAACAGGATAGTGAAGCCAGAATATTATATTAACTTTTGAGTACTTTTATGTCTGAAATTTTTTTCCGGATTCGGGTCTTATTCTTTAACATTAGCCGAAGACGTTCTTAACCTGCCTTTACACGTTGGGATGAGGGAATGAAATCTGCCCCAGATGCATTATTTTATTTGAAAAGGCGAATAATAGTAAGTAGCATTTCTCATTCTTGTGGTGCAGTCAGAGTCCGGCTCATGAAGGAGAAACGTGATGAAATTTTACATGCATTTCAAGTATGGAATGTTATTTTTTCAGAACATTCAAACTGGGAATTATTCTGCCCCTAGCGTTTTTTCTCAAAAGCATCGAAAGGATGGCGGTAGTCGAAATGAGCTCTTATGAATGAACGGCAAATACTGTCATTCATTCAAAAGAAGTTTTCGTTGTAAGGGTAGAAATAAACTTTAAACTAATTGTCTTTGATTCTAAAAGAAATAATATTTTAGTGAGTGATCATCTGACCGGCTAAGAGAAACAAATAAATGCCTACCAAGGTTTTATATAAAATGCCTTAGACATCTAAAGAATTTATTACAAGGAGGGATTCAAAAGATGAACTAAAAACAATAACATGAGAACAGAATACCGTGAATTGATTTCCAAGAATGTCCGCGAATTTGCCCTGAAAATTTTAAATGGCACAAGAGTGACTGATAAAAATTTTTAATAATGATGTAATGCATATTTATAAATATCCACCAACATTTACATGTCGTCAGTAAGGTGTAAATAGTACACATAACTCAAGCTTGGGACGCCATTGAGAGTCAACTGAAGGCAAGATTTGGATAATTGTTTAAGGCAGTAATTTGAATCAACCGGTTCCCTTTATTGCAGAAATAGCTGACAAAAAAAATGATGTAAAATCACTTTCCAATACTAAAAAATGAGTTCAAATTCCGTCTGCAGAAATCTGAATATGCCAAAATTTATTTTTCTAATCTATAATTATTATCCTTATCAAGAACTTTTTTTATGCCAATCGATAACTACAAATTCATTTTGGCAAATATGACATCATCAATGCAGAGTACAACGATTTGTCTAACAATTGAATTACTAAAGACAGAATAATTAGTTTTCAAGCATGGAGGGACATGTAATGAGCTCGAAATACATTTTAAATAACCGAAAATAATTTACAGAAAAAGTATATGAATGACCCTGTTTAGTAAGGAGCACATGGAAAACAGATACACATTTACTTAAAGAAAGAACGGATACTAGTATCCTGATGTATATTTAAAGTACCTTCAATGTGGTTCCCTCGGATTAAGGATTCTTAACTAACAGGCAATTTAGAGAGAGCAAAATCCTACAAGTGGAGAAACTTAAATCCAAAACTATTTACATTTAATAAATTCAGAATTCTTGTAAACCAAAGCGGGAAAAATTGAAACCTTTGTGAGGATTGGATCTTAGTAAAAAAAGGTCACTGGAAATTGTGATACATTATTTGAACCTGACTAAATAGGAAATTAAAAGAGTTAATTAAGGATATAAACAATTCTTTGAATCTATATCATCATTTTTCACAAGACAAATCAATAAATTCGTTAAATAAAGTCTGAATCGTACCTAAATTATAAAAATGGGCTATTTACAAACTACGAAGATGTAAAATATAGCCAAAGCTCGACTCGTAATGTGTATATTTATATCTTTCCTACACATTGTTTTGGCAAATGTAGTGTAATGAGTACAGTAGGGAAAGGTATATTCCTAAATTTTCTGTTTCCGCGTGATTTCTAAATCATCCATATCACAGTTATTGTATTTTCTCTCAATAACAGACATTTGAAACATGTAATATATTGAATAATTCATGAGAATAAATTTTAAAAAGGTTGTTACAAGATCGTCGGCTCATGCATCAACATGCAGTTAAGTCGAATATTTTTCCGATATGTTTCATCTTCTGGCAAAACAAACATGAAACTTTTCAAAAGAAGAAATCAGTTTAATTCATAAGTGGAATGGAAAATGTTAAGTACATCATTTAGAGAAGCAGAACAAGCAGTAATAAATGTATTGAAATACGTGACTGAAATATATTGACTGTTGAGCATCTTTTTATACGTAGGTCTGCGTAATCGACAAATGAATTTATTTTAAATAGGATGGATAAAGTTTACTCTATTTTTATATGATACAGTCTATGTGAATTCAGTTTTCTCCTTTAAAATTTTTTACATGTGAAAATTTATTTATAATCTACAATCGCTAGGAATCTTGAGAAAAGTTTAGTGTTTTAGGTCATTCTATAGCCAAAAATTCAGTTTAATATACAGTGAAGAAAGATTTACTGAACAATAAAATTAATGAAGACTGAATAGTTAAAATTCTCAAAGGCCGAATTGTGTTTCAATGAATTGAAAATAGCCATTACGACGATTTACAAAAGAAGTATGCTATGATGACTCTGTTAACGGACACATGGAAATTACACATACCGTTAAATAAATCAATTACTGAAAACTCTAGTATATATATATATATACTTAATATTCTAAAAGCCTTTATAAAATGGCATAAATAATAGTTCTTAACTAATTGGTGGCATAATTTTTGTAAATTCACTGCTTCGTTGTCATCTTGGGGACCATAGGAAACTTGCCTGGGATAATAGGAACAAGGTTAGATACTTTCATTTTGAATTTGTTTGTTAAGATACTTTCAGAAAAGGGTAACCATCTTAAAGGGAGAAAAATTAACTGATCGTCCATCACTGTTATGTTAAGATTTATATTCGTCCTATTATGGATTATTTAGATTATTTGACAGATGTAATATATCAAAGTTATTTTTGTAAAGTAACATCAATGCCGATGTCGAATTTTGATATACCGACTTTTTTTCATATTTTAAAGCAATTTGTACAAATTAAAAGGACTCAAGAGACTTTCTTAAAAGGTCCCTCGTGAGGAATTTTCCATTATGATAATAATCTCATGAAAATCAGAATAAGTCTTAGTGACGAACTTATCTTTTGGTTTAATAAAAACAAAGTTGATAGTAATTAAAACATCATATATTGAACAGAGTAAAAGAAGTTAACATTATGAGAGAGAAGCGAAATATTAATAAAAAAATTCTCCTCAAATGTTGGTGTTTTTTTTTTTTTCAGAATGAAATCTGTCTGACAATAAAACTTAATATATAACCATCCTTAAAAAATGTTTGTTATGTGCATGAAAAATTTTATTTCTTTAATCTTTTGTGAAAAACATATTCTACTGAAATGTCGAAATCTGCAGCAACACTAAATATTAATGAATCATGATGCTGGTGTTTTGAGAACATCTAATAACATAAATAAAATATGTGTTTCTATTTTCCTCGTAATATTTTAAATAATAACGCACGCGTTTTAGCACAAACACAAAAATGAAAACAGCAGTATAAATTAAAAACTGATTTTAAAAGGGCACTACTTGGAAGGGGGAATAATCCACGAAGAAGTCAAACTACAAAAATTGGAGCTACTGCCTCGATCATATTTAACTTCCACTATGATATTAACCCTTACGGTACTTATAAGTACCATTCACTTTCAAATTGTACATAGAATAACCATTTTTACAAATATTCTGACGATATTTAGCAAGAACACTCTTTTAATTCTTGTCTTCCAGGATACATGACATCAGATGTTCTATGATGAGTATTTTGGTGGGGAAGGCGAATAGTTTTAAAACAGACGTTGCATTTTCAGCTAAAATTTTGTTCGGACTGCGAAGTTATTGCACTTTTGTTCCAAAAAATTATTTAATGTAAAAAGGTAAGTGCCTTATTATTTTTTTCTATGTTAGATAAGACCTTAGAAAACGATTTGACTATTTATTTTGAGTGATATTTTGACATATATTTTAATACCGGCAGGGCCGGCGCTAGCAGTTTCGCCGCCCGGGCAAATAGGTGAAATGCCGCCCGTTTACAACAAAAATTAAAAGAAATAACCTTCCCACTCTTAATGGTAAAATAAAACATGAGCAAAAAAATTGCTATCAATAATCTTGAAGTTTTGATTACAAAAATACTAATTTATTAATTTATGTTTTTGGCACTAAATTAAAATTAGGGTTGCACAGAAAAAAAGAAAAGAGTTATTTCTAATGTATAATTATAAAATACAGATATTAAAAAAAATACTAAAACAAATTACACTTCCACTAAATATTTAAACTTAATTACATATTTAAAATACATTTGAACCGGGAGTTAAACTTAAAGTGGTTATTTCTGACTTTTAATTCTGAGAATTTTTTATAATTTCTTCACCAGTTCATGTTCGATGGCTGTTGTTGTCAAGCCGTTTAGCCGATCTTCGGTAGTTGTGGAGCGTAAAAATTTTTTAATGAATTTTAATTTGGAGAAACTTTTTTCTCCACTTTGCCACACTTATTTGGAAAGTAAGCAATATCGTTAAACTATACCGAGATTTGGAGCAAAATCCAGATTCGATATGAATTTTAAAATCTCGATTGGACTTTCATTTTTATTTAGCAAAGCCAAAACCGCTATTATCTCATCTGCCAGGTCCAGCGCGTTTATATCTGATGAATTCCGATCAGTTAACACTGTTTCTAGATCTTTACAATACTTTAGTTCGTCGTTTTGAGGAGTTTCTTTTAAATCACAAATATTTTAAGAAACTGGAAATAGTTGTTATGGGTACTGATCAAATCAAACCTGGATTCCAGGGCATTGGTAGCTTTATCTAATGTGAAAAATAAAACAAAGCCTTATATTTCAATGTAGGATCTTCTATCGGTTATCTCGTGCCTCATAGTCGAAATTAACATCCTTCTTCGAACTCTATGACGTGGCTGGGTGAGCTCAATATTAGTCGGTATGTCAATTTCTTCGGCGAGTTCTCGAACATCGCAAAGCAATTCATTAAAGACTGTGTCCGATCTAAGATCCTTGAAAAAAATCTTTACAATTTTTCAAGAGCTCCATAACAGATGGTAAATCATAGCCTTCTGTCTGCAAGACCTTACTTATAGGATTGATACAATTTAAGATTTTGTACCAAATTACAATGCAGCATAAGAACTTAAATTGTTTAACACAACTAAATGGTCCAGTAGCCTTAACTCTTATAGAGTTGTCAATCTCCGAATTATTACAAACAACAAGTAAAGCATCGTATATCCCTCCTACTTGATACCTTAGTGGTTTTAATGCATATATATATATATATATATATATATATATATATATATATTCGGCTTTCCCTAAGATTTTGTTTGAGAGAGAGAAATCACTCTTTGTTGTGACAAGTGGTACTCCTGGGTATGCCTTGTGAAACACAGTTTGAAGACCACCGGTTTATTTGTTTCTTGAGCAAAGTTGTAATGTTTTTCGAATAAATCATCATACAAAAACATTTATTTAGCAATTGATTTCAGTTTTGTCAACGGAGTTTGTGTTTACGTTTCAAGATGTTATTCGATTTAAAATCAAACTTATTTTATCTTTTCAGCAATGCTTAGCTAAAATGATTTGATAGATCTCTTTCGAATATTTTCAACTTCAGCTAATGTTAATGCTGTAATACACTTTTCAGCTTATGCCATTGTACTGTTAAGAATAGTTAGAGATCTTTCACTGGCATAGTTAGTTTTGATTGGGCCCTGTGCGCTAAAATTTGTTAGGAATTGGGAGGGGGTGCTCTTTTTGGGAAATAAATAATAATTAATGCATTAATAAAGCATATTTGAAAGTGTAAAAATATCACCCATGTTAGAGCCCATGTGGTTTGGGGGCCTCGTATAACTGATATGGCAGATACAGCGATAGCTACTCCACTGGATTTTTTTTTATTACTTCGGTTAACGTTAACAATTTAACTTTTTTCTGGGCTAAATTGGTTAGAGATTTATCTCTTTTAAATTGTTTTTAACTTAATCTAAAGTGAGTTATGGGATTTCTGTTTCAATTTTAGTTTTCTTAGCCGTTTTGGCAATCTTCAGTAATCCTGAACTAAAAGGGTTTATTATATATTTTCGATTTTTATCAAAGCTAAGCTTTCTTTTGCATTTTTGTTACTTTTATTTCATGTAATAATAAGTTTGTCCTTTCTACCTCGATTTAAATTTTTCTTATATATGTTTTTTTTCGTAGGGATATAGTACCTGTAGTGTGTGTACTACTTTAGAAGTAGCACAAAAGAAACGTTTCAGATCTTGATTTTTACTTCCGTGAACAGTTCTTCTTAGTGCAAAATACATATTTAATTTCTATGTTAAAAGTATGAGAAGTGAAATATTGATCTCATTTTTTTTGTAAGAAACGACTGAGCGAGTCAAATAGACCAAAGGAACTTAGGAATTTAGGCACTTCTAATAGCCAGGATAAGATTTTGTGTTGTTACTATTATTTTTTTCTGATAATTTAAATTTTTTTTCTGATAGATATTGACGTAATTGGGATTAATTGCCACAAATACCGCCAGAATATTTGAAATTTTGTTCTTGTTTACAAACACTTTTTTTGACGACCCCATTTAACAGTTTCATTTTTTTTCCTTTGGAATGTTACCAACACTTGAAATTCTGGTGATTTCTAACGTTCACAAAGTGTACAAATAGATCAACTTTGAGAAACAAGAATTCCGTAGAATCATTGACCTTGACAAAGTCAGTGAGTATTGAGGGACAGTTTCATTTTTCTTTCTCCCCTCCAAGGTCATGGGCCAGGATATTATTCCTGGGGGTGAGGCAGTCGAATTTGAAATAAAGATGAAAGCAGTATAATATCATGGCTAGGAAGGCAAACGATCCACCATTTTAATTCTTTTCATAGCTGCTATTTTATTAAAAATCAAAGATCGGTTTTCATTACATCGCTAAATAGTTTCGTGAAATTAACAACCAATTGTTCAAGGATGCTGCGATTGAGAAGAACGAAAATGTTTTTCGCGACCAAAGTTCTGAACTCATTACCCCTTTGTTGGAATGTTGGAGGTTCACCAGCTGTTAGCGAAGGGTAAATTCTTTCCCTCCTATCCCTCAGATAGCATTTCTATTGCAACCTTTGTTACCCATTCAGGAATGTGAGATTCACTGACAAAGACCGGACAGCAGGAAATCGCAAGGTTGGTCGAAGGCTTACATTTCCAAAACTTTTTCATGGTATGACAAATGTATAATTATTTCCCTCAACAGACGTGTCACTAGTTTAAACCTTCATTGAATGTCAGAATTAAATAAATTCATTCAAAAGGTCACTTTGAAGTTCCCCTCCCTTACTCGCCAATTCAGAAAAAAAATGGTCAAAATTTAATTTATCAATAATCAAAATAACTTTTAATGGAATTGATTCTCTGGCATTGATTCATTTTTGATGTTTCAGTTTCAAAATTTAAATGACACTCTTTTTGCAAAATAATTATTTTTTACACAATTTTTAATTTAGACAAAAATTAAAAAAGAATTTCGATAAACCACTACAGACGTTAAGTCAAAACATTAAAAAGAGAGGATGTTGAAACTAGGGGATCTTACAAAATCTTTTTAGACCCAAGCAAAATCGCTCTAAAAATGCATTTTAAGCGTAAAAAAAACAGAAGGTAAAAAAGCAATGTTTAGACAGGGTTTTTCCCTAAAAAATATAGTCAGCGTTTAAAAAATAAAACATTTTTTTTTTCCTTATATACAAAAATTTCAATTTATTGATCATGCAAATAGAAAAATTTTACCCTAAGAAACTGAATTCAATTTTAAACGGTCATATATAACACAAATTAGTCTTTTAAAAATTTTAGGTTTTCTTTAAATATTAAAATTTTTAGTTCTTTAAAACTTTAAATGTTAACGAATATCAAAATAATCATAATAAAAATTAAATAAATAAAAAAAAAGCTTTGAACGGTTTCTCCCCAGAAAATAAAAAAGTAAATCATTTCACCGGCGAAGCTTCAAGGGAAATTTCAACCCTAAAAAGTATCCCCTTTTAAATTTTAAAAAACGAAAGTTTAAATTTCATTCAAGGTTAATAATTTTCTACGTTCTACAATTGATTTACTTAAAACCCTACCCAAAACGATTTCGTTCGACAAGTTTTTTTTTTGTTTAAAAAATTTCTTTTTTGAGCTTTCAATAAATCATAAGAATTTTTTTTCTAACTCTAAAAATTAAATTATAAACAGCATAAAAAACATTCCTTACAGATCGGAATTGCAGCATAATTAACCAGTTAAAATAAAAAAAACCATTTAAACCCAAATTTAAAAAAATTCCATCCCATTTTAAAAGTTTTTTTGAGAAAAAAATCACACATTTAGAGAAAAAAAGCATATTTATTAAGTTTAATTGTGACCCAAATGGTACTAATAATTTTTAAAAACAAAAAAAGGGGACTATTTTTTATCTTTTTTGTTCCTACCGATCAAAAAAAATCAAAACCATTTTTTTATTTTAATCTTTTTTAACACTTTATAAAAATTTTTTTGTAGAAAAGGGATAACTAATTATTTACGAAAAGAAAGTTCCTTGGTATGTGTGGATGTTTTTGGGGCCTACGGGTTTTTTTCACTGATTTAAAAAAACCCATTTTATAAATACCTGTTTTTACTGATCCCCCTGCTGAATAACAATTCACCTACAGCCCTTGAAGGGTTTTTCTAGAAAAAAAATTCTTTTTGTAATTAAGACAGTGCTTCCCCAAACTTTCAATACTGGCGCCCCCTTTTCAATTTTACAATTTTTTTCGCCCCCCATCATTAAAAAAAATTACTGAATTTAATTAATGCACTTTGACACTTTAAAAATTTCAATAAAAGATCTTAATTATAAAAAGTACAAATTAACATAATTATTAAATTTTGCATATTTACTTTTAACAAAAAAAAATTTAAATAATAGATAATTATTATTTTATTTTTCCTTTTCTAATTTTAAATGGAACATATTCCCAAAATTTCAGGGGGCTGCTTAGGGGAACAAAAAAATAGATATCAGCTAAATATAGAAAAAGAACTCCCAGAGGGTCAATTTCTAAAAAATTTTTAAAAAACTTTGCTATGCAAGAAAAGCCCAGGGAAGTCGCTAAAAAACTTTTTAAAATTTTTTTTAATTCAGTATTAATAAGATAAGTATTAAATTTTTATATATTTATTTTTAAGTAATATATATTTTAAGAAAAATAATATATATATATATAAAATATACTTTGAATATATTTTTAATTTTTTTTAAAAATAGGTAATAATTGTTTTTTTTCTTTCTTAATTTTAAATTGAAACAGATTGAGAAAAAATTTTTTAATTTAAAAAGATTTATTTCCTTCAAGATCCATTTCTAAAAGTACAAATGTCATTATAAAAAATACCTAATCTATGTTGCTCTTTATCATATCCATTCATCTGGCATCCCCCGGAATTTTTCGGAGCTAGGAACCTAACAGACGTCTGCAAAAAAACATGAAAAAATGTTTAACCCTACTTCTGTAGTTTGGCAGAATCAAACTACCGATCTCTTGAATTTCATTTCATAATTCACGCAAGTAATTCACGGTATTGATTTTCGGCAGTGGATTAAAACAAAATCTAGATATATTTCTAAATCGCAGCGAGCATTCGACGATAATAAAGCACAACAAGTACACAGACGAGGGCAAATTAAAAGCAAGTTCGAATGGGTTGGGGAATCCTTCAAAATATTAGGGAAAGGGGTCTCAACTGCCGAAAAAAAGATCTTCGATTTCTATCCCGTAACGAAATTAAAGGGCAATTTTGTAATAAATAACTCTTTTAATTTTGGATAGGGTGGATGCTGAATTTTCTGCACTGAAAACAAAAGCATTTCGTTACTATTACCATTTTAAAACATCCTCTGTGAATCCGTTTTTCAAAAGGCTACTTTGAAGAAAAAATATAGATCTGAGCTAAATATCAAAAAAAAACTCTGGGTGCAATTTTTAATTTTTTTGCCTTCCTTTTAAAAAATTTGCCTGCAAGAAACCCATGGTACTGATAATTTTAAACTTTTCTTATATACTCTAATACTCACTCTAAAAAGAGTTTTTTTTTTTTAAAAAAAAAATTATTTTCTTGATATAAACTTAATTTTAAGGAGAGTAAAACCAAGGCATGACAATGTATACAAAAATGTAAAATGATTTATTTTAAATGAATATCTAAGGTTTTGAATGAACTGTAATTTTAAACCCGGAAAGATTTAGAATAAATGTTAAGTAATTAAAAAAAATAAATTTTAGTAAAAAAATTTTGTTATTTTTTTAAAATTTAAAAAAGAAAGCCCGGGGTCGGGGATGCACTCGATACTAACGTTAATGGCCGGGGGAAATGATGCACCCCAAATTTTTTTTTTTTATAATTATTTTCAATATACAAGATAAAAATCCCAACTTCAGTGAATAATTCAACTGAGAGAAAATATACTTACCTATTTCAAGGATTTTTCTATTTATCTTTCATATCCAATAAAATATCCAATAAAACTGAACTAAATTGTGTGTTCCAAATGTGCGTGACCTTAATAAAGGACAAATCACAAACACTTTTTGATAACATTACAGGAAAGTTATTTGCAAGCAAAACTGTCACATTTTGTTCACGTTATTGTAATTTTAATGTCCTTTGATGATCGAAAAATTTCCTGTTGAACCTTTTCTTGCTTGTGTCTTTTTGATAGGGTGAAGTGCATTTTGCAGTACATTTAGGGCTTCATATTTTCTTGATAAAGTTCTTAATGTAGCTATTGAAAATTTTCCTTTCGTTTCATGTTTATTGCTTTTCTCACATTTACTTTCGCTAACATGATTAACATGCATTATTTAAGCAAGTGTTTCCCTTGTTTGATCAGCTTCAATTTCCTTTCAGAGAGATCACAGATGCCCAATTCTTTTTTTATATTCTACTCATTTACATTTATAAACCATAATCAGTCGTACAACATCACAATTAAAACCACTAAGTTATTCATAGGGGAAAATGCAACATGTTCAAGAAAATATTTTTGAAAAATAGTGGTCGTGCCGGGAACTCGGTCTAAACAAGTACCTTAAGATTCTAAAAAAACGTTTGCCACTCCCAGGAAAGGAGATATGTTATCAATTCATTTTAGCTCCATTAAGACTGTCATATTAGAGGATTCTCTGTCAAGGTCATTGGTAAAAAATAAACAGTTTTCCCAGAATTAACGTTTTTTGTATTATATGTTTCAGTAAACTCATAAAAATAAATCTTGGCCAATTAATCCTTCAAAGGGCTCAATATGCTTATCCATGTATCATAAAACTTTTTCACATTGTGAAAAAAAAGCGCAACAGAATCATATAATTTACAACTTCCCTAAAAAAAGTATACAGATAACCATACCAGTAAGCTCGAAAGCCAGCAAAAGTAATATTTTAGGTTAAAAGAAACGTAATTAAAAAAACTCTCATCGTAGGATTACAGAAAAGCAAACAAAATATTTTTTTAATTTAGTTATAGGATCAAAGATAGCTAATGAGAGCGTTCAAAGAAGAATCTTTTATTTTTGATGACCTTTTTTCACCAGATGATATACATAAATAATATCAATGTAAATATGTATTTTTTTTATTATATCAGAAAGTATTTTTTTTTTTTTTCATTCCAGAGTAAATTAATTTTTTTAACCTTTTTTTCGATATGCTCGCGCCCCCCTTGAAGGGTTATCGCGCCCCACAGTTTGAGAAACACTGTTCTACAGAAGTGTGTGACAGAAGAGAGCTTTCTTTCTGTTGCTGCATTCAGTTTACTAGAATTTAATGTGCAAGTATTTATTTCTGTATTATTTCATAATTAGGGGATGCATGACCACTTGCATTAGGGTCATTGTCATGAAAACTTGGATGCTCCATTTCTAATTGTCCTCAGGCCCATCTCTGCTTTTAGCAAAGCCTGCATTTTACGTTTCGATGGCCTTGCTTTTGGCACATGATATCGAGAACTAATTCTGTGTATTGTACAAATACTAAATTTATCAAGAAAATTATAGTCGAGTGTTCAATCCAAAAAAAGGAAAACTTCGAAAGAAAAATTAAGTCCAAAACGAATTAATATGCTGTGTTATAACAGCTATAAAAAAAAGCGTGCTAAACGATGTAAGCAAACAATGCACAAGTAGAAGTTAAAGTTTCTATTCCATCCTTCTTCATAAAATGTGTAATGAAAAAATAATAAGTGAGCTCTCTCTCTATATATAAGCATATGCTAAAAACTAAATACCAATAGTTCTTGTTTATATTCAGATGACAGGTGCCACGTCCATTTAAATGGTCGATGGCACCATGTTTAATTCATAGATCACTCATAACTCAGTAATTATTCATCAAAATGAAAAAATTCTTCGACAGAATCATCCAGACACATATGGAATATTATTAGTATAAAAAATAAAAATCGCAATTTTGAGATTTTGAAGGTCCACTATCCTCTTTATTTGTATTATGAGAGCTCGTTAAGAAGCCTATCCAGAAGCAAGACTTTTTCACATTCCTTATTAGACATTCAGTTTTAAATTATTAAGCAGCGTTTAATCAAATTTGCATAATACAAGATATTATCCTCATCAGGATTTTATTTGTTACCATAATTATAATTCTCAGAGTATGAGATAACCACCCCACCCATTAGAATAATCACGCCTCCAATAGAGAGCGCATCCCACAGTTTGAGAAACGCTGATCCAATGGGCAGTTTCGGGAACTATGAAAGCTTGATTGTAACGATGGCTATTTGCTCTAATGTATATAATCTGTTATAACTCATTGTGTATGTGAAGGAGGAAGTTTCGATCTGAGTACCTTCCGTTCCATACGCAAGTACTTGATAGACCACGCCAAAACGATCGTCTTCGCGTGATGTTTGGTACTAGTTTATATAGATATCACACTGTCACATATGTACTTTAAATTTTCTTCCTGTATTCATATGTCAATCATTGTCTATTAAACTACTATTTTTCAAGTAGTATAGTCAGCTGATTTGCTCTGCACAAACTTGCAACGGAATTGCAGAAACCATTTTTGTTTTCTGAAAGTTTTCTTGCTCTAAAATTACGGTTGACAGAGCGTTGTTATGAATGGGAATCCTCGTGTAACTGCAGTGTGTTTTTTAATTAAAATTTCTTGAATGTGCTGCCTTCATAATAACCCTTTTACATCAAAGAATAGGTGGGAATTGAGCAGGAATGATACGGATTCCGGCGAAGACTTTAAAATTGTTAAGCAAATTAGCTCGATAATAACCCAATAAAAGTTTGTACCATGCAATTTCACCCAGATGAGAGTATTCTTAATTATCAGTTTACTTGTTTCTTGTGGAGCCAATATATGAATATTGTGTTAAAAAAGCAAAAAGAGTCACCAATGAACAGTTCCACATTTCTCTAAATTTATTTTCAGATTTCAGAACCCATCAGAGGGCTCACCTTCTTTAGGTGAGTACGGGTGTCACAATCCCGAGGTACCCTAGTGATATTTTCCTTTTTCCTAAGAGGTTTACTGTCTTTATATAGTAAACATGGGCTTCGCGAACCCGGGGTACCCTTGTGATCTTTCTTATTTTCGGCCCATTTGCCAATCAAATTTCCATTTTCTTCTTTTCACGTCAATACCACAGATTTTCACGTCCAGACCACAAACAAATATTATAAGATGAGCATATTTCAAATCATTGCGTAGTTCTTTCTCTTGAGAAAATAGGCATTTTATTACTAACATATTTTGGTTTACATTTTCTATTGCATTAATTTAGTTTTTTTCTTTAGAATTCTTTCAATATTTTGATTATTTTGCTTTATTTGTTTTCGATTAACACCGTTGCTTAGCCAACCCGAATGTTTGCCGTGTGTGGCGTCCCGTAAAGAGAAAAATTGGTGTCCTGGGAATACCTTTGCGTTCCCTTTCCCCCACTCTTCACTGTAGACGGGTGGCAGGAGTGAGCTCGCTTCTGTCAATCGGCTGGTGGTACCTCTCTTCGATGTCCTGAAGAGACACTGTCACTGCTGTAGGGTTGTGCTGCAGATAATGGGTGGCGGGTTTACCCGTTGGATCCTTACCCTGATACTGCAGCATTATATTCTGGGTGTACTCAGAATAAGCACCATATCTGGCTTTTGCCAGATGACAGGCACACTGCCTCGCTTGTTGGATTCCGTGGTGGGTGGAGGCACGCAGGACAAAGTTGATTTCGCAGCTTATGGATCCAATGCTGCTGTGCCCGGGGAGCTGCGTTAGTCCAGTGGTAAAGGTATCGGATTATGTCAGGTATGTCATGAGTGGCTTGCCTTGTTACGAGTTCGAGTTTAGTACCACTAAAGACCCGCCATGAAGGGCAGCGATGCTCGTTAAATCTGTCGAGAACTGAAACGTCCTCCCTCTGGTGTGGTGTGGCGGTTAGGAGAGGGGGGCAGCTCAGGTATTGTCCATATAACTTGACCATGGTTCAAAATTACGTGGTCCGTCGCCAAAAGCCTTCGTGTAGCTGAAGAGTGTGACGTTAATATTCGCTCACTCATGCGCTGCTGTGGTAAAGGCCTTGTTTTATCCAACCTAAACATTGGAAACGTTGCTAAATGTTTAAGCCTTTTCATTCTGTCTTTACCAAACACTGAAATGTCTCGAAAATCTCCGTTTGTATTTCACAAATCTATAATAGGAATAGGTATGCAGCCGAAATCTATTAAAAAAAACTACGATCCGGTGACATTCTTATCGAGACTATATCTGCATTACATTAGATTCTCCACTATCAGTACTTTCTCGCAGATCTTTGAAATCTTGTCGAGGTGTCATCTCCAAACCAGATCTTTTGTGTGCCTCTGAAACAGAAATCTTGGAAGGACTTTCTGACCGGGGTGTTACCCAGGTCAGGAGAATTACAATAAAAAAAAGACTCATCGCTTTCCCCCACGAAACATTTAATTCTAACCTTCAATAGCCCTAAATTACCATCAACCATTAAAGCTGGATACCTAAATTGCAAAGTGCATCCCTACATACCGAATCCTCTGCGCCAAGTGCCAGAGGTTATGGACACTCACAAACTTCCTGCTGCGGTCAACTTATTTGCTCTAGATGTGAAACTGTTGGACGTGCTTCTACATATTGCATTCTAGAGCCTAAATGTATTAACTGTTCTCAAGCCCATTCGGCTGATTCAAAACTCTGCCCCAAGTGAAGAACTAAAAAGGAAATTCAAGTAATCAAAATCAATATAAGTACCTTATTTAGAAGCACGTAAATTAATAGTTCCACAGTTATCTCAAACTTATGCACAACACTCAGCTGTAACCATGACAGCCCAAACTGATGAAACCATTACAAAAATAGTATGCCCGCCATTGAAGTTATTACAACTATTGATACTCGTTCCAAAGCCAACTATGACTTACAGAATTCCTACAGTTACAGTAAGACTCCTCTCTAAATCACCATGTGCCAGATCGGCCATGAAATAATCCCTTGGGGATTATTCGAAAGGGAAATACGTCAAAACGAGCTGCGCGGCGTGGCAGAACTGGGTTAGACTTTGGATCCGCCCACCCAACTTATATAAAGTCTCGTTTTTGTGTTGTAGTGTATATATGCTTTGAGTAATTGTTAAACTAATAAATTTGTTTGGCTAAATCAATGAGTGTTTATCCAAATGATGCAAACTTTACTGGTGAAGCTGGAAGGATATCACGAGGATATGAAATTAACCTAATAATTAAAAAAAAAAAAAAAACGAAATAAAACACTCGTTTGCACAAGAACGGAAGTGATCACTCTTGGAATAGAAAATAAGGCAAGAGCATCATTCTTATAATATGACTACTCAATTTGTAAACAGAAATGCCGAATTTTTTTTTATTAATTTATGTATACGAATTCTCGAAGTAAATTTAGTTTCAATAATTTTGAAGTTATTCATATTTAAAGTTAAAATTGTTTCTTCTCTAGAAGTGTTAATTGAATTATTTGGTTGAAATATAATGTATTCCAAAATCTATTTTTACGAGTAATCTAGATGTAGTGGCATTATACTGGGAAATTATGATACATGCAAACCGTTGTAGCGATGAATCAATAATAACCTCTACACCGGAAATCATTTTTTTATGTTGTTGTGGAATTGTTTCGGAAAAGTATTATTTTCTAACTATGTGAGATTTTGATTTGTTATTGTGTCACAAAATGTCATTCTAAAATTTTCCTTTAAGATTGAGATAGTGTATAAATTGTGATTTTATATATATATGGGACGGTGTCTAGGGGTAATGATGAAATTTTGGACGAAAGAAAGCATAAGCCAAGTTTAAAGAACAATTAATTTATTAAGATAAGGATCAGGCTATTTACAGCTTTGAATTATTTACAAGAAGATAAATAAAAGATGGTTCGAACAGAGAGCAGGATTCACCTGTGAGACGGGGGCGCCAAACATCGCTAGGCCTAAAGGAGTCTGCATTGCTTGCAAAGGCAAAGTCGCTAAAAGGGCGTCGACCTTACTTCGTTCGTGTCCGGTGTGTAGAGTGAACAAACGATCTCGCACTCAGGGACCGTATGCGTCTGACGTCTTCGCTCCGAATTCTTTCATTGGGCATTGAAAAGCCTCTCATTTCACTTCAGTTTGTTTGGGGCCGCCTCTCTTACATCTCTCTCTCGAAATATATTGAAAATTCAAAACATTCTAATTATTCGAAACTAATAAATTACTATTTCCTACATATATACTCCATTTTATTTGTGATTTAATTAAGATATTCTTACATATGTTTATACTAAACGATAGTTGATTTTGTATTTCGGTACTTAGGATTGCATTAATATCATATGACATAACTTAAAAGTGAAGTTTAGTTTAGTTACATATTGAGAGAAGTAGTTGTAACAAAACTTTTTTTTTCTCATTTTCGTGATTTTATTATTGAGTATATGGATAAACAAGTAGTAAAAATGGCTTATTTGGGTAAAACACGAAAGGAGGATCTTAGGCTTTTGGCAGATGAGCTCAATCCTAATATAGGGGATAATATGAAAATTAGATTTGAGTAAACTAATTACCACACACCCAGATTATGATGAGGAGTTTAGCAAAATCTACTCACAATTATAGAGTAGAGGATAGAAAACTTCTAGGACAGGAATTTGAGAAAGAAGGAAAGGCTTGATCGCGAATTTCAGTTAGAAAAATTATGTTTAGAGAATACAAGGTTTAAGGGCTTAGCTAGTGCACTTGAGGCTAATCTATGAGTTAACGAAAGTTGAACCCAAATTTGAAATGAAAGATGGGGGACATAGTTTTGTTTTTGACCTTATTCGAGCGACAAGCAAAGAGAGTTAGCATCGAAAAAATACACTGGGTATCGGCTCTTTTGGATCTTATGCCAAGTGAAATTAACCAATTAATGGCTCGTGAATCAGAGGAAAAGACGAATATGATTATATTAAAGGTCTATTGGTGAAACGTTTCAAACTTAATGCAGAGATTTTTCGGCAGAAGTTTGTAAAACACCAGCGGAATCCAGCTCAATCTTGGCGTGATTTTGTTTTCTAAATAACCAGCTATTTTGAAGAGTGGCTTGGAGGTCTAGGCGTAAATGATTTTTAAGGGGTTGAACCTCATGATTACAGATCAGTTGAAACGACGTGTTCCTACTGACGTAAGATAACAGTTTATCGACAACTAGGTTAAATCAATTGTTCCAGGTGACCTAGCTGACAAGCTAGATGAATACGAAAGCATGAGGGCTAATGTAAGGGGAGCCCACTCGAAAGGTACGAGGTACAGGCCGACAAATAATAAGTTTGTCTCGGATAATAATGGCGCTAGTCTGCAACCAAAAGATACACCATTTTTTTGGAAAGCTTAATTACCGATAGAGTCGAACACGGGAACAAGTAGAGGTTTTAAACCTAATTGATAATGCTCGATAATGCCCAAATAGAAGTTTTAAGCCTAAATGCTTTATTTGTGAAAATGTAGGACATTTGGCTCGAGAAAGCCCGAGAAATACAAGAAAGACACCATCTCACAATGCCAGAAGTATCATAATTACTGCTAAGGGAACTGAACTATAATTTACTAAAGAAAAGGTAATTGCTAGAGTCTCAATACTAGTTTCCGTTTCCATCAGCACAAAGAATGGAACTGATGATCTTCGGTTAGTTGATATGAAATGTGGACAAATGTCCATAAAAGCAGTAATCGATACAGGAGCACAAATATCAGTCTTACGTGAAGACTTGATCTGTAAAGATTGTGGAGAAGGTGAGAGACTATCCAAATCTATTTCGGCATTTGGTGAAAAGGAAATAGCTGCTCTTAAACTATTTAACTTAAAAATAGACGATGGAAAACATGGATTGGTTCCAGTCATGTGCGTTGTCTAAGAAACTCGTCAACGACATGTTGATCAGTGCCACCGCTTATGAGATTCTGTTAGAAAATGTTCAGTTATTTGATTTTGGAAATCAGAGATTTTGAAAGTACCAAAGATAAAGATATAGAATTTAGAAATGAAACAGAACGAGACTAGAATAAGAGAAGCAAGGCATAAAGAAGATGAGCAGGTCAGACTCAAGGCTGAGGAGCAAACCAAGGCAGTGTAGGCAACACAGAGGATGGAAGAAAGAAAAATGAACGAAATAATAGCTTTGGAAGAAGAGATGAGATTGAAGAAAGAAAGATGTGGTCTGTGAAAGAGCAGATACGACATGTTCAAAAGGAACATAAAATGAGAATGACAGAAAAACCGAAGTGATTACCAGAAGAAAGATGTGAAAAAGCAGACGAGGAGGTTTTTGTTTTTAAAAGTGAACGAGCCCAAATATTTAGTGTGGATCCAGATGCTGTATCACAACCTGTCACTGTTGAGGAAGAAAAAGATTTATCTAGAGATTCTTGAAATGCACCGCCAATTTCTGCCGAGGATGAGACGTATGAAATTAAAGAAAAGCCGAAATTTCCTAAGATAAAACTCAAAGAATTAATCAGAATGTCAGTTACCAAATTATAGCGAAAAATGAATTTAAAAGCCTCGAGCAACATTGTACTTGTACCCCAGTACTGGAATTTTAAGCTTGAATATTCGCAGGATGAAAGAGAATATGAACACTTGCTTGGGAACTGCCAGGTTTTATCAAACGAATTGGTATTGGGAAGATGCGGCAATCATTACGAGAGAGAGAAGGTCAAGATGAGGAAACGAGTTAGAGACTTAAATTGAGAACACACAACATCTCCCGAGACTTTTTGAATGTGTTATTTCTTTCTGGTAGAAGGGAACGCAACTGGACATTTGTCTCCCCTTTAAGTGAGCACTGAGGTCGGTCATTGTAGGGAGGTAGAATCAATCCTCATTTGGTTAAATATTGAAAATTCATGGTGTAGCCTTATTATTTTTTTTTTTGTTAATGTTGTATATGCATATATATGTGTGTTTAAAAGTAGAATTTTCATAGTTGATAGGAAACCATCTATTATTGATTTATGTATTTAGTATGCATTATATATTTGTGAAGTTCCTAATTCTATTATGTGGTCTTTTGTAATGTATGCATATATATGTGTCTCTATCTGAAAAGTTATATTATCTGGGGCTCTGCACGCTAACCAATTTTCAATTATTTCTCTCTGAATTGTATCCCTATATTTTTTTTGTTGTTGTTGGTCTATTTACAGAGGCGCATCGTCTTCAGATGGATGCTTTTCCAAAGGGGCAAAGAGTAAGACTACTCTAAATCACCATGTGGCACTTCAACATATATTGGTTTCCAGCTACCGTCATTTTTGTGTGTACACTGACAGCATGAGTGCTGTAGAATCCTTACACTCTTTAACAGAACGTAGACACTTCACTGTGATGGAAATACTTTTACTTCTACGAAAATTGGAAAGAAGGGGTTTTGATATATTTTTCCTGGGTACCTTGGACACCGTGGGTATCCTCGGTAATGAACAGGCTGGTAACGCTGCAAGATCCATGTCTGATCACATGCAGCGGCCTGTCTGTTACCAGGATTTAAAATCATCTATACAGCACTATATCCATCATACATGGCAAGAGACTTGGTATCAACAGATCATCAACAATCTACATAACATTCATCCTTTCACTACTCAATGGGCAGCGATACCAGTACGAAGACAAGATGTCTTCTTGACTCGTCTTCGTATTGGACACACTCGACATTTAGACAGACACACATAGACATTTGCTGCTGGAGAGAGTCCCCCAGTATGTAACTTTTGCCAATGTGACCTCTCCATTTTACACATTCTAATAAAATGTCCAAAATATTCATCTAAAAGAAACCTTTTTTAAAACCTACCATTTAACTTTGACTGATTTGGTTGGGGAAACTCCCCATCCAAATCTTTTTGCTTTTTTACGTTCAATTAATATTTTACATAAAATATAATTTTTCAAGATTTTATTGTACCATTGGACTTGATTTATACTTTTAATTAGATTTTTAAGTATCATATATGTATGTGTGCATGCGGGCATGCATGCATGCATGCATGCATATATGCATATATTTTATGCATTTTTTAAAAGAAAAAAATACTTTTTTAACGAGTTTTTGGCGCAGCTAGGCCGAGATTGGCCCTTGCGCCATTAAAATTCATATTCACTCACTCACCCTCTAAATCACCATGTGCCAGATCGGCCATCAAATAATTCCTTGGGGATTATTCAAAAAATACGTCAACCGCTCAAAACGAGCTACGCAGCGTGGCAGAACTCGGTTAGACTTGGATTCGCCCACCAACTTATATAAAATGTCTCGTTTTTGTGTTGTAGCGTGTATATGCTTTAAGTAATTGTTAAACTAATAAATTTGTTTGGCTAAATCAATGGTGTTTATTCAAATGATGCAAACTTTACTGTTACCAAATCGTCTACCTCATCTCAGGCACACCTTTACCCATTTACATCTTCTGTCGAAATTACAACGACATCATAATCTCAGCCATCTATTCCTATCATAGCTTCTACTCCCACCACGTCTAATAATCGATGTACCTCTGTTGCATCATCCTTATCCAATAAAGAATTACTTCATCTACAGGATGAATGTTTTCCCCTTAACCAGCTGAAACAAGTCCTGTTCTTGAAGCTTTCAATAGCATACCTTCTACATGCCAGGCTCCAAAAAAAAAAACCCAACAAAATCCCGCAGGAAAAAGTGTCCTAAGAAATCTATCACCCCATACCCACTCGCCTAAACCAGAAATAGAAATTGAAATGATGTCATGTTATATTCATGCTTATCTGATTTGGTGGGAAAAATCCTCACCAAAATGTGTTTACTTTTAATTTTCGAACTGTTTTTTTAATTTTTTTTGAGATTTTACGTTTCATTACTGAAACTCTTTTTACAAACCTTTTTAACAATTTTATACTTTTAATATAAATAATATATTAGGTTGAAGTATCGATCAAACCATTTCTTATTTATACTCATTGTAAAGGTCATATTTCACACTAAAAGAATTATTTTACTGTTTTTTTTTATTGGTCTATTCAGTTAAGTTACAGGGTGTTAAAAATGGAGGTCAACAAAGATAAGTTTAGGTACATTTTAGTTTGTTAAAGACAAAAATGTAATCCAGGCGGCTGAAATTGTGAATGGTGTTTATGGTGCCGATACTGTAACATCTCTAATTATGTGCAATTTTGGTTTCGTCGATTCCGTTCAGGCATATTTGATGTTAAAGATGCACCTCTTACAGGCAGGCCCGTCGTCGAAAGTCGAAAATGTCGATAAAATCACAGAAATAATCGAAATTTACTGGCCTGTTAGCAGTCTTAGCATCGCCCAGGAGCTAAAGATCGACCATAAAACAGTTTTAAACCATTTGCGCAAAGTTGAATTCAAAAAGAAACTCGATGTTTGGGTGCCACACCGATTAACACCAAAAACACGATGGATCGATTTTCCATTTGTGAAACCTTGGCCGAACGGAAAGAAATTTTCCCATTTCTTAAGAGGATGGTGACTGGGGACGAGAAATGGGTCATTTGTGACAATATTGTGTGAAAACGATCAAGGTCAAAACTGGTGAAGCAGGTCTAACCAGGACTAACAGCCAGGAAGATTCTACTATGTATTTGGAGAGACCGGAAAGGAAGAATTTATTATGAGCTGCTTCCGTATGGCCAAACACTAAATTCAGATATCTGTCAACAACTGGATCGTTTGAAGCTAGCGATTGACAGGAAACGGCCAGAATTGGCCAACAGAAGGCGTGTTGTGTTACATCAGGACAACGCCAGGCCACACACGTCTGTAGTGACTCGCCAGAAACTCTGGGAGCTTAGTTGGGAAGTTTTAATGCATCCACCATGTATTTCGGACCTGACACCAAGTGATTACCACCTTTTTCTCGCATTGCAAAACTTCCTCAGTGATAAGAAATTGGGATCAAAAGAAGATTGTAAAAATCGAATACTAGAGTTTTTCGCCAATAAGGACCAAGACTTCAATGAGAAAGGTATTATGAAGCAATTTTTTTAATGACAAATTATACAAAAAAACGGTGCATATTTGACCCAAATCGAACAATCCAAAACATATTAAAGAGTCTTGAATTTCATGGAAAAATAATGGATTTCTTTTCCCCCAACCTAATATATGCATGCATGCAGGCATGTATATATATGCATGTGTGGATTTATTTTTATACATTTTAGAAACAAATGTTTTTTTAACGAGTTTTTGGCGCAGTTTGGCCAAAATTGACATTTGCGCCATTAAACCTCAATCTCTCACTCAGATTTCAGAAAGGCATTAGTATTTGTACCTACAGACAAAGTGAGGGAAATTCCCACGTTTATTTGTCCATGTTCAGTTTTGTTACAATTCATATTATAATTATACTTTAGCGACCACGTAGTATTAATATATAAAATAATATAAAAATATTAATAAATAAGGTTCTAAGATTCACAAATGCTGTTTACAATCATGTGGTGTATATATATTTTTATTACAAAATTTTTAAAACTATAATTCATTTATAAATTCTAGAACGTTTGTTGGGGTCAATTGTGTGTACGTGTGTGTGGACACAGGAGCTTGATTACTTTGTTCACCTTTCTACATTTTTGCAGGTAATTTAAAAGTACTTGTGAGTTTTAATCATTTTCCCTGGTGACTACACAGAAAATGCTTTGTGGTTCTAGGTTCACAGAGAATGTATTAGGTTAATTAGGAGTGATTTTACAATTAAATATACCTAGAACTCGTCCGCTGGTGTCGACACCAAAGCAACTTATTGTAAAAGGCTGTCTTCAGCAAAGTACAGTTCACTAAGTATATAACTATTAGTAAAACAAACTTCCCTAAGCTTTATCGCACACTTATTTGACCTTGAATGTAGTGTTATTAGGTTCATAGTGGAAATGAATTATACTAAAATTTTGTGTCTAAGTGTTTCGTTACATAGCATTTGCTTATCCACTCATAAAAAAACAAATCAATCGGTTTTTGAATTTAGAGCAGATTATAGGCACCCTGAAACGATGGCTCGTAGAAAATGTTTAAGCTTTGATGAAATTGCTAATTAGTTTCATGACCTTTCTGAGAACGAATCGGATGATGGTTCTAATCTTGTTCTAAATTAGATTCCAGTGAAGACATACTCGTAAAATTGAGTGAAAGTGACTACGAAGAATCTGTTGCAAGGGCAGATGTAATTAATAATAGTAAATTGATCCGAGTAAATCCTGTTGCATAGAATAGGAATGGCACAGAATGAATACCCTAAATACACTGGTGTGCAAAACTTAAAAGCAACAGGTGGGTTTATTATATAACTTCACGAAAAATCATCCCCAAGGGCATGAAATTCTGATATGAGGAAGGTATTATGTTTTTGTAAGGATGACGAAAGCATCGGCGCTGAAAAGAGATACAACGCATACGGTATGGAATCAAACAAAAACAAGCTTTATTGAACGCATAGTATCGTGACTCATGATTGTCTATCAACAGGAAGAACAACAACAGATGTTCCTTAATATGGTATATGCCCTCTCCCCTTACTACAATGGTTGCTTTACCGTCTCCGCATACTCAACCAGCTGGTGCAACATTTCTTGAGGTAGGGTGCCCATTCCTCAATCAACATCTGTTTGAGTTGTTGGTTGTACTCGGATGATGTAAGCGTGTGGCAATACGTCTCCCAAAAGCATCCCACACATGTTCGATGGGATTTAAATCTGGGGATCACGCTGGCCAATCCATTCCGGTATCTGCTTTCCAGCAGCTCCTCAGCAGCAAGAGTGCGATGTGGCCGTGCATTGTCATCCCATAAAATGAAGTCTGGGCCAATGGCACCTCGGAAAAAAGATACACATAGGAAGAAGTACCTCCTCACAATAGCGATCCCTGATTTACAGACCCTCTGAAGCTCAGTTCGCCGTTCAGCATAATGCCAACCCATGTACAAGAACTCCAAGGACCACCGTAACGATGTCTTTCCTTGATGTTACTGGGATAAAACCGGGTCCCCGATCTCTCTCCCAAATCAAAACCCGTTAAGTCGCTGGTACTGAACAGACTCTCACATCCGTATAGGGGACACGACTCCATTCATCAGTTGTCCAGTTTTTGTGCTCTCTGGCCCTGTAAGCGGTGGCTCGTTGGCCATCTTTCAACGAGAGGCAGCGTTCAGGACGGCGGGTGAACAGGCCCCTTTGTGTGAAGGCGTCTGGCCGGTAAACCCGCTACACTTGTCAATCTGTTGCTGTACACAGAGTTTCTGAGCAATGGCGTTGCTGTCTTTTCGCCTGCAGGATGATATATCGGTCATCCCTGCAGTTGACGTCCTCGGGCAGCCACACCAACCTTTCTAACAGCTGTACCTGTGGTTTTGGAACGCTTTCAAGCGCGCGAAAAAGACACTTTTATTCCGAACTGTGCAGCTGCACGAGTAGTACGCCCCTCCTCCAGCTTTCCGATCATTCTTCCACGTGTGAAGTCGTCAGGTGATTTCTTCCAGCCATATTTCATGAACTGACTCACTGGCACTCTCTCAGGAGAATATGGTGAATTGCGTCTCGATAGCTTCATTTCATTCTACTGTTGGTAGCTCGCGCCGACATCACGCGTTTTGCGTACGCTCACATCGCTTCTGACGTTTTGTTCCTGATATTTGCATACGCGCGCGTGACGTTTTTCTACTGACTTACGTGTTCCCTCTGCTGATCTCCAGACCTCCTTTTCTGCAATTTCGCTGGCTATCTGCTAAATTTTTACATTGTTGCTTAAGTTTTGCACACCAGTGTTGTAAAGCTTGCGACACGAAATGTTTTGCGACCAAGCAGTGAACCAACGAGCTTCGCGAAACATAATGTCAACGTCAGTTTTTTATGTAAGGATCATAATTTGTGATAATTACATGAAATATAATATTAAGTCTTAAAACTAAACTATTTAGTTAAAACAATTATTTTATGTATTTATATTGTGGTGTTGAAATGACACCAGCAGATATTTAAGGGTATTCGAAATTCCAGACGTTCTAGTGTTATTATTCTTGACTGTTCTTCTAACTTCAAGCCACAAGTATTGGCTAGACTCGTGAGAGAAATTTCAACTAACGCGCTGCCCTTGCAAGAGCAAGGCAACTTGGTTAGGTTGTTGAATCGGCCGTCTATCCCGCCAAGTGTGTTCTCACCAAATTGATAAATGCGCAAAATCTCGTAACTCTCCCGAATTTCTTTTTAATGAAAGAAGTCGTTTTGGCGAAATTACGCGCATAAGCAGTATGTTCCTTTAAGTTAACAGTTTTTTGCGATATTGTGGCAATTTCACACATACGTAATACGATTCTTTAATCTTAACAGTTCAGTTTTCCCACTGCACTTTTTGTGCCTGGGCAGAATGTTCTTATTACTTTAAAAATTACAAAGAGGTAATTCTTCTCTTGCTCCGGATATACCGTTAGACAGCTGTTTTGTTTGGCTTCTTTCCTTCGTTGTGCTATTATCACAGGTAATTTTTTTCTTTTTTCTCCACATAAATTTTAAGATTGCCACGATGTCCAGCTATCCTATTAGGAATAATTTGAATGAATACATGAAAAAGTACGATTAATATTCTGAAAAGTTTTTTGCCCTGTTGCTTATACTTGGAAAGAAAGCTACTTTATAGAATGGTGCATGAAAAAAGGTTTGATTGAATCATGGTATGCATGTCCGAAATGCAGAAAAAGTATGGAATTCACAGAAAAAGAACGGGTAAGAAAGTGAATGATGGTTTTTGAATGGTACTGCAAAAATCAGTCGAGTGTGAAAGAGGTTAACCATAATTTATTTAGGAGTGTAAGGAAAGGGTCTTGGTTTGAATTGAGTAATATTATAGATATGTGTACTGTTTTGTTAGAGATGCAAAATTGTATTGGAAGGTACCCTCAGAAATATGCAGTAGCGCAGACTGGTATAATTTCAATCGGAAACACATCGTCATACTAAATGTCGGAAAAAGCAGCATTTTTTACAGGTAAGTGAAATTATTTCCATTTTTAAATGCATAATTTTGCACGCAATTTTCAGTTTCAAAACTTCAAAATGCCATTTTTAAAAATTTTTTAATGATTTTCTTTCGCCATCTTGAATTTTGCGCTGCTGCGTTGCGTGTTGTAGGGTTGCTACTCCAAAACACAACACGCAAGAACGCGCCAAGTTGGCGATTTTTCAAAATTTGGTAGATAGGGGGACCGATTCAACAATTTCACCCTCTCAGGGGGCTCACCTTCTTTAGGTGAGTACGGGTGTCAGAATCCCGAGGTACCCTAGTGATATTTTCCTTTTCCCAAGGGGTTTACTGTCTTTGGTAAACACGTGCAAGCATGTCGAAAAGTCGAAAATGAAAGAATATTAAAAAAAATGTTTATTTATTAGACGGAAGCAGGGTTTACAGTCCTGGGATCCCGTTGTTTCTCCGAATACCGAGATTAAAATAACTAATCCCGGGATTTAATTTTTGTCTGAACTATATCTTAATTTTTGTTTTCTCATTAAATTTTTCTAGGAATGTAATTCTCAGAAAATCTATATTACTATATATATATATATATATTACGAAATATGTATGTGAAATTTTTTGTGCGCAATTTTAAATGCTATAAGTAAGAAAAATATATGCATCTCTCATTTATCGTTTGGGAGAATGTCGCAGAAATCTAAGTGGTTTACTGCAATACTTACACAATAATATATTCAACATTTCAGGAATATATTTTAACACAGTTACTTCAATTAAATGACGTAAATTAATAGCGGACTGTTTGAATGACTTGGCCCTTCAAATCCTACTGCATTACTAGCAGCCCACGTAACTGAATCTTCTCTTTCAAATAAGGTAGCACTTGAAATTGATTCACATCCTGATTCGATAACTGAACCAATTTGTACACAAAAACCATTAAGTGTAGTGGAAGAACTAGATAAAGTTATTAAAGAGAGATACGTACCCATGCAAGCTATTAGATTTGAGACAGTGTCGCACATCCGGTATAGTGGTTAGTGACGCTGACTACTGTGCCGTTTGGCCTGGGTTTGAATCCCGGAGAAGACATCCCCTCAGGGGGCTCACCTTCTTTAGGTGAGTACGGGTGTCACAATCCCGAGGTACCCTAGTGATGTTTCCTATTTCCCAAGGGTTTTACTAACTTTCGTAAACACGGGTGTCACGGACCTGGGGTACCCTAGTGATCCTTCTCTATTTTCGACCCTCCTTCTTGTCATTCAATTTCCTTTTCTTCTTTTCCCGTCCAGACTACAGACCTATATTAGAAAATGAACGTTTGTTCAAATTTTGTTTTTCCTATTAAAAAAACTTCCTATTAATATATTTTGGTTTACATTTAGTATTGTGTTAATTTAGTTTATTTTTCGTATATTTCTTTTAATAATTTGATTATGTTACTTTATTTGTTTTCGACTTACACCGTTGGTCAGCCAACCCGCATTTTTACCGTGTGCGGTGTCCCGTAAGGAGAAAAATGGTGTACTGGGAATACCTTTGGCCCACGCTTCGCTGTAGACGGGTGGCAGGAGTGAGCCCGCTCCTGTCAATCGGTTGGTAGTGCCTCTCTTCGGTGTCCCCGAAGAGACACTGCTGTAGGGTTAAAGCTGCAGATAAAGGGTGTCGGGTTTACCCGTTGGATCCTCATCCTGGACTGTATCACTATATTCTGGGTGTAATCTGGGTAAGCGCCGTTCCTGGTTTTTGGCCAGATTACCGGCACACTGCCTCCCTTGTTGGACTCCGTGGGAGGTGGAGGCACACCAGGACGAAGTTATGTACGCATACTTGTGGATCCAATCTCAGCTGTGTCCGGGTAAGGCTTAATTTACCCAAACTTAACATTGATCAGATCTCTGCGAATACCAGATTCTTATTGATTTCTCTTCCAAACAATGAAATGTCTTCTATATCGCCTTTTGCTATTCAAAAAGCCCTCATAGGAATAGGTGAACCTAAATCTGTTAAAAGATTAAGATCCGGGATTTACTGATTGAAACACTTTCTGTGCTTTAAAAACAGTCTTTTCTTGCAAAAACGTTTTTGATTTCAGCTGTAACAATAAGTCCTCATAAAACTCTCAACTCATGTCGCGGTGTCATTTCTGAACCTGACCTGTTGACCACTCCTGAACCGGAAATCCTTGATGGATTTTCTGAACAGGGTGTAATTTAGGTCAGAAGAATAACAATTAAAAAAGATGGATCAATAATTCCGAACAAACATATAATTTTAACTTTTAACAACCCCAGACTACCGACAACAATAAAAGCCGGTTACCTTAACTGTAAGATTCGCCAGTACATTCCGAATTCTCTGCGCTGTTTCAAGTGCCAGAGGTTCGGACACTCACAAACTTCCTGCCGCGGCCAACTTACTTGCGCTAGATGTGCATCTGTTGAACATGCTTCCATAGATTGCATTCTAGAGCTGAAATGTATTAACTGCTCTCAATCCCATTCCACCGATTCAAAACTCTGCCCCAAGTGGAAAACTGAGAAATAAATTCAAGTAATCAAAACCAATAAAAATATCTCATATCCTGAAGCCCGAAAATTAATAGTCCCGCAAATATCTCAAACATACGCTCAAGCTACTAAACCCTCTACTGTAATCACACAACAACCCAAACCGATGAAAATATTACAAAAATAATATGTCCACCTTTAAAACTACTACAACCTTTAATATCTGTTCCGAAAACAACAATGCCTTCTAAAATTCCTACAGTTACCAAATCATCTACATCAACTCAGGCACAACTCTTACCATCCACATCTTCTGTCAGGGTTACATCATCATCAGAATCTCAACCATCTGTTCCTTTTGTTATTACTACTTCCTCTGCATCTAATACTTTAATTACATCTACAAAAACAATGTTTACTGCCTTATCAAATGAAACACACCCTCTGCTCTAGAAACTACCACATCCAATAGTATACCTTCTACTATCACATCCCCTGTATCCCAAGCTTCTAAACAAAAATCTCGGAAAAAAAGCGAAATCCTAAAACTATATGTAACGTTGCAGCACCCAGTGTTAAACCAAAAATAGAAATTAAAATGGCTCCCCATAAACCGAGAAAAAGTTCACCTATTCAAGACACAGACGATGAAGACATGATTGTATACGAAATGGAAGAAGAAATTGAAACACCGAAGGAGAAATATGATAAATATTTCTTGTCGGAAGAATATTAGAAAAACGAGACTTGGAGACATGAAGGGTTTCTACACGTGATGACACCGATCCGTGTTAGAAACAGCCAGAAGTAATTTTATCTTCTGCTTTTATGAGACATTTTTCACAAAACTGGACAAATTTTAATAAAAATTGTTACATTTTAAGCTGTCAAATTTAATTTTAATCTTGGTTTTCTTATGATGATATATTCCTTTTAATAATTGGATTTTTATATTTATTTTGTACTTTTAATATTTAATAATATATATGCTTGCATGAATGCATGTATATATATACATGTGCGGATGTAATTTTATGTACTTTTAAGAAAAACATTTCCTTTTTTAACAAATGTTTGGCGCAGCATAGCACAGAAACACAAGAAATGAAGAAATGTTTTCCTTAAATTTTATTATCTACTGTTTTTTTGTGATGAATTAAGTTTTGTTTAAATAAATAACATTGAAACAATTTTTAACTATACTTTCAGTTTTATTAAGCAACTTCAACTATGCAAATGCGCAAGAATTTTTAATAAATAATTTAACTCCAATCCCTGTATTTATAGATAATGTAATCCCGAAATTCCAGGAATGAAAATATAACCCGCGGGATTGCAAACCCTAGACTGAAGCAAAACAAAATGTATTCTGACGTAATAAAAATTAAAGTATATTTTTACACTGAAATAATATACTTACAAATGTGTCAGTACTGCACAATGCATTTGAGCATTAATTCATCAGACTAAATTAAGAAAACTAAACTAATTATTAACACTAAATTAAGAACAAGTTTAATATATGTTAGTGGTTCCAGGGTATGTGTGTGTGTGTGTTATATACAAAATTTAATACTTATCTCGATAATTAGTGCAGTTTATAATTAAAGTCGTATTGTAGCTTTAGCGTCAAAGTACAGTATTTTTGATTTTAGTTCATTGTAATTGTATGAACGGAGGTTAGAGGAAATTTATGATTGTGTGTGTGAAAATTGGGTTATAAATATTGAAAATTTGAGAAGCACTGTCGTAAAGAAGTAATTTTAAAAGTCCTTGTGCTATTTGAATTTAATAATTTTGTATAATGCGTAATTTTGCAATTTATCTACAATCTTTATTATTTTTATTTAAGGTATCCGACAACTTGCGACTTTTTTAAAAATTAGAGATCCGGGATTATCTGGTTTTTAGATCGATTCAATACATTTTAAGAAAAATGTGCTAAAAATAGGAAGGTAAAAATTAATTATATTATAACTAAAATGGGAAAAATTATCAAACATTGGCAAAAAAGTACATAAACAGGGTCCATTCTGTATAAAACGTTTATGAAAAATCATTCAATTTTTAAATTTTTATGTGTTGCTATTCATTTTTGAAATGGCCTTCAGGATAAGAGATATTTTAATTTTTTACAAAAACTGGAAAACTTTATCTTGGTTATTATATGAAATTGCTTCACAATGTTTATATTCATACGCTACATGGGGCTGTATATTTTGTAACAAAAGAGATAGATAAATATGTAGTCTAAAACACTTTTCTATTATACAGAACATACACAAAAAATTTCACTTAATTATTTTCAAATCTTTTTGAGCATTCGCTGTCCCCATTTCAACCTTAAAAACACACACACACATTTGGAGTAAGGCATTTTAAAGCATAACATAGTAGCTTTTAACATTTATAGCTTTTATTTCTGAACTTCAAATCTTTTTAAAGTGCTTAAAGTATTTTAAAGAATATTACGGAATAATTTTTATAATGTGCAGTGAAGGAACTAACAAACATGTTAATTTACCATTTCTTTTAAATAGTTCAAAGGAGCAGAAAAGTTTCTCAAATACTCCCGACTCAAATGAATTAGAGCATGAAAAATGAATTAGTTTTTAAAACTGTGGAGTGTGCCCCCTGGGGGGAAAGTGATAACTCTATAACGAGTTTGCGAGTATATTGAAAAGACTAGAACAAAAAAATATTTAAAAAGAAATATTAATTTACTGGAAATAAGCAAACAAAATACATTCTGACGTAATAAAAATAAAATACACATTTACATTGATATAATACATTTCTATATGTAGAAGTACTGCACAATGTATTTTATAATTATCTTAACAATGCTAATTCAAGAACAAATTTAAAAAATACCAGTCACACTATGGTCTTGTCATATATAAAATTATACACAAAAATCAACACCTATCTTGATAATTTGTATAGTTTATAATTAACCCATTAAATGCTGATTAAAAATTATGCAATTCGCTCCCCACTGCCACCATTTAACTCGTAGGCGAGCGTATGTGGTGCATTGATGGGGAGGGGGTAGAAAAGGAATAAATAAGTAAATCCTCTGAAATAAGTAAATCCGTCGCAATGACTATCAATGTCCTTTTATTGCATTCCAAAGCCTTCCGAATAATTTTATGCATAGCACTGGACATAAGAGATCGTACTTCGGAAAGACGTATGTATACGTCCGGGGCAATTAACGCACTGGGTGAAAGGGAATTTTATATACGCCAGTGCCAATGAAGTAGTTAAAGTGGTATTGTAGCTTTAGCGGGAACGTTAGTGGCGTAACGTAAACCCCACAATGTGGGGGCCCAAGGCTTCTGTTATGGTTTTGTAATCCTTCTAATATCCGGCTTTGTGCACAAAATCTGATTTTGCAAGGGGCCTTAATATTCTTTGCTACGCCGTTGGTCAAAGTACAGTGTTATTGAATTCAACACATTGCTATTGCATGGAGAGGAGAGGCGGTAGGAAAATTATTATTGAATATTGGGTCACAAATACTGAAAGCTTGAGAAAGAATGAATTTGAGTTCCATCCATTTGTATTTATTTCAGATGGGTTGTTTCTACTCCCATTTGTGTGTGATCGACAGAAACATCTAGATCAAGTCGATGAACCCTTGTGTTTTTAAACAATGAAGATATGTAGCAGTGCTTGACAGCAGGTGGTTCATATGGCAACCCTACCGCCGAGTATCGCGGTGGGTGTTCGTCACAAAATTTCCGAAGGAGGGTGAGATTTTCGGTACTTTCGTGCAGGTGTTCTGACGAAATTCAGACGAATAAAATAGGCGTTATTGGATTTTGAAAAGTCGGCCTCGGACATCCCGTGCCGTCGAAGTGCAGCAACAAAAAGTGTATCGACAATAATTGGTGATCGTCATACCCTATATAGGGAGCACTCGTCTGACGAGGATACAGACAAGATACACAAGCAGTGCACTGTAGTGTGGACGTGTGTGTTAGTGTGGTCTCCTCGACTCTCCTCAACGAACGTCGGTTGTGGTACCTGGATTTCAGAACGTCGTAGATGAAGCACCGCAGACAATGGGTCACCCGTCACTGGCGTGGATACGAAACTTGGTCAACCTCGCTCTCAGACCGCTGTTCGCAGCGGTAGAGGCTAAGATGTGGCAGAAGTAGCATAGGTCATATTGCATTTCAGGCAAGGAGGGTAAACTGTAAGACCCGCCGCATACCGTTGAGCTCGAGAATGTCCACTGCGAAGCTCATCAAGCATCGTTTCATCCCGCCTACTGCTTGGCCCAATCAAACAGCACCAGGACGGTTTCCTTCATACCATTCATGTACAGGGGCTTACCTCCAAGAGGAACTGATATCTTATTTGACCCGAATGATATTTTCTGAAAAAGTAAGGCGACCACCATGTGTAGAATCTTTAAGGCTGCCCTCAAGGACCAAACCATCTGCAATCTTATTCCCGCAGACATTCATGTGTGTGACGGTACCCACTGAAAAATAATCATAATATTGACACACAAGCATTTTAAAAGCCTGAAAATTTGTTTTTTTTTATTTCAGATGTAACCTTGTTTTTCAATAAAGTTTTATTATCTCTTTCGGTAGATTAAATGTACAGTAAAATACGCTTAACGTTAAAATGCTTAAGGCAGTGTTTCTCAAACGTGGGCGGCGCCCCCTGAAGGGCGCGATAACCCTCAAGGGGCGCGAGCATATCAAAATAAAAGGTTAAAAAATTAATTTACTGGAATGAAAAAAAAAAATACTTTCTGATATAATGAAAAAATAGCTTTTACATTGATATGATTTATATATTTTCATCTGGTGAAAAAAGGTAAAAAATAAAAGGTTCTACTTTTTAACCCTCTCATTAGCCTATCTTTTGTTTTCCCTTTTAAATAAATAAAAAAAAAATTTTTTGTTTGCTTTCCTACGGGGGATTTTTTTCCGGGTTTCTTTTCAAAAAAATACCCCGAACTTTTTTAGGGGTTTCCTGCATCCCTTTTTTAGGGGAAATTGTAAAAATTTTATAATTCGTTTGCCACAATGTGAAAATTTTTTTGATACATGGATAACATATTTTGAGCACTTTTTAAGGAAATTTAAATTTGGGCCCAAAATTTTTTTTATGAGTTTTAAACTTTTAAATACAAAAAACGTTAATTTTGGGAAAAACTTTTTTTACCTTTGGGCCCTTTACAGGAGAATCCCCTAATATGACGGGGCTAATGGGGCCAAAAAATTGATAAATATACCTCCCCCCTTTTGGGAGGCAAACGTTTTTTTAAACCAAAGGGGCCCCCAAAATAGACCGGGTTCCCCGCACGACCCCCTATTTTTCAAAAAAAATTTTCTTTAACATTGTTTCCCCCTTTAATAACTTTAGTGGTTTTTTGGGGATGTTGCCCACCGGGTTATGGTTTATAAAATGAAAAAACAATATAAAAAGGTTAAGGGATCTGTGATTTTCTGAAAGGAAATTTAAGCGGATCAAACAAAAGGGGAAAACTTTGTTTAAATAATGCATATTAATCATGTTAGCAAAAAATTTGGAAAAATTTAAAAACATGAAATGAAAGGAAAATTTTTAAAAGCTACATTAAAATTTATCAAAAAAAAATATAAGCCCTAAATGAACCGAAATGCCCTTGTCAAAAAAACACAAGCAAAAAAAAATTCCAACCCGGATATTTGTCGATCATCAAAGGATATTAAAATTAAAAAAATAGAAAAAAATGTTTACAGTTTTGTTTCCCAAAAAACTTTTCCCCGGGGAAAGTTAGCAAAAAAAGGGGCTGTGATTTGTGTTTTTTACATTCCCTTTGGGGAAAAATTTAGTTCAGTTTTATTGGATATTTTCTCAAATTATGAAAGGCAAATAGAAAAAACTTTGAAATAGGTAAGTATATTTTTTCTCGAAAAATTATTCAGAAATTGGGGGGTTTTTTGGGGTATGGGAACAACCGGGCTTCCTTTGTCACAGTTCGAGCCCAGTACCACTGAAGACCCGCCGTGTGGGCAGCGATGCACGTTAAATCTGTCGAGAGCTGAAACGTCCCCCCGTTGGTGTGGTTTTGGTGTTAGGAGAAGGGGTGCAGCTCAGGTGTCGTCCACGTCCCTTGACCATGGTTCAATCGTGGTCCGTCGAAAAGCCTCGTGTAGCTGAACAGTGCGACGTTAATATTCAATCAATCAACCAACAATTGAAACAATTATCAGCGTTTTTTTTCTTAAAATTGCTCCCCTCTGTTGTAATAAAATAACCCCTCTTCTAACTATATATTTCAAAAATTCTAGTTGAGCCTCTGTAGAGAGGTCTGAGCTATACACAGGCAAAATATTTATAATAGAAGCATTTTTCACAAAAGGAGAATATTTGAAAATGGGTCATTCTATGCTCCTTTTTTTGTCAAAATATTGTACTTAAATAATTTTTTATTGTAATAATATGCTTAAAACAATTTTATATACATTTTCTAATCCAAGTGACACTAAATATCATAAATATTATCCATTTATACGCTTTTGCAAAATCACGGTTCCGAGCGTAGTCTGAAACCTTAAGACGAAATATCGGTTATCACCAAACAATGCAACGGTCCCGACAAACTACTAGGTATTTCCATTGCTTTCTCTTAAAACGAAACGAAAATCGCTTAACACAAAAAATTTCTGGAAAAGAACAAAATACTGAAAACATCACTTACTTAATGAAATATTTCATCAAATTTCTGTGTTAATGGGCTGTTCTACTGTATCATCAGAAGAATTCAAGTAAAGGACGATAATGTGTGTACAGCCGCAATTATGACAGGCAAAGATATTTTGGAGTTTGTTTTAAGCTCAAAAAGTATCACTGACACAGATACTGTCGACGGAATTGAAATGCATATGCAGCTTCTGTTCCCATTTCATTCGAAATGAGGAACGTCATAAAGAGTATAAGCAGTTATTTAGACACACATTCCAATAATGAAATGAATAAGAATAAGGTGACATCGAACAATTTGTCGACAATTTGATGCTAAAAAAGACGATGCATAGAAAAATATCAAATTATTTTCCTAAAACTCGATAAAAGTTTTGATTTTTAAAAAAACTTGAAAAGTTTGTGAATATTTTTGTTTCATTGATTTTTTTATCAACATTATTCATATAACCATATATATATATATGTAAATAAAATGTACCGTACTGAACTTAATTTTGTTGAAAATATATTTTCCTTTTTTTTTTTTTTTGCACAACATCCTTGTGCCGTCTCTATCCATGTCTTCCATTAACAAAGTCTTATGAAATATTTGGTCTTTCCAGATTATTTTATTCACAACGAACCCTCTAAAGATGAAAACACGATTAGTTGAATTAGGTCTACTATATGTAGTCTAAGCTTTCAAGCTAGAAAGAGAGAAAATACGGAGATAGGATAGATTGCTACTGATCAGGTATTATTCATATTTATAGTCGTATTTCGAACGTGGGATAGGTAAAATAATTAAAGTGACGATTGGTCATTAGGCTTAAATAGTGCTTAGATAACTAGATTCGCGATCCTGAAATAAGTTTGTCGATATTTAAAGTCTTGCGTACCTTATTATTTATCTACCTATTGCTTAGATTGGGCGCATCTCTTATTTGAAATTACTTGAATTTGTGTTGTTAATTGTGTGATCAATAAATAGATTGTTTTTGGTTAAGCTAGTCTTCCTTACAATCCTCCCATATCCCTAGGCTCTGACCAAAGGCCTTTACATCCTTTAACACGAAAAAAGCGGTATCTAAATAAACTAGTAACAACCTCCGGACAAGAGTGATCCCTTTTGTCTAATGGTATGTTACGTGCATACGAATCCGTAGGTCGTGGGTTCTAATCTCCAATAGTACTCTAGAGTGTTGTAGTTTGCAGAAGTGTGTGCCAGCTTAGGATTTATCCTCGTTACTTGACGGAGATTTAATTATTGTATACTATTATCTCTTTATACCTAAGAAATTCTACAAATATTTATGAATTGAGAAATGTATAACAATGCTCATAAACGTCAAATTAAATAACAATCCTATCTATAACTTGTGTTTTTAAAATAATTTAAATCTGTTTTCTCTGTAGAAATTAGTCTACCAACTGACTTAAATTAAAATTATTTTAATACAATGTCTCTTAAGAGTGATTATATCCTCTACAACAGTTACTTTAATAAGAACTCTGATATAACGATTTAAAAACATTTTATGCAAATGAAACGGTTGAGTATAAACTAAAAGTATAAGTTCCATTATTTACCTCTGGGACTCAGAGTTACTTAAATGAGTAGTTTGTCTGGAGTTTTTAAATATTTTAATGTTTGTTTAAAATTACAAATGCATTTTCGTGATAAGACTTTTTAGAAAGATATTTAGTTTTAATGCTTTTGTTACACGTACATATGAAACAGAATAATATTATAAACTTCTTTTAAATTTTTAAAATTTATAAACATATAATTTGGCCAAATTCGATAATTTGGAAAGCAATTTAGAAAAAAAAAAGAGAGAAAGTAGCATTTAACACATTGTTTATTTTTTTTATTTTTGTACCAATTCGAACAAATTATAAGCTACTGTTTGTAAAAATGCAACACCATGAAGGAATCATCAGAATTAAATGATTTAATGCAAAAACTACTTGTATTAGTACAAATAAATGACGAAATTTTCAAAGCAAAAAAAATAAATAAATAAATATTAAGGGTCCGAAATCAGTATTTCGTGTTGCTGCAATAAGGGTGCTATACGACGTGGCATGAGTCAAATAGATTTTGAACGTCTGCTTGTGGAAGAAATTTCATATTGCTTGTATGCGCAGCAAAAGTTGGCTTTTGAAGTTGCAGGACGCGGAACACGAGCAAGATACCTGCCAAACAAATCCCTCACGTGCTTAATAAGCGACATATCCAGTGAATAAGCAGGCACAGGAAGATATTGCAAGTGTTGGTCTGAACAGAAGTCTCAACAGTCTTTGAAATATGTGGGCGTGCATTATTCTGTTTAAAGATAGCTCCAGGGATGCCTTGAAGAAAGGGCATGACATCGGGCTGTAGCACTTCATGGATGTATGTACATGTTGCTAATGAGATTACCCATAATTCGTAACAAAAATTGGATCGTCCATGATGTGAAATCTCACCCCACACTATTACTCCAGGTGTTAGGCCACTAACACCGATAATTCGATAACCAGTCGTTCGATACCGCACTCTGGAAGCCAGCGTTCTCCAGCATAGCATCTATCGCGAATGCGGCCATCATGTTCCCACAAATTGAAGGTTTATTCATCTGAAAAGAAGTTGGTGCCAATCAAATTGCCAAGCCCTGTGCTCATGAGCCCGTTGCAGACGCAGCCGTTAATGGTTTGCTGTGAAGGGGATCCTGTATAAATAGACGTCTACGAATTGACCACCGGTTTAGTACACCTGTAGCAGTAGACAAATGTACTGCCAACTTCCTGGAGGAAGTTGTACCGTCATTCCCGCCATTTGGAGCAAAAATCGATCTTTGCGCGCTGACGTCACTTTCCGCCGTCTACTGTCACTTTTTCGAGTTCGATGATCGTCGGTCCACTGCTTCCAAACTCGCATCACTGTGAAACTGTTACCCAGCACACAAGCTCCAATATCGTGATAGGAAAATCCTACTTCTTTAAGGCCGATAATCCTCTCTCGATCAAACTCCGTAAGTTGTCGGAATTTCTCCTTATTCCATCGTGGAGGCATACTTTAATCTCACGAAACGTTCACAATAACAAATAACCGTTAACTATTTTCAACGCATCGCTATAGCCCTCTATTTATATTATTTCAGCATCAACTCAGAAAGTACGCTGCTTACGCCACGTATGCGCGGGAACTGTGAAACTTTATATTTTACGTAACATCCTATAATTGTTATTTGCTGCAAAGTTCATTTTATTCTGATGATTTATTATGTGTTTCATTTTTACAAACAGCAGTGTTTATATATGTACATATACAATCAAACCTCCATATTACGAATGTTTCTATAGAGCAAACGTTTTCTTGGAACAAAGAACATTCACGATTTCCTTCGTAAAATAAACTCCTATAATTGCGAAGTGCATTTTCTATACAACGAACTTTTTCCCTTGAGGTTCAATTTTTTTCTCCCCATTTTTAAGGTATGCCTGAACATTTCTAGTTTTGTTCTGTCTTTTAACACATTTTGTTTGTCATAAACCTTGAACTGGTTTTATTAGGTTTCTAACTCGTCGAGAACAACAGAATTCTGGGCGTTTCATCCAAGAGGAGCAACCTTCAATCACCACTGGCCATCTCACTGAAAACTTCTTCGATATCCCTTTCATCCTCAGTGGAATTGTCTCGTGTAATTGAACTAGTCTCCGTTCATTTAAAGTGTTGATCAACATACTGGTAGCTTCTTTTCTTGTTGCTCAAAAATGTCAAAAGGTAAGTGCTTGAACATATATATTTTGATAAATAAAAATTGTGTCACAGTGTTTGTCCGCGATGGTCTCCGAAACTACTCAACTGATCCTGACATAATTTTGCATATTTTGTGTCATTTTGTCCAACTTAAAATATAGGATAGTTTTTATCTCAATTTTTAATGTCATTATTTTTTTTATTGCCGTAAATGCGTAGAATCCGGGAAACGAGAAAATTCGCGAAATGTCGGAATGCATGCGTGCCTGCAAAAGTAGATTTTGTGGACCAAGCTGCATGAAAAATCAGTGCCTAGTGTATTTTAGGGCGGGGAATCCTAATTTTGAATTGAATCCCCCAAATACCTGTATTCTTACCGGATGACCGTATTTTAGACACTTTTTGGCAGGGCTTTACCTAAAGGCCGTGGAGCGTGAAACTTTGTCCCTGGCTTATTTGGAAACGGGCAATCTGAATCCGATATCCTATATGAGAAATTACCACAACTTTGCCGGATGACAGTATTTTAGAAACACCTTGACAGAGGCTTACTTTAAAAACGTTGGAGCGCAAACACTTGATCCCTGGAGTATTTTAAAACGGGAAATTTGAATCTAATATCCTATCTGAGAAATTGTCACAAATATGCTGGGCAATTCTGGACGACTGTCTATTACGTGGACCGTGACAGGAGCTTTTCTCTGAAGTCATGAAGTGGGAAAAGTACTTTTCTATTCATTTTCGGGATGGTGAACGAAAATCCGAAATCGGATACTAGAAAGTCCCTTATCTTTACCGGATAATGAAAGATGAACATATTGCCTCTTTCTTGCGAATAAACTTGTTAGCTAAGAGGAGCCAAAAGTAGTAACCGGTTGCGTCAATGGGTAGGAAATGAGAATTTGAAATCAGGTTTCAGAAACTCTGATAAATTTGCAGGATATTGCCGAAATTAAGTAGAATGGCTTCGCGTTCGAGTCCCACTTACGAATTTTTATTCCCTCTAACGGCTGAATTTCCAAGCGCTAGGGCACCAAAATTCAGTGTCATGTGTGTTTTGGAGAGGAGAAGGAGAATCTGAAATCAGATTTTAGGTGTTCCGGTAATTTTATCGAATAATGCCGGACGACCGCAATATGCGTGGAAGGCGTTGTCAGTCTAAGTTGCAAACGCAGGGAAGCAAAAAGTGGGCCCCTGAAGTATTTTGAAGCGGCCATTACAAATATTTAATCCAAATTGAGAAATTCCCGTGTTAATTAATGCCAGATGACAGTATTTTAAATGAACCATGACTAGGCTTTACCTTAAAATTCTTGGTGTGTGCAAAATGCGTTCCTGGTGTTTTTCTGAGTTTGGAAAAGGAATCTGAAATCGGACTTTAGAAACTCCAGTAACTTTGACGGATAATGCCGGACGACAGTACTACCCGTCCTTTTAGGGACGGAATTGCAGGGGCAGGATGCCAAAATGGGGCAATGGATGCATCTCGGGATGGGGAACGAGAATCTGTGGATTTGGAATTCAGAAACCCTTAGTTTTTTGGATACTTCCGGAATGAGATCAAAGCGCTTTGCGTTCGAGTCCCACGTTAGTATTTTTATTCTCTATAGCTACTAAACTTTCAGAAGCAGCTTTACTAAAATACGAACAACATCAAATTGTATTGACAATTGCGTTTTCAGGCATTGCTGCCACTTTGTTAAATGGTGGACAAATGAAAATTCGGCATTCCAGCTGCCATTAGACATTCATGAGAAACTTGATACAATGTGTAGTATTAAAAAGAGTGGAATGGCTACGTTATTGCAAATAAGTTCAATCATAATCTTCAATGAGTCTACTGCGGCCTTTAAACACTCACTCGAGACTTTACTTAGAGCTTTGTATGTTTTAAACGGCAACGAAAAAATATTTTTTGGTGCTGTCCTATTACTGACAGGTGATTTTCGACAGACATTGCAAGTCATTCTTCGCTCTACTTTTACTCACGAGATTATCGTAAGTTTAAAACAATCGTTTTTATGACGAAATGTTGAAACACTTCGATTGACCATAAACACGTGAGTTTAATTGCAAGGTAATCAATCGGCGTAAATATTTTCTAACCAACTGATGGAGATCGGAAACAGTGAAGTAGAACTGCCTCAAAATACACAACGTATCAAATTGCCAGACAATTTCTGTACTGCTGTTCAGGAAAAAAAGGAACCGATTGAGAATATCTTCCCGGATCCACTGTATAATTATCTAGGTAATGACTGGTTCTGTAATCTCTTTACTTGGGCAGAAAAAAAATGTTGATGTTGACGAAGTAAACTTCTAGATGCAGAGGTGCTGCCAGGGGTTCTAATGTCTTTTAAATCAATCGACACTATTGGTGATGAAAACGAAACTTAAATATTTTTGAAAATCCTGGATATATTAGGAATACCAACTCATAATCTTCGGTTGAAGATTGGTTCACTGGTTATTCTGCTGCATATATTAAATACACCTATATTATTTAACGGTACACGTTTGGCTGTCAAAAGAATTACCATGGATCTTCTTGAATCAACCATTTTGATTGTAAAGTTTAAAGGAGAAATCGTCCTTTTTCCACGTATTCCACTGACATCGTCAGTATCTGTAGTACTATTCAAAAGGTTTTCATTCCCAATTTTCTAGGCTTTTACGATGACCATAAATAAATCTCAAAGCCAAACAATGTCCATGTGGGGCTTGGACTTAAAAAATCCCTGTTTATCGCATGGGCACATAAATATTGCATGTTTACGTGTGGGAAAACCACCGAATCTATTTTTGTTAACATAAGACAAGTTACCAAAAAATATTTTGCACCAATTAGCTATTAATTATATAAAAATTAGTATATTGTTATAAATTAGAATATATGATAAAAATAATATTACAGATTTCTGAAATTCACGCTATCAACTTCATTTATAAAATTAAATCTTCATATGTTGTTACTAACAATTTCCCAAAAAAAACCATGCTTTTCCCATTTGTTTCAAACTTTCAATACTGGCCCCCCTTTTTTCAATCACAATTTTATCCCCCCCCTTATAAAAATTAATAAATTACTAAATGCAATAATAATGCACTTTGACGTAAAGCTACAATACACGATCTTAATTATTAAAATCGTAAAAAATTAATAAAATAAGTATTAAATTTTGTATGCGTTATTTTTTAAAAAAAAAAAAAATTAAGTAATGGGTTTAATTATTATGTTTTTTTTTTCCTTTTCTAATTTTTAAATTGGAACATTTGCAAAATGTGGTGGCTGCTTGGGAAGAAAAAATATAGATAAAAAAAGAAAAAAAATTTTTTAAAAACAAGCATTTAAATGTTTAAAAGAATTAAACTTTTTTTTTTAAAAAATTTTTGTTATCAATTTGGTTAAACCCTTACAGAATTTATGATATTGCTGGTCCGAGATTTAAGTACTTTTTTCATTAGATTAAAAAATTTTCCCAATCAGATCAAGATTTTTTTGCTTGTTTATCAACACAGGTAAATCTGCGAAAAACTTTTATATCATAAATTTTAACGATTTTATAATTTGGGGATAAAAAAAAAATTTTTAAAAGAAAAAGTTTATTTTATTTTTTTTAGAGCATTTAAATAAATACTTTTTTTTTAAAATTTTTTTTATTTTTAATTTACTAACATCATACCTTTGTGAACCCGGATTTTTTTGAAGGCTTTTTTGAAGAAAAAAATTAGATCGGGGCCAAAAAAAAAAATAACTCGGGGTGAAATTTTCAATTTTACCCTTTCCCTTTTTAAAAAAACTTTTGCTCTCCAAGGGGTTTTGCCCCAGGGGGAAAGGGTCCCCGGGGTAAATTAAACTTGTTCTTATAAGGGCGGGAAATTACCCCCCTTTTAACACGAGTTTTTTTTTTAAAAAAAGGAAAATTTATTATTTTTGGGATATAATAGCTTAATTGTAAGGAGAGTAAAACTAAGTGCATGACAATGTATACAAAAATATAAAATGATTTATTGAAATGAATACTCATATTATAAACGGTTTTGAATGAACTGTAATTTTAAGCCTCGCAGAATTAGCATTTAGAATAAATGTTAAGTAAAAAAAAAGAATATAAAATTCTAATGAATAACAATTGTGTTATTTTTTTAATATTTAAAGCGAGAAAACTTCAAAATGTTTTAGCCCGGGATCAGGTGTGCACTCGATACTAACGTTAATGGTCGGGGGGAAATTGATGCCCCCCAATTTTTTTTATAATTATTTTAAATATACAAATAAAAATCACAATTTCGGGAATAATTTAACTAAGAAAAAAATATATTTACCTATTTCAAGGTTTTTCCTGTTTGTTTTTCAAAAATTGAGAAAATATCCAATAAAACTGAACTAAATTGTTCCAAATGTCGTGACCTTAATAAAGGACACAAAATCACAGACATTTTTTGCTAACATTACGGGAAAAGTTATTTGCAAGCAAAATTTGTAAAACTTTTTTGTTCACGTTATTGAAATTTTTTAATGTCCGTTGAAGATGACAAATATCCTGTTGAACTTTTGTTGCGGGTGTTTTTTTTTTTGACAGGGGGGAATGCATTTTGCGGTACACTTATGGCTTCGTATTTTCTTGATAAAGCTCTTAATGTAGCTATTGAAAAATTTTTTCCCTTTTGTTTTATGTTTTTTGCTTTTTCTAAAATTTCCCCTTTTTTTGATTTATGCATTATTTCAGCAAGTGTTTCCCTTTTTTGATCGGGTTCAATTTTCCTTTTTAAAAGATCACAGATGTCCAATTCTTTTTCATATTCTGCTCATTTTACATTTATGAACCATAATCAGTCTTTCAACATCACAATTAAAACCACTAAGTTATTCATAGGGGAAAAAAGAAGCATGTTCAAAAAAAAATTTTTTTTTGAAAAAAAATGATCTTGCCAGAAACTCGGCCCAAAAAAAGATCCCAAGATTCTAAAAAAAGTTTGCCACTCCTAAAAAAAGGGGATATGTGATCAATTAATTTTGGCCCCCCATCAAGACTGTTTTATTAGAGTATTCTCTTCAAGGGCATTGGTAAAATAAACAGTTTTCCCAGAATTAACGATTTTTTTATTATGTTTCAGTAGGGCTCATAAAAAAAAAATCTTGCCAATTAATCCTTCAAAAATGCTCAATATGCTTATCCATGTATCATAAAAAATTTTTTTCACATTGTGAAAAAAAAACGCAACAGAATTATATAATTTTACAACTTCCCTAAAAAAGGGGGTGCAGAGATAAATACCATAAGTTCGAAAGTCAGCAAAAGTAATATTTTAGATTAAAAGAAACGAATAAAAAAACTCTCATCGTAGGGTTACAGCAAAGCAAACAAAAAAGTTTTCTTTTTATTTTTGATGACCTTTTTCACCGGTATATATATAAATCATATCAATGTAGATTTTGTATTTTTTTTTTATATCAGAAAGTATTTTGTTTTTTCATTCCAGTAAATTAATTTTTTTAACCTTTTTTTTTTCGAATGCTCGGCCCCCCTTGAAGGGATATCTTTTCCCCAGGGGGGCCCCCAGTTTGGGGAAACACTGCATTAAACTATACTCAAATAAGAAATGAATAAAAAGCAAAATAAAAAAAAAGTTGTTTTTTGTTTTTAAAATTTAACTCTCCCAAAAATTTTTAAACGCAAAATAAAATTTTACTGATTGGGTTAGCTAAAAAATAATATTAAATCAACTTATTGAAACAAAACCACAGCAACGCATGGTTGGGGCAACTTGGGATATATATATATATATATATATATATAATTTGTATGTATTAAACTAAAAATTCCCGGTCAGTAGGAACAATTGCTTTTCTGTATTTTAAAATGAAGCTGTACTCTCCTAATCATTTTAATTCATAAGATACATTACGTTTAAAAATATCTAAAATATCTATCTTTTTTTAATTTTTGATACTTTTTTCAGTATTTTTTACAAAAAAGGAAGTCCGGGCCTAAAAATATATTGGGCCTATGCATTTAAAAACTTTTTTCTTTTTTTATATTTTCTCCGACATGTACCTTCATGCCAAGTTTCGTTACGATCCAGCAATTATTTCTTGGTGTGCTAATTTTTTGTCCATGAGTGTAGATAAAAAAATGATATAATTTTAAGACACAATAAGTATCCAGGAGCAAAACAGAATGAATGTTTTTTTCATACAGCTATACATGTAATATTAAGTAAAAAATCTTAAAATCATTTTTCATTTTTTTTCATCAGTAAAAATTGGCAATGCTCCTCTTCACAATTGCGTACAATGGAATCTTTTTCCAAACCTTTGGGCTATCTGACCATCGATGTATGTTTCGGTTGTGTACCATGATCACAGGGTGGAACATTTACATAGTTAAATTTTTGGAAAACGAATAAGGTAGATTTTGAAAATCAATAAGGATCTTGAGGTCTCATTCACTTATTTCTACAGTGGCAAACCTAAAATAAAATTTAAATGAAGACCTTAGACATAATAGCATATACTGGAAAGTGGTAACTTCTTTTAGACGATTGGATTTTCTTAGGATTGGACCTCTGACTTCATGAGACTGTAAATCGGAAAGATGCATGTTAAATGTACCCTAGTGCCATGTCCCTAATCATCATTGCTTATTATGGGAGTTAATTCAAATGAAATCATATGCAAACCATATTAAAAAAATAAACTAATTTCCGTGCAATATGAAACAAAATTACGTAAACACAAAATATATATACAGATATAAAGAAAAAAATAAAGTCAATTCCTACTTCGGTCAACAGAGAAATTTTTTATTTTAGTTACTTTTTATTAAATAATTACAATTAATATAAATATGTACATACATAGGACAGAATCACACTATTAAATGACAAAATGAAAACGATTTTCCTTGCAGGTTTCCATTTTTCTTTACTATATATGGTATCGGACTATTATTTTTTTGTGTTATTATTTATTAATTAATTAAGTTTAATTATTCTAATAAATTAGTATAGAAAATAAATCACAATTCTAAGAATTTAGGCAACTCCAGGTGCGATTCGAGCAAACGACCTTTGGATTAGAAATTGAATGCGCTATTTAATGCGCTACGGAGACACAAAGAGCAATTTTTCTTTTTATATATAGTGCTGGACTATTATTTTTGTTCGTTACTACTAATTTACGAATTAAATTTAATTAATGGATTAATATTTTAAAAAACTGCATTAACATCAAGTGCCATCCACTATAAGTTTAAAAAATGTATTTGAACTGGAGGGGATGAATAAAAAATATTTTATTAAAGATTGAAAATTTGAACAAGATACATGTGTACACTAGCTAGAAAAAGTCTGCGTTCAGCCATAAGAAATCATACAGCAAAGATAAAATTTAATAGAAATATCATTTTGTTCTAACAAAATTTCGTGAATTTAACTATTATTTAAATATTGAGCATGCAAAATTTCATTAATTTTGAATTAAAACTACTTAGGATAACGGGAGTTTTGTACCAAAACACATAAATAGTAGGCATAAAAAGTCTGTTCACTATTTGTGTGTGTGTGTGTGAATATTCTTGATTCTTGGAATTTGTATAAACAGGCTTGTCAGTTAACACAGAATTTTTGCATTCAGTTATTAAGTAAAATGGCTTAAGAAAATTGTGACGCAATAATTCTTACGTTTTTGTGAGACACGAAGCAACTCAAGGACATGGAAAATAAAAAGAAGGAAATTAGTATCAGTGAGAGTAAAATCATTGTGAAAATGTAAAAAGATGGAAAAAGTCGTCGGGATATAGCCAGATCCATTGGATGGCTGTATTCCTGTATCCAGCATATTATTTTTATAACTTTAAATCTACAAGAGTTTACACACCCAAACCTCGTTTAAGCCGTCCATCTAAACTCACAATCAGAGAAAAACGAAGTATGACATCAAAGGTGAAAAAAGATCCGCGTTTGACTGCAACTCAAATTGCAACATATATTCACGAGAAGTTTAACATAAATATTTGAGAGGATACTGCAAGTAAAATCTTGAAAAATAGACGATACCGTAGTCAAGTAGTTCCTAGCAAACCTTATATTTCAATGACCAACCTTAAGCGGATAGCTTTTGCGAAACATCATATACATAAGCCTCTGGAGTTCTGGAGGACTGTGATATTCTCTGATGAGGGCAATTAAAAAAAATTAGAGTCGGGAGAAACCTTGCTCAGCGCTTCAAAAAGAGCATTTAGTACCAACGGTAAAGCACGGTCGGTGGAGTCATCGTGTGGGATTGCATGGCGAGCAATGGTGTTTGCAAGTTGGAGTATATAGGATCGATTATGAACAAATATGATTACTTTGATGTCCTAACAAACTTATTAAAGGAAAGTGCCACCAAACTCGGCTTAGGATAATCGTTTCGTTTCCAACACGACAACGATTCTAAGCACACCGCGCTGAGATTGTAAAACATTGGCTCTTGTATTGTCCCAAATCAACTGCACATCGCCCCACAGTCATTTGATCTGAATCCTGCAGAACACCTACGAGATTTGTTTGAATATAGGATTCGTCAACACAATGGATCTAGCAAGGATATGCGAAGAGTGTTCTTAAGGACAAATGGAAGAAAAGCGCCGAAGAAAGCATCAGATTTGTTAGTTCATATGCTGAAACGACTTCAGGACGTTCTCAAATGATGAGGTTATCCAACCACAGCTACTATAGCTTCTTTACCCAGCTACTTATTTAAAAAGGAAATATTAGCTCATTATTCCCTTTTTAATGATTTGTATAGTTACTACTAAAACAGTGAACAGACTCTTTCTACTTAGATTTTTGATAGTATCGCTACAATCTGTCTTTATTTTAAAATCTATGAAGGCAAATCAAGTTTACTTTTATTATTCTGAGTACTTAAAATGAACAAAATGAAATATAATTATTATTTTTTTTTAAATTCCAGCTTTTAAATTTTTTTATCGTTCATGTAAGCAATAGTGCATGAACTTAGACCTTTTTCTAGCTAGTGTATATATATATATATGATATTAAAATAGTAAAAAGTAAGACTATTTACAATAGCCATATATATATATATATATATATATATACAAAGAGAGAGGGTGAACTAATAGTAGGAATTGAATAATACTTAACGTAAAAGAAAATAATATTTTCTTTGAAATTAATAAAAGAGAATATTTAAAATTTATTTACTTTTGAAAAATATTTTAAATAAACACAGTTAAATTTTTATTTCATTTTCGTAAGGTATATTTTTGTGTTCCATATTTTTCTTTTTTAAAATGGCATGAGTTTTCTCCGATTATCTATATGCGTGTGTATTATTTTTAATCTACCGTATAATTCGGCGTACTTTTATACTGTGATGAAATTTTTTTCTTTTATTTCACTAAATCCTTTATACCAAAGAAATCTGCCATACTTCTCACTTTACGGATAGAAGTAACGGTTGTATTATCCTCATCCAAAATAAAGATGCCTCCGCTCAGCGTCATTGTATTTCCCCAAATAAAAAGAACAACTGCTTTGTGCCTTGGAAAACCCCCGCTGTCTTTCCTAAACAACCGAGAGATTTTCGCATCTTTTACAATATCACCGCCAGATGGTGCTGACAATAAACTCCGCTGTAAAATGTTTGAAGCACCTAAAGACACCTCGCTGCGAATCGAATGCAATTGTGGAACGTGCCTTTTCGAACACACTCCTTGGAATTGCTAGCGGAATATACTCATCTTTGAAGAAAAGAGGAAGAGGGATAAAAAGAAAAGGTTCTTTATGCTTTTGGCGCAAAACTAGTTATCGAAAACCATCGTAATTTAACGTTTAGAATCCTTTTTCAAACATATTCGGCAGCACTTGCGGCAATTTGTGGTAATAAGCTCTATTGTAACAATGAAAATTTTGCATTTTAGTCGAGGAAAAATGAATTCTTATTAAGATTCCGTTAATTTATATGTCATTGTTTTTATATTAATGTTTGTAAATTTCTTTAAAGATTAAATGTTGAATCTTACAATACATTTTGTTTTCTTTGTGAAAATTTTAGCCAGTCAAAAAGTAATAATAATAATTTTAAATAAAACAAACAGCATTTAAAATAGAGACTGTATTAATCATTTGTGTATAAGTAAGAAGAAATTTCTAATATCATAACTTAGAAAAGTATTTTTAAAATATTTTCTATACCATAATATTTGGTTAATATCGTAGTAGGCATTGCCTTGGCTCGAGAAATATCGGAAGACTGCACCTTTCGAATGATTGCATTCATTAGTTAACTTGAATTCTCAGTAAAAAGATATGCATTGTACAATAACAAGTAATATAAAAAAAGATTATGGCAATGCCTACTTAGGTCAGCAAATAAAAATTCTGTTTAAGTTACTTTTTATTAAATAGTTACAATTAATATAAATATGTATATACATGTGACAGAATCACAATATTAAGTAGCAAGGTTGTAAGAATTTTCTTTGCAATTTTCCTTTCTATATATAGCGCTGGACTATTTTTGTTTGTTTGTTACTATTATTCAGTAATAAAATTTAATTATTCTAAAAAGTCAGAATAGTAAAAATGAAATCACATCCTCAGAAATTAGACCATCCCAGGTAAGATTTGAACCTACGATCTTTGAGTTTGATGTCCAACGCGCTATCTTTTGCGCTACAGGGACACAACGTACAATTTTACATTTCTATATATGCTGTAGGACTATTTACTTTGTTTGTTGTTACTATTTATTCACTTTTAATTTAGTTAATATTTGGAAAGAAACTATAGTAACATCAAGTGCCATCCACTACAAGTTTAAAAAAATGTATTTGAACTTGAATGGATAATTATAAAGTATTTTGTTAACGATTGAAAATTTATACAAGATACACTCACTCACCCACTCACTCATACACACACACACACACACATATATATATATATATAGGGAGAGTGTGAATAATTAGTAGGAATTGAAGAATCAATAAATATGGCTTAAGTTAAATAAATGTAGTTTTATTCAGATTATAGTGCTAATTTCATATCATCTAATCTTCTATACTTACAAACGCATTTCAATTTTCATTAAATGAGTCAAATGTGCCCTCTCGCGCTTCTCTATTATAACTTATTCTTGTTTTGAAATCAAGAATGAGGTAGGGAGGCTTGTAGAAATTTTGATCACACACTGCATTTGAATTAAAGTATTAATTCGAAATGTAATTTAACATTAATTTTGTGCTAGCTTTCTGTTTATGATGGTGAATGAAATAATGGATTGAATATAATTGATAGAATTTCTAAATACGTTACAAGTATAAGGTAATTTACCTAAAATTGCATTCCAAAATGCATAACTTAAGCTTAATCTGCGTACAATAAACAAGTTATTGCCAGATTCTGGACATAAATACAAATTCAATGTATACTATTTCTGGCCGAATTGTAGCTATAGCAAAAAGCATAAAATTATTCAACGAGAAAAAAAATAAAGATTAATGTATTAGATTAACACGTTACAATCATATGAGCAACTCTTGGAACAATTTTGTGTTTGTCTCTAAAATAATACTAAGGTTAAAAAATAAAAATTGTACAAATTGCACAATTAATAAAATATTGAGAGCTACTGTGTAAGCCATCCGTGAGTTGTAATGTAGGTTCACTTAATTAGAATCACGTTGAAATTGTTTTTAATATATTATTATAATAATAAAATGATTAATATTTTGGCAAAGAAGACTACAATTATTTATTTCTCAATATTCCTTTATGGAATAATAACTATAATATTTAATATTGCTAATTCGGCCTGGACTGATTTTTGGAAATATATAATTTAAAAGTGGTTTATCCATTTTCAAAACATAAACGAGAATTTTTAACATAAACCACTAATAGTTCATTTCAATCCGTAGTTATTCTAAAATAATACGAATTTTCAAAATCTAGTTCAGGTTACTTGAAAGAGTCTTAAGCTATACATGAACGAAATATTATTATCATTTTCTCAAAAAGGAGAATATTTTAAAAAGTATTTTAACTTTTTACCAAAATTGCTATTCTATATTTTATTAATATATTCTTAAATTGTTATGTGTGTTCAAATCTAAAGTGATATATATATATATATTATATATATATATATATATTAAGTTTTACCTTTTACCAAATATGTTCGAAATAGTTGCCCTGACTTACAAGAATAAAATTAATCAACTGTGACGCAACTGTTGTGGAAGCGTCGTCCATTGCGGTCCATGAAAAATAGAATACTTTTTAGTGAGTCAAGCGACCATCCCGATAATGCCTGGTAAAACTTTAATTATGACATAGAATTAATCGAATTATTTAAAATATAAATTTACTCATTTACGCTTTAACCTAAAGACATTGGGTTATCCAACCATAAATTTTAAATAAACTCTTTTTATGGAATTGTGGATAACAAATAAATTTACATTCATGCATAAATTTAAAAAAATAATAAAAGTAAAATAAACGTAGTTTTAAAGTGAAAAGTAAGTTTGAAAAAAAACCTTGGAAGTCTTTGGGTGAAAGTGAAAAGTTAGGGTTCCGACTACGTTCGGAACCGTGATGTTTCAAATGCGTGCAGACGAATAGTCTTGTAATAATTAGGTTCACTTAGATTAGAATACACGTATGAAATTGTTTTAAAAAATATTATTATAATTAAAAATGATTTAAATGTAATATTTTGGCAAAAAATGAACATAGTATTTATTTTCCCAAAAATTCCTTTTTTTTTATGGAAAAGCCTTAATAAAATTTTTCTTATATATTCTCAGACCTCTGCAGAGCCTGCAGGTTTTTGAAATATATAATTTAAAAGTGGATTTATCCATATTTCAAAACATAAAAACGGAGAAATTTTAACATAAAGCCACTAATAGTCATTTCAATTCGTAGTTATTCTGAAAATAATGCGAATTTTTCAAAATCGTAGTTCAGGTTCTTCGAAGAAGTCTAAGCTATACATAAGCAAAATATTATTATAAAAACATGTTTCATAAAAGGAGAATGTTTTGAAAAAAAGGTAATTTTAAGATCATTTTTTACCAAAATATTGCTTTTAAATAATTTTTTTTTATTGTAATTATATTCTTAAATAAATTTTATACGTGTGTTCTAATCTAAGTGATATTATATATATATATATATATATAATATATATATTCGTTTGTACGCTTTTGCAAAATCATGGTTCCGAAATAGTTAGCCCGAACCTTAAATGAGATACCCAAATTAATCAACTGTACGCAACTGCTATGGTGGCCAAGACGTCGTCCGCGGTCGACTGATCGAACGCGAATACTTTTTAGGTAGTCCAAGCGACCATCCCGATAATGACCTCGGATATTAAAAATTTAATTTATGACATAGAATTAATGAATTATTTAAAATAAAAATTTACTACAGTTTACGCTTTAAAACCTAAAACAAACTGTACAAAGTAAATTAATGAATTTGTCGTTTTACGGTGGAGAATTAAAAAGAAACAACTTGACAAAGTGGGATGCTTAGATTATATCCAGTAGCCGGCACGATGATAGCGACGCGGCGAGTCGACTAGTCTACCCGTCGAACCCACCCGTTTAGTTTCAGTTCTCAGTTAAATCGTCTTACGTTGTAGGTCGCTCGCTTCCTTTCGCACTGATACGATAATTTGTTGCTTCAACAACACTTCCAAAATGACTCAGTCAGGTACCAGTGCTAAGAGAAGTAAAGCATATCATTATCACAATGAGTGGGAAGATGATTTCTTTTTTGTAATGTTGAAGGAGAAATGTGTTTGTTTCATATGTAACTCAAGTGTGGCACTACCAAAAAAAGCAAACGTCGAAAGACATTTTAAAACCATGCACTTAAAATACGCTACAGACTTTCCAATCGGCAGTGAACTTCGAAAAGTTAAAGTGCAGGAATAAAAGTCGAATTTACATTTACAGCAATCGTTATATTTACGAGACCAGGCACCAAAGCTAAAGCAGAAACATTGGCGTCGTTTAAAATTACAGAAGTTTTGATAAATCGGAAAAAAACCATTCGAAGATGGATAATTGATAAAAAAAGCTTTCTGTAAAGTGGGAGAAGTGCTTTTAAAAACAAATCTGAAATAATATCGTCAATAAATAATATTTCTTTGTCGCATAACACTATGATGTGACGGACTGAAACTAAACTTCCTATCACTTCAATTTGATGAATCCACGGATATTAGTGACATTGCGTCGTTATGCATTTTTGTGAGAATGGTTGTCGAAGATATGACCTCAAAAGAAGAGTTATTAACTTTAATTCCATTGAAAGGACAAACAAGAGGCCAAGATATCTACAATTCATTTAAAAACTTTATTGATAAGACAGGTTTTCCAATATGTAAATTGGTCTCTATTACAACAGATGGAGCTCCAGCAATGGTCGGGAAACGAATTGGTTTTATTGCCTTGTGCAATAATGATGAGGAAATTCCCAGTTTTACCAGCTATCATTGCATTATCCATCAACAGGTATTGTGTTCAAAAATACTAAAGTCTAATGATATAATGCAAATTGCTTTTAAAATCGTCATGAATTCGTTCAAAAGTCTTCAGACGACAATTTCGCTTTGGAAGAAACTGAATCAGGAGACCGGAGATCTCATATTTTACCAGACGTGAGGTGGCTAAGCCGTGGTGCTTTTTTAAAAAGGCTTCGTATTCTGTTACCAGAAATAAAAAATGTTCTACAAATGAAAGGAGAGCACATTACTGAATTGGAAGATTAAAAATGGCTCATGAAACTAGCTTTTCTCTGCGATATTACTGCAAAACTTAACGACTTAAACCTAAATCTACAAGGAGAGAATAAATGTTTAACAGACATGATGAGCGCGATTAAAACTTTCAAAGAAATTATAAAAAGGTATGCGTCTCAATTAAGAAATCATGAATTGAGAAACTTCAAAACCATGGAGGAAGAGTGCATCCATATATATATATATATATATATATATATATATATATATATATATATATAACCCAAAAACCGAGACTTCGAAAATTTCGCCGAACGCTTAGATGTTTTGTTTGAAGAATTTGAAAGAAGATTCGCTGTGTGACTTAATTAGGTTGGAAGAAATACTCAATTTTATGATATTTCCATTTAATGAAAATGTCAACATTGATGGAGCATCTGAAAAAATAGGACATTTAATAGATACCACACCAGTCACGGTCGAGGAATAAATTATGAAATTAAGATGCGATATATTACTTAAATACAGAGCATCTAGCGATACTGATTTTTGGAAATTAATTTCTGAGGAAACGTTTCCAAATATTTACAAATTGATTTTGTATTAGAAATCATACTTTAGATCGACGTATCTTTGCAACTCTGCTTTTTCAACCATGAACGCCATAAAAAATAAATATCGGTCGCGTTTAACAGATGAACATTTAATTTTGTGTTTACGCATTGCAATAAGCTCGTGCCAGCCACAATATGATAAACTTGTCGCATATATACAGTGCTAAATTTCAACTAAACGAATAGGATGGTCAATTTTTGATATATGAATACTTTGATTATTTTCGTCCGTAAATTTTTATTTTGTAATTATTAATATTAAGTTTTTTTAGAAAAATTAGATAATTTACCATTTTTTCTTGTTACCGAAAATAAATATATAAACATGTACGTTACGTTAATTTAGCTCTCATTGGTAGACCGCCTTCGATTTTTTAAATGTTGAGTAGATCACGGATCCCAAAAGTTTGGCAACCCTGGTATATAGCCACCTAACGGTTTTTCTCAAACATTTATCTCTTTGATGACTAATGATTGGATTAGAAGGAAATTAGAAAAAAAGGATATTTTGATCACTATCTACTTCATTCTGAAAGAAATATCGAACCATGTTACGATCTAAATACTTTTTAAGAATGTATAATTTAGTTCCTTTAAGACATATATTATCCAACCACGGCAGTAAGTAAGAAAGTTATAAAGGTGTTTCATTGCATATTTATTAGTGAATAATGTATTGCAAAGAAAATTCTGTCATGAAAGTGAATTCATGTTTTTCTAAATAAACTCTTGCTTCCAGATGAATTGTATATATTATTTAAGAGGAAAGCCTGTTAGTGGAAGTTGAAAGAAATACGTGAAATAAATCGCATCCTTGTACTTTTTGACAAGCGCATTTGCGAACGAAGAAGATATATTTCCTTTTACATCATTTCATATTTATACTACTTGAGATTCATAGGGTTAAGCTAATCTCATATTACAATTCAGTTTTAGAACATTTCTTACTCAAATAATTAAAACTTAAGAGTTAAATTAAATGATAGAGTTTTAATTTCGACTTTATTCTTAAAAAAGTATTTTATGCTATTCGAAATTGAAGATGATTCACTCAGAAATAAAAACTAGGAAACTAATGAGGCTATTAATAATTGTTAGGTTGCTTTTACTTATGCCACTGTTTGACAGTAACATCAGATCAAGGCCCACTGAAATCATTGTGGTAAGAGGCTAAATATGTGCCTGTCGTCACCGTAGCTTTGAGCACCATACAGGTGAGAGTACGAATTTGCTCGATTCCGTCAAAATTTTGAGAGAGAACACCCTGTGGAAGGGCGTGGTCAGAGGCATGCCACCTCTCTTGCCCTTCAATCATTCACACGACAAGACTTGCGGCTAGACCAGCGGTACTAAACCTTTTTTTCAGCCGAGCAACGCACACATGACAACTATTTCACGCGGGCCGCAACAGGCAGGATTAACGGGAGAAATGGAGGGCGGGAGATGCAATAAGATAAAAACATTAAAATGCAGAAATTGATCAAAATATTAGTTTTGGATTTTATTTTAAAACTATATTAAACTCCATCAAACTCAACTCACAGAAAAAAAGTTTAATGCATTTCTTACCCTGTTATGAAGTAATTTCGATCTCCATTCATCAATGATCCCGAGAACTCCAACCTCAAACATTTCGTTGTTAAAAAAAGGCATTGAAAGATTTCTGTTTAATGGTATACTGATGAGGAAAATTATATATTTTAAATATGGCATTTTCATGACAAATTAAACAAGTTGTTGGTCCATGTTTGTTTTTTCTTCGAAACAGTCAAGACCCTAATCGTCTTGAAATCACAATTATTTAGATATTTTTCGCTTGGAAACATGATGGTTATACTGATAAATTAGTTCCACGTATAAATTAATCGGTATTCTACTGTTATTTGTTAACACTAACCGTTACAATTTCAAAAAAAATAAAAGTTATTCCGCAAGTCCTAACAGTACCACACCGATCTCAAAATCGTTATATGGGATTGCTTGATTGATAGCGAGAAATTCTAAATTTTTATAACACATTGTTCTTAAACAATTGAATTCGTTCGTGAAATGAAGAATCACCAGGCCACTCAGAAAGTTCCGGCGAACCACATGCGGCCCGTGGGCTGCAGGTTGAGTATAGCTGCGCTAGACGGCTATTTAGAGTACCCGATGCCACGAAAGCACTATACATTTACAAACATCCATGCCTTGTCCGGGATTCGAACCCAGGCCCTACGGCACCAGAGTCTACGGCACTAACCACTATACCGAATGGGCGACCTGGAAACATGAAGTGAGATTGAATTGAGTTTAGAATCGAGTATGAGAGAAAATAATTTTCTGTCGAATAATTATATCTTTAATGAAAAATTTATTTAGGAGTAATGCAATTTTTTATCAAAAATATATAATTATGTGCAAATTATTTTTTGGCTGTGCTCCCCCAGTTTTTAATTTTTTTTTACCCTTATTGTCTCTTTTCACAAAGATCTATTCTACAAATATTCGGTAAGCGAGAGGAAAGATGTTACATATCAAGCGAGGAAGGATCTAAGTTTATCCTGAATAAGACTTGCTGGTATTTGCCAAGTGGAGTAAGAAAACGAAATCGAGTTTTAGAATTGGAACTTTTGAAAAATGCTAACTTTAACAATAAAAAAAAGAACTACTAGAGTTGGATTTCGCATATATTCTGCTCTGGATTTACCCATCTCTGCAAATCCCAAAATCATGAAAATTTAATTAGCTTAGTAAAGTTTTAATTTTTAATGAAAACTTTTTTAATTACAATTAAAAATATTATATTGACAGTGACAGGAATTAATCTCTCTCTCTCTCTCTCTTAAAGTATGAAAAGGATAGGCACTAAAATATTTATTCGAATAATTCCGTATTACTTACTCGTATTTTATTAAGAATGTCGAACTTTGTCAGACGCTTAACAGTAAATATAATTATTAATAAGTAAGTTTATCCTGAATAAGAATTCGAATCTTATAAAGACTGTAATCAAAGAATTATTACTTTGGTTAGCTTATAGTTCAACTTTATTTCATGGGTTTCAAATTCAAACTAAACAACATTAATATATATATATATATTAAACAGTTACAATTACATTTTAACAGTATTAGAAAATAACGAGTGTTTTGCGCGCGCTTTCTCACACTCAAAATCGTGGGAAGCGAGTGATAGTTTTTTTTAAATACCAAAACCACACACACCACACATCCAGATTGGAGCGGCAAATGGTAAAACTGTCTGAGGATTAATGTGCGCTATCATTGGTCAAATCAAATAGCGCACGCTTACGTCACTTCCTGTTACCAATTTCCGTCCCTTTTACCGAAATCACTCCAACAAATATCCAGCAAGCGAGAAGAAAGATGTTTCACATCAAAAAACCAATCTAGACTGATAAACGGAATATATGGATTATCTTTTTATTAAAATATGAATTTTAGAATAGATTACATATAGAAATGCTTATAATTAACTTCATATCCCTTCTTTTAACATTTCCATCACCCAAAACAAAATCCAGCGAATTATTTCATTTTCTAGTTTTCCTTATACAACATGAAAATAGCCGAAAATAAAAACAGCTCCATAGCGAAGCTACCACGCAACTCAACTCCAAGGGTGAATTTCTCCGAAAACTCAAAAGCATCCGAGCGCAAAAATACACACTTACCCTTTCGGATTTTCGCTGTTTCCCTATTTTTTCCTCTTTTTCGGGTTGTATATTGAAACTGATCAAGCATTCCGACCTGAGAAGATTCTCAAAGATATTTGGATCAAAACGCTGGAAAGAAAGTGGGAAACGGGATATTAAAATGTTTCTTTTAGATTTGGCGATAACTTTGGATTCTTAGTGAATGTTCTTTCAGGCGTGGATACCTCTTTCGCTTCAGTTCCTTTCATTCTTAAACTTTCATGTTTTCATTCTATTGATAAAACATTTCCTACTTAATTACATTTTAAAAGTGAATAAGATATGAAATTAAATCATTGTCTAATGTCTTATACAAATATAATAGAAATGGAATCTAAAACTACTTATTTATTATTTTCATTTTAATTTTTTCCATTTCATTTCAAATTATTTAAAATTCAGGCTATGTTTATGACTTGCATTAAGACTGTTTTCGGCTAATGCTAAAGAATAGGACCCAAATTCGAATATTTTTTTATAGATATAAAAGTACTCAAAACATTTATATTATATTTTGGCTTCACTATCCTGTAGAGAATCACTTTTTTCATCATACCACTCCTTTTATCCAAGTTTTAACACATATGTTTTGTTTTATAATATGTGTTTCGCATTTATTCTTCTATACCGTAGTACTAAATGAGCTATCATTTTACATGTTAAAAGGAAAAATTGATTATTCATGAAATATTTTGAAATTTCAAAAATTATATAAACAAATGTATGAGTTACAAAGTTACAAATTTTTATAAAATTGCGGCATTTTTCTGTCCGAAAATATGCTCCGCGTTAAATCCATATTGTCCATACGGCGAAAACAGCCTTCAACATTATTGTATCATTTGATTAAACTTTCAAGGTTTATTTCGTCGACAGACGGCTAAATTATTTTTTAAATCATCTATATATACATATATAAAGGATAAAAGCCATACATTCACTCATCATGCTATCTCCAGAATTATTGGACGTACAGACTTGAAATTTGATAAGCAATGTTCTTTTGTTGAATAGAGCTTCACTAAGAATGCATTTCACAGAAGTTCAATCCCAAATTGGGCAGAGGAAGATATTGGAGTACAGATAAAAAAAATTCTCATTTTCGAAAAGTTTAACATACGTTGTTGAAATTTGGTATGGATGTTTCTAATGTTGAGCTTAAATTTGCGAAGAACAAGTTTCTCCGAAATCGAAAGGTTACGAAGCACATAAAAAAAAAATATCCTGTTTTGGGAATATAAGAGATTGAAATTTATTAAGCATGTTTATTTTGCTTGAGTAACGATCTGCTAAACATGGGTTTTGTTTAAATCAACTTCGGTGATGGGGTTACTTGAGCGTAAACGATAACTACATTTCCGTTTTAGAAATTCAAGTCCTGCCCTTTTTAAATATAAAAGTTATGGCTGTAAGAATGATTTTCAATAAAATCAAACATTTGTTGTGACATATATCAATAATTTAACCTCTTTTACAACGGTATATATTCATACACAATTCTAACCATAGTCGACAAGGGAGACTTTCTTTTCGACTCACCCCTATTGTGCGTGCTGTAGCATTTATTTATAAATAATTTTTCAAGATGCAAAACATTTGGGGAATTTGCGGGATCCTTTTAGTTCCTTTTTAAATCTCATAAAATATCTATTTTAAAAAATGATGCTTCATTTCACATGTATTGTTTGAGTCGATTTACATTTACAATTATTTCGTATACGAATCATTGAATGACAAAGAATTAACAACCCTTTTTTTTAAAAGATAGAAAATTTAACAATCTTTTTTTTAAATTTTGGTTTTAAATGGATATCTTTGGTATATGATTCTTGTAATTATAGTAACCGAATTGATTAAATATTACTAAGTGGAAAAACAACTGTACATTGCAAAACGTTAGGTTGAAAACATAACTAATCTTGCATGGATTTAGCATCTAAATATTTATAAATTAAAAATTCTCTTCTATGTGTTCACATTTAAAACCATATGCTTTTTTTTCCACTACGTTGATGAAAGCATATTATGGATTTCTCCCTACGTGTTTCGCGCACAGATATGTTTCTAATGGGTGGTGACTACTAGGGATTGCAATATTGGACCAAAAGTTCAATACCGGTATTGGGTATTTTTTAGATCTTGATACCGGCATCAATACCGGTAGAAATTTTAGAAAAAACACTAAAATGCAGGTTATCCTTTGTTTTATATTGACCAGTTTTATTAGAGTGTAAATATCACAAAAAATAATTTGTAACTTAAAAATTATAAAAGTATATAAAGAACATCAAAAAAATATAAAGGAAGATCTTATTTATTTAAATCACAAATACGTATAACATATCACTATTCAGTCTGTGATACTAGTACAGATTTTTGAAATGTGATCTTAAAAAAACAATGCATCAATTGCACTGTCATTAAGCCTGTGACGTAATTTTGTGCAATAGTTTCATCCAAATTATCTTTTTTTCAAAATAATCTAAAATCCTTGATTTCTTGGGCTTATGAAGTGTGCTAAAATTTGTATCTTCATCGCAATTAGATTCTTTCCTCTTTAACAATTTTGTATCATGTTTCGTTTTTAAATGTGTATGGAATGCCCGTTTGTACTTCCTCCATTCATTCCTTACATTGTGCCACTGTATTATTTTCATCATATAAATAATGAAACCAAACTGAAGTATTATCAACTGATTTTTTATGACATTTTAAGTTATTCTCATTCATTATTATGAGTTATTATTTATGAATATATATATATATATATATATAAATAATATATAAAAATATTTTGAACCTTAAAGTATGATATGCAAATACAGAGTGAATAACAAAATCACCGATTTAAAAAATATCAAATATCAATCTTTCTTCATAATTACGACCTGGTTTTCACAGATATGAATATCAATCTACGAATCCTGAGCGTGTGCAGTATCACTCTGAGCTGTAACAGGATATTTTTGGTCCACCTTTTTGGATGATTCACATATTTTATTATTTCTCTTGACAATACAATACAAGTTTGTATTCACAGTTTAATTAATTTCATCCGTTAGGGAGACACAAAAATAAAAACGTATATTATTTTGCGATGTTGGTGATCCCTGAACATATAGGGGAGACAATTTTAAGAAAAAAAAATTTCTAGTAAATTCCGAAAAACCGGTATTTAAACTTGTGAATACCGGTATTTCAAAATTGTACAAATCGCTCAAAATACAGGTATTCGTATCCTGGTATACCGGTATTGCAATCCCTAGTGTCAACGTTACGGAAAGGTTGATCACTAAAGTAATATGCCAGCGTTCAACTATTCAAGAAGATAAACTGCAGGTCTCAAAGCTTGTCACTGGTTTGGAGTTCGAGAATTAGACATTTTTTTCGAATCCAGTGAGGGCATTTTTATACGAGTCAACTTATGTCTAACCTAACAGAAGATACAGCGGGATTTAATTTCAACCCGGCACACAGTTCACTCGCAGGTTATGTCAAACACACCGACAAACCTTTTTCAAAACTCCATCTAAACTTTCCTCGGAAAATGAATGGTTTCTCGTGTAGCTGACTTTGAGGTCATATCCTTTGAAGGACGCTTGTAAGCAAACTCTGAATGCATATTTTTGGATACAGCTTCTTCGGGTATGTCATACACTGCGCGTGACAGTTCTAAATACATGAGCTGCTTTAAAGTCTTTCTTGAGCAGTGGCGCGTTATTGCAGTTATGATGAAGAAATACAATGTTTAAGAATTTAACAGATACAGTATTTAATAGAAATAGTACAACAGTATTTTTGCATGAAGAAAGTCTCTTTGTGGGGATGATGAGGAAGAATCGAATTATTGTCCTTGATAAAATGACCACGTCATATTCAATGACTAGAAAATGTATTCGTTAGCTTATGACAATATTTTTTTGTGTTTTTGAACGTTGCGACAATAAAGGCTCAAATTATTTTGTTAAGTAGTCAGAAACCACATACTAAACATCGAACTAGACGCCGATTTCTGAAGTGTTTTCGATTCCGATTAACATAAGAATGTAAAAATCACAGAAAGTAATGCTTCTACGAAATTAAAAGAAAAGTTAAGATCAAGTGAAAACATCGCACTCATTCGCGACGAAGATTAAAGGAGTACATAGACAATGAAAAATGAAAGCCCTAATAAAAATAACAGAAAAACACAATTTACGTGTAAGAAGTGTAATAAACATATTGTATTACGTACTTCCTTTTTCACCTTTGTATAAAATTTTTACGGTAAAAAAAGAATATAAATACCCTCAGGTATGAGATACACGGCGCGTGAATTACCGGTAATTTTTTTCGCACTCTAAGTGTTGTGTTAAATTTAAATCACCTGGTTTTTCCCTTACGCGTGGGTTTACTGGCCTTACCTCCATTCCCTCAACGTCTCGAAAACCACCTCCTCCTCCCAAGTAGTAGACTCAACTAAAATGATACTGTGGGAGCTATGCTCTTCACATGAGACTACTTGTGTATGTATGCTTTTTTTTACTTCTCCGGACTCAATTATAATACCGATAATACTGTGAACTTCAATACGGCACTCTCTTTTCAGACAACTTTTTGTCCACGTGTGAAAGCCATTCTCCCTTATCTTCATACTTGGTGTGCATTAAGCTCATGAATCACTTTTTTTTATCTTCAATGGCGGTTTATAAGACAAAACAAGAAACAGAGAAGATTGACTTATAAGAAGAAACAAAAGAAACACTAGTCCACAGTATAGTCTATAAATCTCACATTTTGTGTCTAGCCTGGCAATATCTGCTCCACATGGATCCATAGATGAGTGCATGCAGCATGCCCAATTATAATGGCGTCCATTTCTTCATTGGAGTCTACCATGTGTCCGAAAAGTATGACTAATAATTCAAATATTAATTTCAAATAAAACAAACGAATAAACTTACTTGCGGTTATTTATGTTCTATAAAGAAAGTACGAGAGCATTATTTTTACAATATTTTATTGCACAATTCCAATGTGCACATTAATAGCTCCGCGCAAAACATCAAATTTACATGATATTTGCGGTCAAGTTCTGTGAAGCACTGCAAGATCAACAATCTGAATGTCTTCTGAAATTCAACTTTTCATTTCAATATAGTTTCCCCTATAGAAGATTGGTCTACACCAGTGCTTCTCAAACTTTCATTGCTGTCCATCCAGTTTTCTATCATAATTTTGATGGTGCCCCTTCATATAATAATAATGTATTAAATTTAATAATACTTTGACGCTAAAGCTACAATACAGCTTTAATTATAAACTGTACAAATTATCTAGGCAAGTATTAAATTGTGCAAACAATTTTGTACGTGCATAGCCAATAGGGTCATTACTAAGTATTCATCTTAACTTAATATTGATGAATTAATGATCAAAAATATGCGAATTACTACTGATATAGCACATAACTATAATATAGTATTGTATAAATGTACATTGTTTATTATCTCAGGATGTATTTTGCTCTAATTCCTTTCATTAAATTAATATTTTTTTAATTATTTTTTAACTTTTTGATATGCTCGCGCCCTCCTAGTAGGAGTATCACGCCCCTTTAGGGGGGCCCGATCCACAGTTTGAGAAACGCTGGGGAAAGGTTTATTTAACCCAGTGTTTCTCCAGGCTGTGAACTGGGGGCGCGATAACTGAATCAAAATAAAAAGATTAAAAATTAATTTACTGGAATAAGTAAAAACAAATACTTTTCTAATATAATAAAAAATATGAAAAACATTGATAGGATTTATATATATCATCTGGTGAAAAATGGTCATCAAAAATAAAGATTCTACTTTTGGTGCGCTCATTAGCCATCTTTGATCCTATAACTAAGTAAAAAAATATTTTTGTTTGCTTTGCTTTTAGCGAAATCACACGATGAGATTTTTTATTACGTTTCTTTTAATCTAAAATATTACTTTTGCTGACTTTTCGAACTTCCTGGGTATGGTTATCTGCATCTCTTTTTTTTAGGGAAGTTGTAAAATTATATTCTGTTGTGAGCTTTTTCACAATGTGAAGAGTTTTATGATACATGGATAAGCATATTAAGCACTTTGAAGGATTAATTGGCCAAGATTTTAATTTTTATGAGTATACTGAAACATATAATACAAAATACGTTAATTCTGGGAAAACTGTCTATTTGTTACCAATGACCTTGACAGAGATTCCTCCAATATGACAGTCTTAATGGGAGCTAAAATGAATTGATCACATATCTCCTTTTTTGGGAGTGGCAAACATTTTTTTAGAATCTTAAGGTACTCTTGTTTAGACCAAGTTCCCGGCGCCACCACTTTTGTTCAAAAATATTTTCTTGAACGTGCTGCATTTTCCCCAATGAATAACTTAGTGGTTTTAATTGTGATGTTGTACGATTGATTAAGGTTTATAAATGTGTAAATAGGCAGAATATAAAAATTGTGGGCATCTGTGATCTCTCTGAAAGGAAATTGAAGCTGATCAAACAAGGAAACTTCCTGAAATAAATGCATATTAATCGTATTGTAGTAAATTTGAGAAAAGAAATAAACATGAAGGAAAATTTTTAATAGCTTCCATGCAGAACTTTATCCAGAAATATGAAGCCATAAAATTTTCAAATGCACTTCACCCTGTCAAAAGACTCAAAGCAAAAGAAAAAGTTCAACAGGATATTTGTTGATCATCAAAAGAACATTAAAATTACAATAACGTGAGAACAAAATGTGACAGTTTTGCTTGAAAATAACTTTCCTGTAAGCGGTGTCTGTGATTTGTGTCCTTTATTAGGTCACGCACATTTGGAACAATTTAGTTCAGTTTTATTGGATATTTTCTCCAAATTATGAAAGACAAATTGAAAAATCCTTGAAATAGGTAGTATATTTTCTCTTTGTTAAATTATTCACTAAAATTGTGCGATTTTTATCTTGTATATTGAAAATAATTAAAAAATTAGGGTGCATCACTCCCCGCGACCATTAACATTAGTATCAGTGCACACCTGATCCCGGGCTAAAACATTTTTGGAAGTTTTCTCGCTTCAAATATTAAAAACAACACAATTGTTATTCATTGGAATTTTTGCATAGTTTTTTATTATAGCCATTTATTCTAAATACTAATTCTGCGCAGACTTAAAATTGCATTTCGTTTAAAACCGTTTATAATATGAGTACATTTCAATAAATCATTTATTTACATTTTGTATACATTGTCATGCACTTGGTTTCTCTCCTTACAATTAAGCTATTATATCAAGAATAATATATTATCATTTCTTAAAAAAATAAACTCGTGTTAAGGTGGGTGCTTCAGCCAGGATAAGAACAAGTTTAATATTTATTAGTGACTTCCATGGGCTTGTCTTGCAGAGCTAAGTTTTCAAAGGAAGGCTGAAAATTAGAAATTGGCATTCAGGTTATTTTTGATATTTAGCTCAGATCTATATTTTTGTCTTCAAAGTAGCCATCGCAGAAAATCAGTTACAAAAGGTATAGTGTTAAAAATGGTATGGTATACGAAGTACTTTTTGTTTTCAGTGCAAAAATTCAGCATCCCACATCTATCCAAATTCAGAGTGATTTATTACAAAATTGCCTTTAATTTCGTCACTGGATGTGGAAATCTATGAAGATATCTTTTCGGCAGTTGAGAGAGAGCCCTTCTGAAGTATTTTGAAGTGGATCCCTAACCCATTCATAACTTGCTGATAATTTGCCCTCGTCTGTGTCTTGATGATGCTTTATTATCATCGAATACTCGCCTGCGATTTAAAAATATATCTATGATTTTGTTTTAATCCACTGCCCATGTACTTAATACCGTGAATTACAATTAACGCGTGAATTGTGAAATGTACATTCACAAGAGAGATTCGGTATGTTGAATTCAGCCAAGACTGACTAAATTGTACGAGGTACCGCATTTTTTACATGTTGTTTTACGTACGGAGCGTCCGTTAGGTTGCCAAAACTCACGTGAACGTTGAGAATGCCAGATGTAATGGATATGATAAAGAGCAACACATAGATTGAGCTATTTTTTAATGACATATCATACTTTTTAGAAATGGATCTTGAATGAAATAAATCTTTAATTAAATGGTATTTTCTCAATCTGTTTTCAATTTAAAAATTAAGAAGAAAGAAAAATAACATAATTATATAACCTATTCGTTAAAAGTAATTTACTTAAAATATATATATTATTACTCAAAAGTAACATATACCAAAAAATTTAATATTTATTTTATTAATTTGTACGGTTTATAATTAAGATATAATGTATAACACAGCGTCAAATTACATTTTATTGCATTCAATATATTGTGTATTATTAATTTGGGTCATAGTATTGAGAAAGTTTGAGAAGCACTGATAATGTGTTTTATTTTCTTATAAAAGTATGAACTCGTGCAGGAAAAAAGATTACTTCAGTCGGTATACTTTTAATGTTTCAGTGTGTGTGTGCGTGTGCGCGCTGCACAGAGTATTTTATAATAATTAATAAATACTGAATTAAAACCATTATGGTATTAGCGACTTCCATGGGCTTGTCTTGCAGAGCGTAAAAGGATTTTTCAAAGTTTCTTGGCAATTGACCCTCCGAGTTCTTTTCTATATTTAGCTTATATCTATATTTTTTCTTTTAGGCAGCCACCGCATTTTTGCAAAATGTTCCAATTTAAGAATTAGAGAAAGAGAGAAAAATAACATAATAATTATCCTGTACTTAATTTTTAAAAAATTTTTGCTTATAAGTAACATATACAAAAATTTAAATACTTATGTTATTAATTTGTACGGTTATAAATAAGATCGCGTATTGTAGCTTTAGCGTCAAAGTGCATTATTATTGCATTCAGTAATTTATTAATGTATAAGGGGGCGCGATAAAAATTGTGATTGAAAAGGGGGGCGCCAGTATTGAAAGTTTGAGAAGCACTGCCTCTAATAAAAAAAATAAATAAATAAAAACATTTTCATTGCTGTTTTTCCTAAAAGTTGAGTTTGGGAATCTTCAATCTCATGTTAAGTTCTGAAATTCTTATAAGTCTTTAGCAGTGCTCCCTTCAAGAAAAACAATCCACCTGTTTAAAAAGCCATCAATAATCTAGTACATCAGTATGTCATACGTCCTGTTTAAATTTGACGGATTGGAGGCTTTATATGAGTTAGACGAAATCACTTGTAATTACTTAGTAAGATTTGAATTCATCTCATTGATATTGATCTCAAATTATACATTAAAATTTCCTGATGTATAGTATGCCTTTGAAATAAATATATTAAAAGCTGAATCCCCTAATTCTTTAACTCCCTCACTTCACCAGAAAATATTATTACCACTAGAAATCAAGAACAATATCTTCGTTATTCCACACGATCGAGGAATCCAACTTTTGACAAACAGGCACCTTTGGGGGATTTTCCGGTAAACTTTTATTAACCCATGACTGACCATCTACATTCATATTACAAGTAAGGCTATCTTAGTTCTTAAAACAAGACTTCTAATAATCAACTTTATGTAAAGAATTTCTTACATAGTATTTTTAAACATATGCTGTTTAAAGCTGTAAAGGTCTTTATTCATTTAATCGTCATTTGAATTGAACACAATGTTCGATTGTTTCAAATATTGCATGTCACTTAAATTTTAAGTATTAAAATCTACCAGGTCTTAGGAGGTCTATATTAGCCCCCCCCCTCTCCTTTTAAGTAGCGTAAAATCCGGCGTGTAACGCACACCTATGCTTTCAAGCTGAATTTTTTTATTTTTAGGTATATTCACCGTATAACGCGCACCCCCTTTTTTACGAAGAAATCTGAAATATCTGTATACATTGCTTTTATGTTTTAGTCATTTATTCGAGGTATTATACCAGACTTTAAAAAAAATAGTATACTTTAAGAACTGCAACTTGTAGTAACTGGTGTTGATGGATGAAGGAAGGCATATGAGCTTGGATATGATATTACTCTCTTTCAACGAGAACTTCGTTGGGAGTAGTGTATTTAGTTCTATTTGCCAGAGAAATAATTATGTCTATATTTTTAAGTTCAGATTAATAGTCTTTTATCCTGATGTATTTGGCAATGAAAAAAAATCATATGATGGATTTAATAAGTTGCCTTAGTACCGTAGAACCAGATAGGGATATAAAAATATAATAACTGCGTGCGCGGAATAAGGATGTTTAACATTTTCACCTTTTGAAATGGATGTAAATTTATTTAATTTTTAATATACTTTAATCATCGTACAATAATTAACACCATAAACTCTTTTAGTTCATAAGGCAAGTCGTTTCTTTTAAATAAACAGTGTTTCAATACATGTAGGAGCATTTTATTTTATGCTCATCTCTTTTGATATTTTTAAAGCCATTATTTTTATACCCGGCGTATAACACGCACCCTTTAGTATCAATCTTAATTTTTGTGTTCAAAGTGTGCGTTATACGCCGGATTTTACGGTATATGTCAGAAGAATAAACTTTTAATAATTCCCAACTATAGTAAAATGAGGAAACTTTTTGATTGATTGGATTCATTTCAAATGGACTGATTTCAAATGGTACATTTTCATAACTTTTCTTTACTCTTTTCTTAAATTTATATCTTGAGTAAAAGGCAGTAAAATGCATTTATTTCTTTGTTAAAATATCCAATATCTTAATATAAGAAAAAATATGTATTTGCACAAATGCTAGACATTGGCCACTAATCTATTGGTTTTGATCTTGCTTCCCAATACTTGGGAACTATACAAATAAAGATAATAAAGCAATGCATTCATCAATGGGCTTCTTATCTATGGACCGTTCAGAGTTACAAAGGGTACAGACTGAAGTATCCTTAAGTCAAATTTTAAAAAAGATGGGCATGCAAACAATAGTGCCCAAACAAAAACCGAGGTAAGGCGAGGAACCTTTAACTGCGCACAGTGGTTACTCACAATCTAAGGCTCTTGAATACAAAAAATACTCGTTTTTCGGTAAATATCTAAGTAATTTTATTGATAAATATATATATACATTAAAAACCAAAAATCTCTTTTTTTTACTGCAATAAATGAATAAACGTATTTTAACTTTTGAAATATTTTTGTGATTTGACATGACATCATAAAAAATGACATTAATTTATTATCAACATCATAAGTCAATGCATCTAAAGTTTCATTATTCGCAGCCCAATATTCAATGATAATTTTCAACG